>CM073135.1:54546851-54624351 GCA_037039145.1 Fundulus diaphanus
TTTTAAAGCAAAGAAGTGGAATATTCTGCAATGCGAGTCAATCAGCAGATCTTAACCCCATCTGAATGCATTTCATTTGCTGAAGACAAAACGTAAGGCAGAAAGACCCACAAACAAGCAGCAACTGAAGACAGCTGCAGTAAAGGCCTGGCAAAGTGTCACTAAGGAAGAAACCCAGCGTCTGGTGATGTCCATGGGTTCCAGACTTGAGGCAGCCATAGCCTGCAAAGGATTCTCAACTAAATACTGAAAAGTAACATTTTACTTGGCACAATGTTTATTTGTCCATTTACTTTTGAGCCCCTGAAATGAGGAACGCTTGTATAAAAATAGCTACAATTCCTACATGTTTAATCATCATCATGGTTAAGTTTGGCAACTGTACTGAATGTGGAAACTTAAATCATTAGTTAGTTGACTAATTTATACTAACGTAGTCCTCTTGTAGCCAGGTTTCTGTGAGACAAAATACATCAATCTGATTATCAGAAATCAATTCATTAACTAACAAAGTCTCTGGAGGGAGAGACCTTATATTTAATAGACTGCATTTAATTGTTTTATTTTTGATTCAAGTTGAGCCGTATTGATTTTTATGATTTGTTCCTTTTAGATCAGTTTTTGATCTATTCAGTTCTGGCCGTGGGAAAGACACCGTCTCAATAGGGTAATGGGTGGGTAACAGTACAGAAGCTGCAGAGAGGTGTGTTAAACTACGGCTCTGCTTCCTGGTCTGGACCCTGGGTTGTCAGCATTTAGGAGAACTAATAAATCCGGCCAAATAGACCAGTTCATTGTTATTGTTTTGATCCGGGGTTTTCGCCTATGCGCGCCGGACTGATAGGCAAAAGGCGAACACAATGGCGGATGCAAACAAAGGAAACGACGAGTTCTCTACGTATTTTTCTTCTTTAGATAACGAATCACAAGATCGTTATAAGACTAAGTTGATGGTTGATGGTATCAGATTGCCAGATCCACACAGCAAAAGCCTGAAGGGACGGAGCGAGTCTGTGAAATGCTGCCAAGTGTTCCGTACGGCAACATATACAGCTGCCTTATAAACACACAGGCCAGTACAGACGAGAGAGCACGAAAGCCATGAAACCACTGGACGGCTACAATTATTTTATATCGGGACCCCATGAGGGATTAAACGGGTCAGAAAATGGATGGATGGATGTTCAGACATGTTTGTGTAACATACCAAAACGGAGTCGGACACAGACAGCGCCTCAGCAGAGAGGAAGACCCACCACCGGTAGGTTAAAAAAAAACATTGTTCACAAAGGATTATTTTGGTGTTTTTGTCTAATTAATCCTTTTCACAGACTCATGCCAGAGGGTTTGCATACATTGTACATGTACGTATATTATTACGAAACGAACATTTACGTCTTGACTTAAGTATATATCCTAATTTTTTATTTATATAATTATATAAGTAGAACAATGACCAGTGCAAAATTAAGTTGTATTTACCAGAGATGAAGTGGAGACTGCAAATTCTGTCGTGGTATGATGGCTCCCACAGTCCACTGGGATTGTCTGCCTGCATCCTTTTCATTGAAATTATCCATTTCTTTCTTCTTTCTTCGGTAAACGAAAGAAACGTACATCCAACCATTTGGAATGCCTCTGTGTGCAACCGGAGCACAACAAGTCGTAGGCATTGTTTAGATTCCAAAAATAAACAAAGTAAAAGCACGCTCTAATTGACCCGTTTTGTCATGGTGGTAGAC
Source organism: Fundulus diaphanus (assembly GCA_037039145.1). NCBI lineage: Eukaryota > Metazoa > Chordata > Actinopteri > Cyprinodontiformes > Fundulidae > Fundulus > Fundulus diaphanus. The sequence goes on from CM073135.1 coordinate 54,548,594, forward strand.
AAGAACAGTACTGTTTCTGCCTACCAGCGGGACCCGGATGTAGCGCGGATGTAGCTTGTGACGTCACGCGTGAACTGGTCTATTCCTTCACTTATAGACTTTTTGACTCAAGGAGAAAAGATGAGAACTCTGGTGAGAGTGCTCACTCTGCTTGAAATCACTGTTTTTATCTCCTCATGTCTGAATCAGTTACAGCTGCAGGAATGAGGAAGATCCTTTTTCAAATCCCAATTCTGTCTGAAGGACTGAAATCAAATGTAAATTCATCTGGAACAGCAGAGATGCAACAGGTGGAATTAAAACATGTTGGGATGTTAAACATAGATTGACAGTGACAGAGGAACAAACTGTGGCAGGTTGTTTCTTTTAAGTATTTGTTAAGGATAGAGGACATTAATCAACTTCATGCAACATAAATGAACATGAGTTAGCTAAATTAAGCTAATTTTCATTGGTAGTCCCTTTGGCAGTTCTTAAAGCCAGCCTTAAAGTTAACTGTAAAATCCCACATTGTTTTACAAATATGCAAGGAAATTACAAAAACAATAGATTTCATGAAACAAAGAAGGGCAGAGCCATCTGTGATGCAATGGGTTCTAATGGAGGCATTGTTCAGTTGATGTAAGCCTGTACTTTAGTGGAGTTTAAAGGTGGGCATTCTCTTCTAGTGAGTGGGATGTTGTTCAGGATGTTACAGTCCCTGACCGACACAACTGATTGCCCAAAGGTGGTACGTCTAAAAGGAACGTCAGAGTGGTTCTGCCTGTAGCAGATTTCAGTCTTCCCCCAGTGGTGGTGGTCCAAGTCCATGGAGTATTTTATATATAGCCCCAGCAAATTTAAAGAATTTGAAATTACCAAAATGCAGAAGGTTGTAGGTCTCCAGAACAACAGTGAGATGAAATGGTTTTTCTATTGAATATTTTTATTTTTTATTTTTACGCGTCCTGTCTGTCAGTGTAGCGTTAAGAAGTGTTGTCTTAATGCTAAAAGATGTCTTAAACAGATTTTACTTTCACCAGTGGAGCCTTACTGGCATAGAGCTCTGCTTGATTTATACATGCAAGAAGCTTTATTAGAATTTATGATGGGAATATTTCATGTTAAATGGACACAGAAACAGGTAGAAGAGGAAAAAAGGAGAGAAACAGACGAGACAAAATGCTAAAAGGGAGAAAAGGTAAAAGAGAAAGAGGAGAGGAAAGGGAGAGAGTGATATAACATCCTCTGAGTCTGCTTCTATACCTGCAAAGAGAGATAAAAGAACAGCAGAACCAGCTGATAAAGTTTTACAGGTACAAACAACCAACACCTTGATACCATCACTGAAGAATATACAGGATTAATTAATACAACATGTAGAAAGTGACAGCTGAAGATAATAACAGGGGTTTATGGATAGAAGTGAGTCTTTAAGCACCTGAATCTAAACACCTGTAGGAGTTTGTGAGAGTGAAGTTGTGTCTGTGAGACTTATCCATGAGAAAAATGCTCAGCAGTGGCTGTGAGAAGCCAAAGATCCCCAGAGCGCCGAGGCAGATGCCAGGGGAACCAGAGCCCCAGACGCCCAAAGGGACCCCCAGAGCAAAGGGACCTAGGAGGGGCCAACACAGGGAAAGTTGCCTCCACCCCAAACATTATTCTCTATGTGAAAATACGATAGCATGCATAAACATCCTATCTGCATTAAATGACAATCGAATGTACCTGTAATTATGAAGGATGAATTTAATGGTTTTAAGAGATTTATTGACAGGTCACTTGAATGTAAGATCTAAATCAAGAATTACTACCAGGTACTTAAACTCTTACCAGTTCAGCTCCTCGCCTCTCAGATATACATAGAATGTAGGAAACATGCCATCATAATAGCTATGCATTTATATATAAAGATTTATAACCACAGGCAGGAAGCTGGTTACTGGTGTGGCTGTTTCACAGAGAGACACGCAGACACGTCGCTAGCGACGTTAGAAGACGCAGATCCTTAAAAAGGCCGATGGCTCGTGCCCTTCTGGTATCCAGCTGGGACACAGTTTAAAATAAATCAACATTCGCCACAGGAGGCAAAGTTTTAACACTTTATATAGTGCTGTCAAACGATTAAAAATTTTAATCGCGATTAATCGCATAATTTCAATAGTTAACTCGAAATTAATCGCATATTTTATCTTTTTATTCTGAAAGTGTAAAAGCCTATTTGGGCATTTTAATATCCAATTTTGCAATAAAAACATGCTTGTAAAAAAATATTTTTATTTTTTATTTTCAAGCACTTTTCAGAATTGGAATGAAAACATCCTGGTGCCATAAAATGTTAACCTCTGGCCAATAATGGCTAAATCCCTAATCATAACGCCCTGATGTTTACACAATGTGGAAACAAATGTGAAAATAAATAATTCATGCCGAAATATTTTTTTTGCCTCTTAAACAAAAATAGACATGGTATTAAGCATTTGCATATAAAGTAATACTAATTTTACATTTTAATAAAATGACAGGTTTTATTCATTTTTTCACTCTCTCACACACACATCTTATCCTGAGCTGTCACACCAACAACAACAATTTATTTGCATATTTTTGGATGCTGTTTATATCCACACATTTTTTTTAAGCCTGGAAACAGTTTTGAAATTTCCAGGTCATTCCAGAGTCTTACACTTTGCTTGCAACATGTTTTTATTCTTTTTTTATTTTCCTATATTTTAATCATGTAAAGCACTTTGCATTGTCTCTGTCCTGAAATGTGCTATACTAATAAATTTGCCTTGCCTTGCCTTGCAATGGGGGCAGGAGCTTAATACCCTTAATACCGGTGATGTTTAGCACAGCTTGCATGTGCTGACATTGTTACTCCAGGTACTTCATTTGGCAATGTGATGCAGCCTTAGTTTGTCAAATACAAAGACAACAAATTAATAAGCATTAAAGTACGGTTTATGGGATGGGTTTCTGCAATGTTATCAGCATGTAAAAATGAATCTAACTAACTAATCAATCTCTGCTCAAAATGGTGATCTGCACTGCCAAATCTACTTTCAGCAGTTATCACCGTCATGAAATAAGCAGACTTGGCAACAGTGAGCGCGGGTCTGTTTTACTAGTCTCTAGCATTCTTGGAACTACGGAAAGTGGCGAGGGTAAAAAAAAAACAGTCTGGAGAGCGCTGTGGGGAAAAAAGCATTAACGCGATTAACGCGCGTCAAAAAAAATGTCGGCGTTATACGCGTTAAAACTGACAGCCCTAACTTTATACAATTTAAAAAGACATATGCCTCTGCTTTATGACATGATATGCCTTTTTTGGCTCTTGAGGGCCAAATAAATTGATGGGCAGGATTTTGTCCGCGGGCCTAGAGTTAATAGTGTCCAGTGTCACAAAAAAAAATAAAACAACTGGACTTCTATTCTGAAGCTGAAAAACATTTTGCCAGGGAAGCTTTCTCAATTCAAAATGTCTGGAGTAGTGTGGAGCTGCTGAGGAGGCCTCGTTAGAGCTTGAATTCGCATGTACATTCACCTGGAACTGATCTTCAGCTTCAGAATAGAAGTTCAGATGTTTTACTTTTTAACCTTTTTTTTTATTTGTTATATTTTCATTGTTTACATCAGCAGGGCTGGCCTCTTACTTTATAAGCATGTTTCCCAGCTTGTATTTAGTTCCACTTTGAATTCAGGTCAACTCCCAGATGAGATGATTGAAATAATGGTTATTAAAAATAATTTTTGTAGTTTGTTTTTCAAGCCACATCGCCCAGCCTGCTTCGTACCAGAAACCCGGCCGAGCCCGCACGACTTGTGTGATGCTGACAGGAATTATTGGATCGGGGTATGTTGTCTCCAGAAGCTACTGGGTCTTTTCTGAGACGCATATGTGCCATGCTTCATGTGAACTAGTTTTCACTGGGATTTGGAGAGGAATTTCATTAGTGAACGAGTCACGTAGATCTGAGAGCATGTGGCTGTAGACCGGCTCCATTCAGACAGAACCAGCAGTTTCTGAGACTCCTCTGAAGAGCTCATTAATATTCACACACAGACTTGTTTGTCCCTGGAACTGGGTCAACTCTAGAGCTCCAATACTTAATACTACTGCCTACAAGTACCTAACACTAGCCTCTAACTGACCAGATCCATATTAATGACCTGGATCCGGCTGTGTACCGGCTCTGAGGAAATCGGACCACAGGAAATCTGTGTGGGAGGTTCAGGGTACCCACACTACCATCAGCTGCATTTGTCTTCCTGTAGCCTACACCTGTCTCCATAAACAAACTACTGAGCTTTGAATTTCAGAACTGAAAGCTTAGGCTGACACAGATTCTGCTCCAGGTTCTGGTCCTGAGCTCGGCTGTGGCCTCACTTCTCTCAGACTGGCCTGGAAAACCCGGTTCAGACTACCGACAGTGACTCACTCTGGAAGGATGAATGGTCTAACTCCAGTCCTCAATGTCCATGTCCTGCAACTTTTCGATATGTTCCTGGTCCAATCCACCCGAGTCAGACTGCTGACTTACCTCCTCTGTATGCAGTCAAGTTCTCCAGAGTCCTGGTAATTACCTCATGATTTAACCTGTGTTTTTGTTGGACCAGGGACATGTATGCAAGACACCGGCCCATGAGGACTGGTGTTTGACACTACTGGTCTAACTGGTCCATAAGTAAAGAGTCTAGTTTCAGCTGGTGAAGATTCTCAGTCATCCAGGTCATGTACATAAAGACCCTAACGACTCCCCATTGCAGAGGTGTGGACCGGTTTCGGTTCAATTTGCATGTTATCTAAGCCGTTACAAGGCCTTTGTTGGGCAATACTATAAAGCTTGGAACTCCACACTACTCCTGACATTTTGAATTGAGAAAGCTTTCTGGATGGGAAACGAAACGTCTTCAAACTTCGGAAAAAAAGTCCAGTTTTGTTTTTTAACTTTTTTGGAAAGTCTAGTTTCAGATTGAACAACCTTGGAGATGTTTCAGGTTCCTGCAGTGGGTCTCTCTGCTGTGGGTCCAGAGTTAGAAACCTTACACTGTCAGGGGAGATTTTTATTGGATCATAAGGTGGTTCCCCCGGTCCTTTAGACATCTCTGCTCCAACACCTCTGGGTGAAAGAGCTGGTCCTCGAGTTCTGTAGAATGATGGTGGTGACCCAGCCATTTCAGAGGTGTGTGATAAGGCAGGGCAAGGTAAAACCTGCAGTGCCACATTGTGAAATGTTCACAGAGGTTTAGCATGGTTTAATTAGACAGAAATAAACAGGTCTAATAGATCACCTGGATTCACTTCTTCAGTAGAAAATGATGCCAGGAATATAACTTATTGAACTTAATATCTAACGTCCTCTCTACAGGGAGACATCACCTGTGCGAGACGTAAGGCCCAAAGCAGGCGGAGGAAGTTTGCTCTGTGACCTTTAGAACAGGGGTGGGCAATTATTTTTTCCATTGGGCCACATGAGAGACAGAAAATGTTGTGAAGGGCCGGACCAAAAGACTGAACTCAAGCCTGCCTAATATTAATTGTATTTCTTTATAAAATGCGGTAAATAGCATTGTTTTGACAAGCTAGTAATTGCATATGTTAAAATTAAGCATTGAAAAGCGAAGTTGCCTCACAAAAAATGCAATTTATTCAGTCACAATAATAAACAAAATGTGAACATTTTATATCATTTGTGACTCATATTAGTGAACATTTTCAGTCACATTCAGTCCAAAACACATTCAAGGAGTTTCAAATACTGTGGAAAGTTGTTCTTAACAGACTAAAGACACCACAATATTGTCGTTGTACTCCAAACAAGATGCATCATATTGAACTGATTTTGAGAAAAAGGCTTCCAAAGAAGCTTTTGCTTACATGTCTTTGTAGTACAACCACCTTATTTGGTATTTTCTACGTTTTTTTTTCTTTTCTTTTTTTTTTGTTCAGTGAGAGAAATCTAGTCTCTCCTGGGCTTTAGCGAGTGCATCAAAATCGGGTTGAATGTCTGAGGTGGAGATGCGAAGCACAGCTGACAGATGCTCATCAGTGAGAGAGGATCTGTACCTGGATTTTGTAAACTTCATCGTTGAAAATGTTAGTAGAGCCAAAGAGAACCAACATCTGAGCACGTCTCCTAATGTTCGGAAAGTTCCCCTCCTTGAGAGAAGAGTAGAAATCAAGCAGAGACCCTGACTTAAAGTGTGCTGTTAGCAGTGTTGTAGTCAAGTCACTATACCTCGAGTCCGAGTCCAGGTTCGAGTCTCCAGTGTTCAAGTCCGAGTCAAGTCCAAGTCATTAAAAAAAAATCCGAGTTGAGTCAAGTCCACTACTCATCCGAGTCAAGTCCGAGTCGAGTCACTATTGATCCAAGTCGAGTCCAAGTTCCGCACTAAAGTAAACATAGCCTACATGTTTTTAAACTAAAAAAAAATCCACACTCACCACATTGCACTAATAATTTAGATATTAAAATCATACACCAAATAATATTCTAATGACATATTAAAATTATAGCCTAATGATATAAAAAAAGTCAAGTCTTTTTCTCAATTTCCGAGTCAGAATGATCTGAATGTAGGAGTCCGAGTCCAAGTTCGAGTCATCAGTGCTCAAGTCCAAGTCAAGTCACGAGTCTCTAAATTTAGCTAATGACTCGGACTCGAGTTCGAGTCTCGGACTCGAGTACTACAACACTGGCTGCTAGTATTGCATCAGACTGCAGGTCAATGAGTTCCAGCTGAACATCACTGGGTACATTATCCACACTCCAGGTAAAGGGAGAAGAAACCATGTGCATTTCATCCTCAATTGTTCTGAGATCCTCAAATCGCCTTGAAAACTCACCATGCAATGCTCCTAACATAGATGAGTACCTGCGAAGGCAATCAGCTGATGGTTTGACTTTTTCCAGGGTTTGCATGTGAGTGAGAATGTTGCTCTCCAGTTGGCTTGAAAGAAACTGCATCTTTCTCATGAAAGCCTTCACCAGGCTGTGCATTTCATGAACAAAAAGGCCCTTGCCTTGCAGTTTGGTGTTCAGTTCATTCATCAGAATTAGAATCAAGTTTAATCGCCAAGTAGGTTTGCACATACAAGGAATTTGACTTGGTGTTGATGGTGCAGACAGAAATAAGAATACAATAAAATAAAGTAAAATTGAATAAAATCAATATATATACAGAAGTAATATACATTCAGTAGACTGTGCGTTAATGTAACGCAGAAGCTTGTAAGTCCTGAACGGGGGAGAGAGACAGTGTCCAGTGTCACAGGCGGCTCTGGGCCTTGTTCATAAGGCCGGTAGCAGATGGGAAGAAACTGTTGTTGTGGCTTGAGGTTCTGGTCCTGATGGACCGCAGCCTCCTGCCAGAGGGAAGTGACTGAAATAGTCTGTGACTGGGGTGAAGGGATCAGCCACAATCTTCCTGCACGCCTCAGAGTCCTGGAGGCGTACAGGTCCTGGAGAGATGGAAGATTGCAGCCAATCACCTTCTCTGCAGACCTGATGACACGCTGCAGTCTGCCCTGGTCCTTAGCGGTGGCACCAGCGTACCAGATGGTGATGGAGGAGGTGAGGATGTACTCAATGATGGAGGAGTAGAACTGCACCATCATTGTCCTTGGCAGGTTGAATTTCTTCAGCTGCCTTCAGCAGGAAGTACATCCTCTGCTGGGCTTTCTTGGTGAGGGAGTTGATGTTCAGCTCCCACTTTAGGTCCTGGGAGATGATAGTTCCCAGGAAGCAGAAAGACTCCACAGTGTCCATGGCGGAGTCACAGAGAGTGATGGGGGTAGCTGGGGCTGAGTTCTTCCTGAAGTCCACAACCATCTCCACTGTTTTTACAGCGTTGAGCTCCAGGTTGTTCTCCCTGCACCAGGTCACCAGATGGTCAGCCTCCCACCTGTAGGCGGACTCGTCACCATCAGAGATGAGTCCCATGAGAGTGGTGTCGTCAGGAACTTCAGGAGCCTGACAGACTGATGACTGGAGGTGCAGCTGTTGGTGTACAGGGAGAAGAGCAGAGGAGAAAGAACACAGCCCTGGGGGGGGGGGGGAACCAGTGCTGATGAGCTGGGAGTCAGAGTCATGTTTTCCCAGCTTCACCTGCTGCTTCCTGTCAGACAGGAAGTTTGTAATCCACCTGCAGGTGGAGTCAGGCACATTCAGTGCAGTCACATCAACAGCAAATGCAAAATCTGACATCCAGTCCTTATCTGAGAGCTCTGGGATGTCCTTACCTTTCTTCTCACAAAATTCTTCAATCTCTGCTTTCAGATCCCACACTCTTTTTAGCACTTTGCCCAGGCTGAGCCACCTGACAGCTGTGTGGTAGCCGATGTCACAATGTTCAGTCTCATGCTCCTCCAAAAGTGAGACAAACTGTCTGTGATTCAATGCCTGGGCCCTGATAAAGTTTACAATTTTAGTAACAACATCAATAACATGATTAATTTTCAGCACTGATTTGCACAACACATGTTGGTGTATAATACAGTGCAAAAATAACAATTTCTGATGTGCATCGATTTCCATCACTTTATCTTGCATATGTTTCAAAGGTCCGACATTTTTCCCCGTAAGATTTGGACAACCGTCCGTTGTGACACCAGCCAGTCTGTCCCATTTCAGTCCCAGTGCGTCCATGCACGCATGTACCTCCGCGAACAGATTGCTCCCGGTTGTAGTTCCTTTCATCGACCGCATCGCTGCCAGCTCCTCCGTAATCCTGAAGTCCGACGTTATCCCACGGACAAATATAATTAACTGCGCTGTGTCTCGGACATCACAGCTCTAGTCCAAAGCCAAGGAGAAAAAGTCAAAACTTGCCACTTCACGTTGCAGCTGAAGCTGCAGATTCCCCGCAATGTGCTCGATCCTTCTTGTCACGGTTCGCCTGGACAACGGGACTCGCTCAAATGCTTCTTTTTTTTCAGGGCATATTAGTGCTGCAGAGTCCACCAAGCACTCTTTGACAAACTCCCCCTGCGAGAACGGCTTACTGTTTTTAGCGATTTTGTGGGATATTAACAAGCTGGTCTTGGTTGCTGCATCCCTGGACGTGTGAAGGTTGGTAAAAAAAAGCCTTGCTGCTTTTGCAGCTTAGCAAACAAAGCTTCCGATGTCCGCGCCTTTTCAGCATCATTCAAGTTTCTGTATTTCTCCGCGTGTTTCGTCTCGTAATGCCGATTCAAATTGTAGTCTTTAAACACGGCGATCTGCTCCCCGCAAACTAAACACACAGCTTTACCTCTGACCTCCGTAAATAAATACTTAGTTGTCCAATTTTTGTTAAACTCTGCATTCGGCATCTAGTGTTCTTTTTTTAGCACGAACAGACATTTTTCAGGGCTAAAGTAATGTGGTGACCGGCTTGTAACAACGATCCAATCCTGTGCACGCTGTGATGTGTCATTACGTACGTGAATAAAAAAACAACTTAAAAATAAAAGCATAGCAGCTTCAGTCCATTCATGAGGTGAAATTGGAAAATATGTTTATTTTGAAATTTCTAATTGACCTTAGGCAGGCCATATGTGGCGCGGGGCGTACAATGCCCAGGTCTGCAAATGGTGTGGTTTGACTTTTACCTTGCGGGCTGCACATGATCCTCATGCGGGCCGCATGCAGCCCGTGGGCTGTACAATGCCCAGGTCTGCTCTAGAAGCTGCATGAAGAAAATTTCCTGTTTTCTGCTCTGGGATGCTTGTTACCGTCTGCAGCTGACTGCCGTGTCTCTCTGTTTTCACATGTTCCGTCTGAGCTTGGTAATATCATGGTACCATAATGACAGTAAAGACTCTTGATTCCATGATGTTGCTTTTATCCGATGGACAGAGAACTCTGACCTTAACTAAAGTTAACGAGTCCTCAACAGAGGACCCTCCTCACCACATCCTATGACTTTCTTATTCTATCTGCTTGAAGATGTTCACAACATGATGACAATCTCGATCTCCTGCAGCAGCTTCCAGATCCAAGTGGACTCCTCCCCCGGTGGCTGTCTGACACACGCCTTACACACGAACATATTGTGACCCAGAGCGACTAAGTCCGCTCTCTGGATTAGTCCCGTGTAATGGGATCAGAGATCACCACCTGCCGGAGCAACACCCTACTGCCTCCTTGGGGGTTATTCCCTCATAGTCTCCTGCTGACCCTCACCACTCCCAGTAATCCTCTTAATGCTGAAATACTGTCGCGCCGGGCCTGAACTGGCAGACTCCTAGAGCAGCTCCATGTTGATGAATGTTACCCCTATTCTGGCCTCACTCCATTGGCTCCCAGGACATTTTAGAGCTCATTTTAAAACTCTTTTTTTTTTTTTTTTAAGTGTTTGAATGAGCTTGCCCCGCCGTACTTCTCTGAGCTTCTTCATCCCTCTTCGCTCTCTCGGCCCCTCAGGTCAGCTGACCTTCATCTCCTGGAGGCACCGAGGTCTAAGGAAGCTCAGAGGGGGCTTTTCTATTGTTGGTCCTCAATTATAGAATAACCGCCCCTGCACATCAGAGAGGCTCCTTCACTGCCCACCTTTAAAACCTTTGATTTTGTTTCTTTTAAGTTTTTTTATGCATTATCTTTTTATCTTAGTGTTTTAGTTGTTTGAACTGTTGGCTGTTTTTAAGCGCTTTATAACTAAAGATGATATGGTATGGTTTGAAGAAGAATGGGCCAGACTGATGATTCTCTGTACAGATCACAACTTTCTGGCCCTCAGAACATTCACTTCCTTGGGTTCTTTATTTGTTTTAAAGGTGCATAGGCACCTTTATATGCCTTTACAAAAAATATCAAAAACCCGTTGATCACAATAAAATCAGAATCAGAATCAAGTTTATTGCCAAGTAGGTTTGCACTTACAAATAAGGCTATTACACCAAGTGTCCGTCTTGATCGTGTTTTGATAAATAGAATTCCAGCCCAGAGCGTGATGAGAACAATAAGCAACGTTAATTGATAACATTTTTATAAATTGCTTTAAAGAAAGTATTAAAAAGTGGATTAGTTATAAATATATAAGTGACCACTTGACAATTTTTGTTACTTTTGATAGCCAATTAAAGACAGAGAAGCAACAGCTTGATGGAGCAACTAGAAATGAGAAGAGATACCAGCCATTTCACCTGACATCATAACCGTAACCTCGCTGTTGGAGGACGCTGTTGGGACTGCTGTCATGTTCAGTTTGTCTATGTCGATGTGTGTCTGTCTCTACCAAATAAACTTTGAAAAAACACTAATGAACGTGACCAGCGAGATCAATGGATTGAAGGAGGAAATCTAAGTGAAAATAACATTCTGGAAGAGATGATCAAAGCAAAAGACAACCAAATTAATGAACTAGAGAGAAGAGTGGATGATTTAGAACAGTACACACGCATGGAGGATGTATTTGGAGTTGCAAACATTGGAACGGCAAGTGGTGGACTTCTTTGAGAGTTGGTGAATGTCTATTCGTAGTGACAGCATGGTTGTCAGGGTGCAGTTTTTGCCTGCTGCACCCTGAGCATTTTCCAGCACCTTCCTCCTCCCGCCCAGCTCTGACTCCACTCTCTCTAATCACCTACACCTGTCTGCTAGTAATCATCCTGGACTGTTTCCACCTATCAACTCTCCTATATAAACTCTCCTCAGTCAGCTTTTCCCCGCCGGTCCGTCGTCAACCTTCCCACGCCTGTCAGCCAGAGATTTTCCCACGTCTGTTTGTCAGAGCTTCAACTCTCCCTCGTCTGCCAGTCAGAGATTTTCCTACATCTGCCTGACAGAGGTTCCTACGTCTGCGCCTCTCTGCTGCGCTGCTGGTTCTTCTGCAGCCCCTGCGCCTCCAAGAACTCTCTTTGCTGCGCTGCTGGTTCAACTGCAGCTCCTGCACCCATCCACCAGCTCCATCCCGGTAAATACTCTGGTTCTCTTCTTCCACTAACCACCTAACCTTCAATAAACTCTCTAAAACGAAGCTCCGTGTGTGGTGTGTGTTCGGGTTCATCGTGACAAATCATGACAATGGCGGCTTGTCAAATAAGGTACAGTTTGTCAAAGAACACTTCCAAGTCACCTATGCCAGTAACAGTGATGATATTTGCACATCGCAAACATGAGATGAGACAAAGATATCTACTGGAAGACACTGGGGCATATATAAACGATCACCTAACAAAAACGAACGCAGACATGGCTTGGCAAGCACGCATGTTGAAAAAAAGCTAAAAAGATACAAGCAACTTGGGTAAGGAACTGCAGAGTAATGATAAATCTTAATGGAGCACCAGAGGAATGAAAAGTTGTGGAAGTTAAAGATATCAAAGAACTGGAGAAATGCAAAGAATGACCTTAATCTTGACGGATTACAGGGAATATTCAGGCTTCAATATGGGCATTTGTTCTGAGATGCAAATGGATTGGATGCATGGCACGGAGGAGGAGGACCAGGGTTTGGATGGATATTATGTTTACGTGGATAAAGTGGCTTCTCAGTAAACTGGATGGATCCTGGATCAGTGAGCGTAAAACTGCATTGTTGTAAAATCAGGGCAACGTTTCTGAACTGCCTGGACGCTGCGTTAATAGGCCTTCACTGTGATTGGTGGGTCTGTGAGATGAGTTTACCAAGAGCCAATAAAAAGTGTGACGATCTAACTTATGAAATACTTGTGAAAATTTGCTTAAAAGAAGAATGGGATATTTGTGCATGAGCATGAACTTTGTTTTTTAAGTGATTATAAAGCAGGGGTTCTCCGTCGCTGCGACGGATTTCCGTCATTTGGAAAATGAGCGCAAAAAGTTCCGTCTATTCAATTCAATTTTATTTATATAGCACCAATTCATGAAACATGTCATCTCAAGGCACTTTACAAAGTTAAATTCATAAATTCAATCATATTATACAGATTGGGTCAGATTATACAGATTGGTCAAAAATGTTCCTATATAAGGGAACCAGTTGATTGCATCAAAGTCCCACCAAGCAGCATTCACTCCTGGAGAAGCGTAGAGCCACAGGGAGAGTCGTCTGCATTGTCCATGGCTTTGCAGCAATCCCTCATACTGAGCAAGCATGGAGCGACAGTGGGAAGAAAACCCACCCATTAACGGGAAGGAAAAACCTCTAGCAGAACCGGGCTCAGTATGAACGGTCATCTGCCTCGACCGACTGGGGGTTACAGAAGACAGAGCAGAGACACAACAAGACAGACAAAAAGCACAGAAGCACACATTGATCTAGTAATCTGTTCTACATTAGATGTTAATAGTCGGTGGTCTGTCCTCCCTGGATGATTTCACAGTCAACAGAACGTCAGACCAGGTGTACCTACTATGAAGAAAAAAGAGAGAGAACAAAAAGTTAAAAGCTGAAATGACAACAGTCATTTCAATGTAATGCAAAACTGGAGAACAGTAGACTGGAGAACAGTAGAAATCAGTAGAGTGAGAAAAATAGGCCCTGATGTCCTCCAGTAGCCTAAGCCTATAGCAGCATAACTATAGAGGTAGCTCAGGGTAACCTGAGCCACTCTAACTATAAGCTTTGTCAAAAAGGAAAGTTTTAAGATTAGTCTTAAAAGTAGACGGGGTGTCTGCCTCACGGACCAAAACTGGGAGTTGGTTCCACAGGAGAGGAGCCTGATAGCTAAAGGATCTGCCTCCCATTCTACTTTTAGAGACTCTAGGAACCACCAGCAGACCTGCAGTCTGAGAGCGAAGTGCTCTGTTAGGAACATACGGGGTAATCAAAGCTCTGATATATGATGGAGCTTGATTATTAAGGGCTTTATACGTTAGAAGAAGAATTTTAAATTCTATTCTTGATTTAACAGGAAGCCAATGAAGGGAAGCTAAAATAGGAGAAATATGATCCCTCTTGTTGATTTTCATCAGAACTCTTGCTGCAGCATTTTGGATCAGCTGAAGACTTTGAACTGCATTTTGTGGACTTCCCGATAGTAAAGAATTACAATAGTCCAGCCTTGAAGTAACAAATGCATGGACTAGTTTTTCAGCATCACTCCTGGACAGAATGTTTCTAATTTTGGCGATATTCCGGAGGTGAAAAAAGGAAACTCTGGAAACCTGTTTAATATGGGATTTAAATGACATGTCTTGGTCTAAAATAACACCAAGATTTTTTACTTTACTACCAGAGGCCAAGTTAATGCCATCCAGATTAAGTGATTGATTAAGAACTTTATTTTTTGAGGACTCTGGTCCAAAGATTACAACTTCGGTCTTGTCAGAATTTAGATGCAGGAAATTTAAAATCATCCAGCTTTTGATGTCATCAAGACATGACTGCAGTCGAAGTAATTGATTGGATTCATCAGGATTTATGGATAAATATAGCTGAGTGTCATCAGCATAACAGTGGAAATTAATCCCATGCTGTCTGATAATTTTGCCGATCGGAAGTATATATATAGTAAAGAGAATTGGTCCAAGGACTGAACCCTGTGGTACTCCACAAGTGACCCTAGAGCTTGAAGAAGATTTATTATTAACATGAACAAACTGGAATCTGTCCAACAGATAAGATTTAAACCAGCCTAATGCTTTCCCCTTAATCCCTACAGTATGTTCAAGTCTTTGTAGGAGAATATTGTGATCAACTGTATCAAATGCAGCACTGAGATCTAACAGGACAAGTACAGACACAAGTCCATTATCTGAGGCCATGAGAATATCATTAGTGACCTTCACCAGAGCCGTTTCAGTGCTATGATGAGCTCTGAAGCCTGACTGAAACTCCTCAAGTAGGTCATTACTTTGTAAATGTTCACAAAGTTGATTAGCAACTACTTTCTCGAGAATTTTAGATAAGAAAAGAAGATTAGATATAGGTCTGTAATTTACTAACTCATCTTGATCAAGAGTTGGTTTCTTAAGTAAAGGTTTAATAACAGCTACTTTAAAAACCTGTGGTACATATCCATTTACTAAGGATAGATTAATCATGTCTAAAATAGGACCACTGATCAAAGGGAATACCTCCTTAAACAATTTGGTTGGTCTAGACTTTTTATGCAAGGTATTAAACAGAAGCTTATATAGGAACATTTTTGACCAATCTGTATAATATGATTGAACTTAACTTTGTAAAGTGCCTTGAGATGACATGTTTCATGAATTGGCGCTATATAAATAAAATTTAATTGAAGCTGCTTTCATCCAATGAAACCTGGCAGAGCCGGGACATTAACCAATCAGAAAGAGAGTAGGGAGGGTCTTTGTGAAGCGGACATCTGCCAATCTGAGTTTTATCGGTGTTTCATCATTTTAACTTTTTGGAGAGCATTTTAAAGTGCCCTCAGATGGCATGAATGAAAGTAGCGGTGGTCAAAGTTTTCTTTGGATTTATGAACCAGCAGGTCATAAAGTTCACCGGAATGAACAGCTGACAACAGCTTCATCGGTAAGTGTGTTTGTCGCTGCTCCTGCAGTTAATTAATGAATTATTTCCACCTGTGGCCACGTCACCTGTCAGCGTTTATTCTCTCGCTGCCAGTAACTCAGCTGATAAACCAACCAGGGATCTCCTCATGATTCGCTATTACGTTTTATTTAAAACTCAGAGTTATGCGCTAGCTCAGGCTAATTTAGCATGATGCGCTATTTTTTTTTTTTTAAGAACAGTCAGAATGTGAAACAGTGTCCCGCATTTCAATGGGTCTGATTCAGAAAAAGTAAAAAAATTCCACCTGCGCTTTTCTGTAACAAAGAAGGGTTACATTGGCTGTCAGCCAATAAGCAGCAGCTCCACCTCAGGAGCAGCTGCTCACTTGGACACTCCTTAAATAAAATCACAAGGATTTAGATGCATGCAGATTATTAAGGAAACTACGTCAATAAATAAAAAAATAAACTGCAGCTACAACATGGACTGGAGAACGGGTTCTAAGTGGGTGAGGCCAGAGAAAGGCGATTCTCAGAAAGTTTTTATTTTTAAACAGAGTGGAGCGCGATGTGAAGCGACACTGTAGAACCAAGTCGTTTTAGAACCAGCTGAGAAAGCCTCCTGTGGTTCTAAGGACTCATTTTATTCAACCCAAAATCAGCTGCCAGAGAGACAAGCTGCAGCAGCCAAGATTACCTACAGCAATATTTAACTTTATGCAAAGTTTAATAAAATTTTTCTAATTAAAGTGTTCATCTTAACAAGCAAGTTATGTTCTTTTCTGATAAACTTTGAGCAATTTTATTAAGCTCCATGGATTTTCTATACCTGCTTTTCCGTACAGGTGTGACGTCAAGCCCTATCTGATGGGGGGCGGCAGGTGGCTCTTCCTAGGCGGGGACACAGATTACATCCTGGACAGGTTGCCAGTCACAGGGCTAAAATATAACCGTTTCATTAGACTTCAAAAAAGTAAAATAATGCCTTTTTTATAAACTCATGACTTGTGATAATTAATTGCTGTGCAATAATAGGAAAAACAGACTGATTATTGTAATGTGCGATCTGTGTTAAATTAAAATATATGACGTCATCATAGTGTTGGTTATGTGTCCCTCTTTGTCCAGGCTGTGGTCGGCCTTGTATGATCATAGGATTGGTTTATATTGAATGTGACAGAGAGCCAGAGGAGTTAATGTACAGGAGTGAAGTAGATGATGTAATGATGAAGCTGCCGTCTTTGTACCAGCTGCAGTTTATGGAGGTTTTCTGGAGGACAGGGAGGGAAGGGAGCTGAAATTGTAAAGTCAAGAGGTGAGTGGACTGTGAACCAGTTTGGCAAAAGTGTGAAGGAAGAACTTCATGCTGCCGAGATGAAAGTTAACCAGGTGATGATGTGGAAAGTGAAGGAGAGGATGGGAGGCTGTCCAGGATGACGCCAAGGCTCTGAAGCTGAAAGGTGGGAGAGATACAGGAATGGTCAAGGGATATTTTAAAAGTACCAGATTTGGTTAATGTTGACTTTGCACAATAAGCAGGTGAGGTAACTGATGTGGCTTGATGTCCACGGCCCGGGAATATATGGGCTGACTTGAAAAATGTTTTCAGTCAAACTGATTATTTTTGCTTTAACCCATGTTATAAAGTGATTATAATGAATAGTATGATGTTGAATGTGATGTTGACCCAGAAAGACGTGTTTAAATCCATTAATTAATGTTCATTAATTCACTTTAACTGTTGAAGCCTCTGGGGCTGCACAGTTCTCTCCAGGTACTCCGGCTTCCTCCCACAGTCCAAAAACATGACTGTTGGGTTAATTGGCCTCTCTAAATTCTCCTTAGGTGTGAGTGTGTGTGAGAATGGGTGCTTGTCCTGTCTGTCTCTGTGTTGCCCTGTGATGGACTGGTGAACTGTCCAGGATGTACCCCACCTCTCGCCCATTGACAGCTGGAGATAGGCAACAGCACCCCTCGTAACCCCAACAGGGATAAAGCGTGAGGGAAAATGGATGGATGGTTAGTGTTTAAAAACTTCATTACAGGAAGAGTGGAGAGGAGATAGTAAAGTATTGCAGTCAATGGTTTTGGGGGATGTTACTAAGGTAGAAATTATGTCTATTGTTTCTAAATTAAAGAATAAGGCTTCCACTGACTGATGGGATAGACATGGTTATATAAAAAAAACAATTGATTGTATTATTTATAACCTCTGTTATATTTATAACCTTTACTTTACAAAGTGGATATTTCCTGACGGAATGAAAATAGCAAAAGTTATTCCACTATTTAAAGGAGGAGATAAGCAAAGCTTCAATCATTATAGACCGGTTTCCTTTCTTTCACAGTTCTCAAAAGTACTTTTGTTCATAAGTTAAATAATTCTTTTAGAAAAGTATCACCTGCTAAGTGAAAACCAGCATGGCTTTAGGCAACAATGGTCCACAGCGACTGCCTTAATGAATATTATTGAAGAAATAACAGCGGCAGATGAAAATAAATTTACAATAGTGGTGTTTATTGATATGAGAAAGGCATTTGATACTTTGAATCATGATATTTTAATTTCCAAATTAAGTTTGTGTGGTATGAGAGGAATAGTATTAAATTGGTTGAAAAGTGATCTTCACAATAGGAAACAATATATACAGTTAACAGATGTTAAATCAGAACTGATGGAAATTAAATGTGGGGTCCCACAGGGTTCAGTTTTAGGGCCTAAACTTTTTCTTTTGTATATTAATAAAAATCTGTGATGTTTCCAAATTATTACAGTTTGTTTTATTTGCAGATGACCCTTATTTATTCAGTTCCAGAAATAATGTGTACAATGCATTGAATATGAAATGACAATGTTGAAGAAATGGTTTGATGTAAATAGGTTATCATTGAATTTAAAAAAGACTAAATTTATGATTTTTGGAAATCGGAAAATAGAAGGTGTTACATTATCTGTAGATGGAGTTGACATTGAGAGAGTTTTTGAGTTTCGTTTTCTCGCTGTAATTGTTGATAAGTTATCATGGAAACCTCACACGTCAAAAGAAACATTTCTCAAAATATTTTTGTTATAAATAAAGTGAAACGTGTTAAATTATGAAACAATGAAAATATTGTACTGTTCACTCATTGTGCCATATTTTAACTACTTCATAGAAGTCTGGGGGAACACATATCAGTCAAATATAAAACATTTATTTATATTACAGAAGACAGCTATAAGAATTATACACAAAGTTGGTTATCAAGAACACCAGTAAATTATTTTTTAAATCTAGAATATTAAAGCTTGAAGATTTGGTTAAGTTTCAAACACTATTAATTATGTTTAAAGCAAGATGCTGTAATTTACCAGAAAGAATACAACACAACAGTGTTGTTTTCGTCAACGATGACGAAATTATTTCGTTGACACCCCTTTTTTTCATAACGAGAACGAGAACTGACAAGCTAAACATGGATCTTTGATGACGAACACATGACGAGTCGTGAGTGTGAGTTTTCGGACGTTTAAAATGCATCACATTTCTGCCCATTGTGCTGTAATCTGTTCGTTACAAGCTAAGAAGTACCAGCCCTGCTGCTGTGTCCTGTTTGGTCACGCCCACCACCTGGCGTGCAGCGGCGCACATTCTGCATGACCACAGAGCGACGGATTATGGCAGTAGGGACAACCAAGGGGCTTGGTGGTCGGAAACAACGAAATGACGTTTGGAAACATTTTGAATATAATGAATCAGAGAAAAAAAACTGAATGCCTTGTAAAGGTAGACGGCGATGGTAAATGTGGCCACAAACCTCGGTGGAAAAAATACCACCAATCCCAAGCGGCACCTGGAGGCTCACCACGCTGATATTCTTTTGGAGGTAAGTTACAAGTTCTGTTAGCATATAATATATATGCAATATTACTCGACAATCGGCGTGTAACAAATTTTATAGTTAGCCTAAAAATGTTCTCATACCTCCAGGCGCAAATCAGCTGCTAACCTCGGGCTAAAATTAGCTTTGGTTGCTAACGTCAATTCAATATCTTATGATGTAACTGTTGTGTGTAGAACAGACAGTTCCCCATGTGTTTAAATAAACTGCACACTTGCCAGCTGTAATATTAACAGCATGTTCAGGGATGCTAACATTCAGTACAGTGTGGCCATCTCTTTAGGTGTTTATGGTCTGTCAATACGTTGCAATATGTTAAAAAGGTTGAGTCTTTTTTTCATGGGTAGAGTCAGCTAGCTTTAGGCCATAACCCAGAAGGGTATGTCAGTGACATCTTGCAGCCCCAGCCATGCCAGTCATGTTCTAATATGTCACACTTTTTGCTGTTGGAAAAAATCCAATGCTTTCAGTGAAAGCTGAGACATTTCGCTTTACAGCCAGTGTGGCGTCAATACAGTAATTTTATTTATGCTTAATTTTTTTCATCAAAACACTAAGATCAAAGTCCCTTTTTTTGTTTTTCTTTATCTTAAACCACCATTACATTTTGATAACAGGCATTAGATTGTAAATAGTGACAGGTATTGAAAGTTTCTTTTGAAAAAATGGGTACAAGCTCTCACAGGAGATTTAACAACACTTTTATTATTAAATAGTATAGTCAGTACACTTTCAGTAACTTTGAATAGTAGTATGAATCAAATGCAGAGAATGAACTTCCCCAAGGGGATCAATAAAGGTTAAAAAAGACAAAAAGACCAGAATTATTAATAAGCTATCAAAAGGTATTTTTGTTTTGTTTGTTTGATAGTTGAGGTCATTCTATTTTTTTAACATGGTAGTATTTAGCAAAAAATATGTGTTGAAATACCCTAACCCAATGATGTGCATTATAAATATCTATCTATATCTATATCTATATCTATATATATATATATATATATATAGTAATATCGTCTTTATTGTCACTGAAACATACATTACAATGAAATGTGTTCTCTGCTTTTAACCCATCCCCTTGAGGAGCAGTGGGCTGCCATGTGAGGCGCCCAGGGAGCAATCTGGGGTTAAGGGTCTTGCTCAGGGACCCAGAGTGCCGGCACTGGGGATCACATTTAATTGTTTTGTATTCACATGTAGACCTTTACAGGAGGTGTACTTTGTATACAGAGATGGAGTAATTGTATCCCCTCTTTGCTTTTTCATCATCCAGATCCCAGCGACCAGAACTCCTAAAGATAAACTTGGTCCCAAGAATGACAGGGCACAGTCATCTATTCCAGCAGCCTTCACCACAGCTTCTAAATATAAGGCAGACTCACAGGAACAACATGCAAAAGAACACACAATTGCTCTTTGGATTGGGCGGACAGGTCTAACTGTTTGCACAGTTGAGAATGAAGATTTCATCCTAATGAAGGAGACCTTACATAAGAGGTTGACCATTCCCAAAAGAACAAAAATAAACAACTTAGTTGACAAGATTTATGATGAGGAAAAACAAAAGTACAAAGAGAGGCTCGCCACAGCACGCAAAATAACAATTAGGCTGGACATATAGACCAAAAAAGGCTTTGCAAGACTGCACAAGGGGTAGCCCACCCCCCAAATTCAAGTTGTTCATGTTCACAGTATGTAAAATTTTCAGGGGTTGTGAAATTATTTTTATGTTCCAAAACTGTCAGTTTTGTTTCATACTTTAGTGTTTAAGTGTTCTTAACTTACAGCCTACCTCACTGTACTTCGGGGATTCTATTTTTTAAATTACGTTGTTAGCAAATTCTCAGAAATAAAGCCACAGTTGCCAAAGTAAGAATGTTTGGTTCTTTGCTTTTTTGGAGTAATGAAGATTGATTGATCAGTGTGTAATGCATAATACTTAGTAGATCAGAAAGTATTTGCTTTGGGGTGGAATCCTGGTGTGCCATTCCTTTATTTAAATTTCTGTGAGCTTGTATATCTGCTATTTTAACGAATGTGATGTGTTTAACTAGATCTGCTATTTTCACAACATTCCTAGGAAACGTTTGTATAAAGTAGAGCATCAATTCCTAAAAGAGTATGTTTGAATTCTAGTAATCAAAGGATTCTGCTCAACAGCAATGATGCACTGCAATTCAGCATTGCATCACCAGCAATGGTAAAGTCTAGGCTAGAGCTGTCAGTCTGGTAAGGAATCTGGTTATTATTCAAAATTGTTGAGGTTAACTGTTGCTTTATGAATTGCAACACAAAACTGACTAAAACTAGACTAAAACCTTTTTGAATTTTAGTTGACTAAACTGGACTAAAACTATCTCGTTTAGTAATGCCTAAAATGTGATTAAAACTAACAATTTTTGTCCTGAAGACTAAAACCAAGACTAAAACTAAGATGCTGCCAAAAACAACACTGCAACACAATTTCCATTCAGAAAATGTAGTTTAGTAGGAGAAAATATAATTTCAAACACCAATTTGCACGTTCAACACTGAAACAGTGTCCTTCAGTTATTGGGGTAAAACTTTGGATTTCACTTCATGAAAATCTCAAAAGTTGTAACAATATTTGTCAATTTAAATATATGTATAAACAAAGTATATTAAGTCAGTATTAATATGTAGAGGTTCATCTTAGTTTTTTCTGTATGTATTGGGTTTATGTGGGTGTATGTTTATGTGCAATATATATATATATATATATATATATATATATATATATATATTTGCCTTGTGCATTGTGTATTTATTATTATACGTGAATGTTGATATTTTCCTTAAAAATGTTTGTTTATTTGAACATAGACGTTTGTTGTAGTATTGCTTTATTTTGGCTGTAGCCGCTTAGCAAAGTTATTTTGTTTTTTGACTAGAGGTGCACAAACTAAGATTTTATCTTCTTTTGCTCATGGGAAATTTATGATAGACAGTGATTTTTGTAATTTTTTGCCATGGAGCAATAAATAACTCTGAAATCAGAATCTGAAAAACGTTGCAGTTTTTACCAAACAAACCTTGTATGTTGAGTAATGTAGCATGCAGACGTTGGATAAATGACTAGTTAACACAGGCCAATGTTAAGCTAGTTAAGAAGAGAATACCAATGTTGTTGTTACCTCTGTATCATCCCTTGCTGGTTAGTTTATGCAAGGAATAAACCCAATTCTCTTTAATTTATTTGCAGAACTTCTGCTCACTCTGGCTTTTTCACAGATTTAAAAGACATCTTTATTGCCACTATAGAAAGAGCAGAGGAGACATTTCATTTGGCACTATCTGACTACTAGATGTTTGAGAGTCAGTGTGTCAACTCAACCAGAGTTTGGCAGCTAAAACCTAAGATTTTATTAGAGTATAGTTTAAAGAATTAAAGTCAGTCCCCTGGTGCTGTATTGTGGCTCTTAGTGATTATGTGGTTATTTGGCCATTAAGGCTACGTTCACACTGCAGCCTGAAGTGACCCAATTCCGATTTTTTTGCCCATATGCGACCTGAATCTGATCTTTTTATGACAGTCTGAACGACACAGATCGGATTTTTTCAAATGCGACCCAGGCCACTTGTATATGTGGTCCTGAATCCGATACGTATCTGATCTTTTCAAATGCGACCTGTGTCTGAACGGCCAGGTCGCATTCATCCGACCTACACGTCATTGATACATATTATTGATACGGTAACAAGCACCTGTTGCAAGTCAATACAGCCCCACGGCAACGCGTTTACTCGCTGCTATAGCCCGCCGAATATGTGTGTTTTTACGTGAGAGCGCTAAAGAGATCCGTTCAGACGCACATAAAGGTCGCCTTTGTCATTCGAAAATTGTGAATGAAATCCGTATCAGTAATGCCGCTCACCTCGCTATCCCACCATTCCTGGCTTCGACTCCGCACCCACACGTTTCTCTGTACGGACGTTACTGCCACACAAAACGCCATTGCCAAAAATTTGGCTCTTTCGTTTCGATCTTCTTAAAAAGCTTTCGGCGGTAATGTGCTGGCTCCGGCTGGAGAAGAACTTAAAGAACGTAAGATACGCTGCAGCATTACGAACCATGTTTACTTCCGCAAACACTGAGCACGCTTGCTATGTGTGACGTCATTGCGTCCTCTACAGCGCATGCGGGACACTTAAGTTGCATGAATGCAGTTCACACAGAGATCACATACAAGTCGCATATATTTGGAAGTGTGAACGGACACGCAAAAAAATCCGATTTCACAAAAAAATCGGAATTGAGCATCAAGGCCTGCAGTGTGAACGTAGCCTAAGAGGTCCGAGAGGAGGATCACTATAGACCTCGGAAAAATGTTTCCCCCTCACATCTGAGATTATGGTTACATCCTTGTGTGCATATAACGTTATATGTCTGTGTCCATGTTTTATGCTAGCATTTGCCTATCATATGTTGGGATGTCTGTGTATGCAGAAAAAAAATGGCAATACTTGTGTGCATCTGTTTCTGTATAGAACATTAAAATAAGTATGTCTCTGTGTGAACACATTTGTAAGTCCGTGTTTTAATCTGTGTGTGCTTGAACATTTATGTTATTACTTTTCCCAGGGAAAAGTAAAATGGGTGAAATGACATCATGGCCAACAATGATGAACAGAACTGTCGGCAACACGAGTTACACCACAGTTTCTGGATGGAACATGTTCAGAAGAAGCTGTTCACTGAGAGCTGCAGGTGTTATACAAAAAAACCAAATCCTTCCTAGTTTGAGTTGTTGCTAAAAATTTAAGTTTCTCAGCTTCCAATCAACAAAGCAATCTTTTCTTACATCCATTCTATACACCATTACACTAATTGTACATACAGTACTTTGTAGTTTGCAAGGCATTGAGGCCTTAAAACAATATACTGCCAAGTTAACTACACTGAAGCACAGAACACACAGCCAAGTTAAGAAATTAGGACACCCAGTGAAAGTTTTAGAACATAGTTCATAAAACATGTTTAACAGTGCAGTGCAAGTCAGACCGGCTGAGAAGTCATACAAACTTTCATAGGTTATCTTAGAGCGTGACCATAGGTGTGGCTTTTATTTACCAATTTTCTCTACTGTAACATCCAGTAGACATTTGCATAAAATGCATTTATGGGTGTTTTACATTGCCTGTTGTTTTCCACTGAAGGCACCCAAAACTAAATTATGTAGCAAACCAAAAACTAAAATAAGGTTCTAACCTTAACCCTAAGTAAAAAATAAATGGTGGCTATTTTAAACATCTAAAAATATAAGCATGTTAATTTCTACTCATTTTACTATAATGGGCCTTCTTTGGGAATATTCAATATAATATAAACCCAAAAAATCAGGAAATGTGTCTAAAGCCTAACCATTTCTGTTTTTTTAAACCTTGTTTTATGAAACCTATGATGAGTTCAAGCTCTATTAAGTGTCTAAATCTAAGTCTAATTAATCAGTTAATCACTGTGAGACGTAAAACCATGGGAGATTCAATCAAAACCAGAGTTACAAATTAGGAGAAACACAGATTTATTCACAATCACATTTTATTGCACAGAAAGGTGAAGGTCTCTCTGGACATTCTGAAGTTATGCACCCACTGGGAGTCTGAAAGTGAGAAGCTAGCAGCACTTGGAGGCCCACAGGAATACCCAGACTGATGGTCTGCAGCAGTAAACCAACATCTGAAAACATGCATGATAAAAATACTCGTTTATAATCGTGCCGTGCTTACATGTACCAATTGAGACACTAGACTATGTTCACTCTGCAGGGAAATGTGAAACAAACCTGTTCTTTTTGCCCATATACGTCTTTTTTATTCCAATATTTTCACCGCCTCCAAAAATAAACAACTTGTGCCACTTCCATATGTGGTACTAATTCAGATACGTATCGGATCATTTTTCAAAACATCTGCAGTCTGAGCGGTCATATCGCATTTTATCCATCGGTTACATTACTCTCATGGCTCCTTCTTCACTTACCCCGATCTCTGGGCCTCCAGAGCGGATAGAGCAGAGCTTCTGTTGTCCGTTGCATGTCTAGATGTATAAAGTCCTGATTCCATGGTCGGTACCGTTTGTGAGCTCCCGGGTTGGGTCGCAGTTCCAACAGCTTATCTCTCTGGTACTTTATTAGAGCTTGGAGTGGTGATAACACGAATAAGAACACAAAAGCAAACAAAGGAAACCGAAGAGCCGCAGCAGCTGCAGGACCCTGCACCGCCATCTTGGATCAAATAATATATTTAAAAAGGGGGTGTTACTGCTGTACCAGGGAGACCCAGCCGGCGACAAAGAAGTGGGAGCTCCCACGAGCACAAGCCGCATCTGGAGGAGATGGAGGTGGAGTGATAGGAAACAGAAATGTGGCAGCCAGGGAGGGCTAATGGCAAAGCTAAAAGCTGACCTTTGCAGAATGGTGCTTCCATTCATCTTGCGCTCCCTGGATAACAAAGTGGATTACCTGAACTCGGACTTAAAAGAATAATGTAAGATGAGAGACTGTTGTGCCATTATTCTGAGACATGGCTAAACACCTCCATTCCATGCCATGGCTGAGGCAAAAGATCTCACATAATGCTGTAAATATTAACTCAATTAATGAAAACAGCCAGGGGGACCAGCAGTGTGTTTTTTTTTCTATTATTTATGCTTTATTTATAATGATGCATTTTTTTTTTATCATTTACCATTTCTTGCAGATTTCTTTAAAATGTCAATGTTGCAAACAGGGCGTGAGGCTAAAGCAACGCCCACAAGGCATTTCCCTCTTTCTGGCCAATTGAATCACTAAACCAGCGAAGCTAATCCAAGCGGGGAGGAGTGGAGTGGGGCGGGCGAAAACGGGTGGGTCAGTGGAACTGTGCCTTATGTCTTCTCCTGCAGGCTAGAATACAGAGAGCATCTGGGGAAGGCAGGGGAGCTGTCCACTCCTCTGCTCAAGAACACTCCACCGAATCATCTCAGCGTGAATATCCAATCTATAAAAATAATTTCATTGCAGTCAAAACTCCACAGTTTTGCCCTCTGAGCCTGGCAACAAAATTCTGCTCAAATTCACATTGTGCAGTATTTACGGTGAGAACATTGCATCTCACGGAGTTTCTGGAAGCTTTCAGTCCTGGAAACAATTAGACTTCTTCTCTTTCTGTGTTTGGATGTTTAAGCTTACAGGTTCTGAAGAGGAGTTTCCAGGGGGGGGGTACTCAGACCAAATGGGGGTTAGATGGTTTGAAACAGATCCCTGTGTGAAAATGTTACTCTGACGCATCCGTTGAATTTTCAGATCGCAGGAGCAGCCAGAACTTCCTCACAGACAGATGACTTGTACCTTGATGACCACGGATCAGGAGGTTACTACCCAGAAGACGATGACGACTTTAACTCAGGGTCTGGCTCGGGTAAATCAGCTTATAAATACTTAAAACTTTATATGTCTTCTGGTTTTATCTTCTCATTCTCTGATCCTTTAGTGTTTCAAGAGAGGAAGTTTATCAGGAAAAGCGGACACTGTCAGGTTTTTCTCTCTTCTAAAGGACATTAATCAGGAACCTGCTTTGTCCTCTCAGGGGGAGATGAAGAGAGTCTGGAAAAAATGACCATCACTAGGATTTATATTGAGTCTTCAGCTGAACCCACCAAGGACCCTACCAAATTCTTCACTCCAGGGATGGACCCCGGTGTGGAAGGAAAAGCCAGAGATGGCCCACCCAGGAAGCCTTTCAGGACAGAGGTAAGAGCTGAGAGATGTTTTTGGAAAGGTAAGTTTATTTGTGGCACATTTCAGGAAAAGACTATTTAAAGTGCTGTACATCAACAGAACAAAGAAAAGAAACCATACAGATTAAAGTATACTGCAGTGGAACAGTAGTGTCAGGTCAAGATAAGTTGGACTACAAATTTGATGTTTCAGTGAACTTAAACAGTTTAAATAGAACATTAACCTTTAGAGGAAACTCTAAATAAATAGACTTAGACAAACTTTATTGTCATTTTGTATGAACAGAGTACAAAAAATAGGGGTTTAACTTTGATTTAAAGTGCCTGTGACAAGGGTTGTCAAAAACATTGATGAAAAGTACCGATTATCAAACATTGTATCCGGATACAATACTGAGTGCCATGGTATCGATACTAAAGCGCCCATTTGAGTGTTCGCGACATGCACTGTGGGCGCGCATACTCGACAGTCAGCGCGACAGACAGCCCTCACTGTGATCCAGCTCGGTGCTGTGCAGGCATACGCATGTATCTGCCACTATTATTTCAAGCGCGGCTGCAGGAAGGCCAGACCACCCAGTGTTAGTTGAAAAAGAAAAAGGCAAAAGCCGTATTTTGAAATTTTTTGAATACGAGGCAAGCGAACAAGGTAAACCCAAAGATCTTGACAAGCATGTGTGCAAACAGTGCTTTAAAGTGGTGGAAACGAAGTCAAGCAGCTCATCAAACTTGGACAAACATACCAAGAACCGACTCCATGGCCTTCATCAGGAATTCCGGCAGGTTAGTAAATTAAAGTGTAGTTGAACTTAAAGGTATATAGCCACGTGATATGCTTATAAAAAGACCAAAAACCGTTTAATCATAATAAAATAGTTATATACACCAAGCCTCCATCTTCATAGTGTTTTGATGGTCCTTTTTGTGGATAAAAATAGCCCCAGCGCTGGGTGCCATTAGCAGATATAAACAGATGTGGTGACATCTAGTGACAGTATCGCAGAACTATCATAATGCCAGT
The DNA here is from genome assembly GCA_037039145.1 of Fundulus diaphanus. NCBI lineage: Eukaryota > Metazoa > Chordata > Actinopteri > Cyprinodontiformes > Fundulidae > Fundulus > Fundulus diaphanus. Next base: position 54,576,603 of record CM073135.1, read on the forward strand.
TTGCTTAATTAATGAAACAGTATTAAAAATGCTGGACCAAGCCTGACCCTCTGCAATGCCTCGCAGTAAAGCAGCAGCTCGGCGTGATCGCAGACCATTATTAAATAAATAAACCGATGTTACAGCAACTTTAAGAGCCTCATATCAGAACATTTACTCACATCAGTCAACTCTGCAGTCACATCTAAGCAATCGGCAGGTTTGCCGTCCGCTTCAGTGAACACCAATGGACATTCTGTATTCCCAACGACATTCCAGGCTTTTTCCTCTTGAATCATGTATTTTTTTGCGTCTTTTTTTTCACTGGATCTTGGAATATTCTGCATTGTTTCGCTGGGAGGTGCTAATAGCCGTTAGCCCAGGGGTCACCAACATGGGGCCCCGGAGGACCACATATGGGTTAGGGTTAGGGTTCTTAAAAAAAGCACAATCCACCAGTGAGCTGCATCCAAAACTTTTATTCCATTACTCTTCCTATTTATTCACACTTACATTTATATAGATTTAAAAATGACAATATCTATAACAAAGCATGAAAAATGTGTATTTTACATAAAGTTAGGGTGAAGTTTGACTCTTGTAGTTCAAAGATCAGTGCTGGTAGCCCTTTGTATGACTCGACCCTTTGTATGTACAATCAGGGGTGGACTGGGACAAAAAATCGGCCCTGGCATTTTGGATTAGACTGGCCCACCACATTGTCATGGTTCCTAAACAGGCGCGCTTGGCCTCCCCTGGGATTGCGCAATCCCATGTTAACTGCGCTGGCTTCCATTCTGTGAATGCATAATCCTGTCTCTAGATCATAAATTCAATTGTTCAAACAGTTATGAGCTGATTTTCCACAATTTAATATATTTGGATTACGAATTGTGTTTTGGTCTTCAAACTGTGTGCAGGTAACATGTTTTTGTGCTGCTGCGCAAACATAAAAGGCAAAGAGCTGGTTGTAGGTGAGGCCGGCAGTTTCTTGGCCTCTAGGCAGGGGGCGCTCAAGGAGCACCGCTCCTGATCCAAAACTGTAGAGTGACAGCAAGTTATGGATGTTTTATTAGCGAGTTTTGCTAAACAAGTAAAGCACTAAAAAGACTCTAAACATACAGCTGGAACAGGACTGATGAAGGAAGGCTTTCCTCCCTGGCAGTGAGCTCCACTGAGACTGAGAGAGTTTTAAAACTGAAGAAGATAAAGAGAACTTTTACTGGAAAATGAAGATATTTTTGTGCAGAAAGAGCTGTGCATGGACTTAATTTATAAGTAGAGGTAAGACAGCGATAATTATTCATGTTTTGTTTCTGTAATGAAATGTGCTTAATGTGGGTTATAGTTTTAAAATGTGTTACAAATGCAGAAATCCATCATAACTCATAAACTGTTACAGGCAAATGACAAATAATTTATAATAATAATATTTATTTTTTCATCAAATAATCAATATTTTTCCATGTCTCTTGGTGAATTAATTTGGCTCAATCAGTCGCCTTCAGCACTTTGCAATGAGTCTATTCTGTAGAGTGTATATATTAATAAATCTGACTCTGATGACGTCAGTCCCTCACCAGCTATGAACCCTACCGCACGTCACTGACTACAACCACCACCACCATATTTTACATCAGACACCGGAGCAGATGAAGGGCCTGCTGTTGGGAACATGTCAGTTTGACACATTTCGCAGCGTCCGTTTGAAGAACTCGGTTTCTTTTTTTCGTGCAGTTTCTCTGCGCCTCCCTTGCGTTTCTTATCCATTACTACTGTGAACACCGCTGCACAAAGTTCCACTGGAGCATGAAGGTGTTTTTCTACTTTATGATTGGCCTAGCCCTTTAGACTGTCAGGAATGATAACCAATGGGCTGCAGTAGTCTGTGGTAAGGGCCGGATGATCGGAACAGACGCTTGCGTTGCTGATTTTATTTTTCTTCATGCATTATGCAAAAATAACGAGGCAGATATATAAATAAATAAATAAATAATAATAATAATAATAATAATAATAATAATACATATTAATAATATACATGTCGGGTCTGCCGGCCCAAACAGCACGTCGGCCCACCGGGCAAATGCCCGGTACGCCCGATTACCAGTCCATGCCTGTGTACAATTGTATTACACCAAATCTGATTGATTTTTTTTTATCCCTTTTGTTTCATCAAAACAAATGACAGATTTTTTTTAATAATTTAAAAAACGTCCTTATATTTCAGTCATCTCATCTGGGAGTCCTAAATTTAAGGTGCAGCTAAATAGGCTGCAAGCTGTGAAACAGGCTTGTAAAACATATTGTGAAATATGTAAATATAACACAATATGTTTGCTGCTAGAGGTATTGCAAAATGAACCAGTTTTGAGTGTACATCTAACAACAGACTTCACTTCACTTGTTCAACTTCAAACTAACTAAAAAGATAATAATAAAAAGAATAAATTAAAGTGCCTCTTGGGGTAGAAAAAATATTTTGACATTATTTCTTAAACATATTCAACATTGCAATTTCCCCTCTCGTGACAGAGAGAGTGCAGTTTCATGGAAGCCCAATGAGTACATTGGCAATAAAAGAACATTTGATTTTTTAAAAGTTAAATGTCCATAAATTGCGAATTTAAATCAATCGATTAAATAGATTTATCAATTTAACTGTTTCAGCATGCAATATTTTGAAATGTAATGTAAAAAACAGATAAATGATTGCATTTTACAAAACTGACATTATGTCATTATTTAATAAGAGAAGCCTGTCTAATTTCCTACAAAGAACAATGTTTTTAGGATGAATAAAAATAATTTTAAATCAAAATCAGTCAAGACTATGAATCATTGGGATTTAGCTGTATATGGGAAGTTTCTAGGCTGATCCATATAGTTCCTCTCTTCCTCCCCTTCCACAGGCTCCAGTTAAAGTAACAGAGGACCTGCAGAAGAACCAGATAACCAGTACCACAGAATCTCCCAGTTCTCCTTTGGAACCCGTTGAAGTCCGGACCGAAAACCTTTTCCAGAGGACAGAGGTGTTGGCAGGTTGGTGTTTTCTTTGGCATGGGTCAGAAGGCAAGGCAAGGCAAATTTATTTGTATAGCACATTTCAGTACAAAGACAATGCAAAGTGCTTAACATTATTAAAACATAGGAAAATAAAACAGAATAAAAGCAAGTAAAAAAACAGTTGGAATAAAATGTAGAAGCAAAATAAAACATGGGAAAATAGAAATGAAAAGCAAATATTAAAAACAGTTGGACTACAAAGTTGAACTAATGATGTTTAAAACTTCAGTCACTGTTCTGTATTTGTGAATCCTATTTTGTTTGCTTTAAAGATTGAATATAATTCATTATTTATATAGGCTTTTATTAATTAAAACACTTTAACTAGAACAGTCGAATGCAATCCTGAACAAATGTGTTTTTAACCTTGATTGAAAAGAACTTTCAGCACTTTTCCAGTTTTCTGGGAGTTTGTTCCAGATCAGTGGAGCATAGGAACTAAATGCTGCTTCTCCATGTCTGGTTCTGGTTCTGGTTCTGCAGAGCAGGCTGGAGCCAGAAGACCTGAGTGGTCTGGAGGGTTGATGCCCTGATAACAAGTCTGTGATGTATTTACAGGGGTTGGACAATGAAACTGAAACACCTGATTTTAGACCACAATAATTTATTAGTATGGTGTAGGGCCTCCTTTTGCGGCCAATACAGCATCAATTCGTTTTGGGAACTACAAATACAAGTCCTGCACAGTGGTCAGAGGGATTTTAAGCCATTCTTCTTGCAGGATAGTGGCCAGGTAGGGTGACCACCTGCTAATAAGCCCAAGGGGGGACAAGGGGTATGTTTCTGAGGGACAAAGTGGGACACTGCTTGGCGCGGCGGTGCCCCCACCTCACGGGCAGACTCACTGATAGTGGTTTACACATTTCTAGCACATACCACCTTACATGGTATATTAATAATGCCCTATTCCCATAAACATGTGTAATTGCTGATGTATGCTCATGAATAGGCCAACCAATGTGTATTTCTTTCTAAATAAAGATTCATAATACATTGAACATTCGATGAACAGATGCACTTCCAATTCCGATTTACTTTAGCTATTTAATTTTATTTATTTTTCATTACAATTTATTCACTTTAAATATATTATAATTTAAAATTAAAGGATTAACAGGAATTGTAGTTGCTCTACACCACAGGAACTGTAAAAAAGTCTTAACTCACGACTCCAGAGGTTCACAGAACGAGAAGGGGGAGGAAGGATGGTGAACTTGGATGTTGGTAAAGGCAGGCGCAGGAAAAAAAAAAACTGTTCAGTGTTCTGGGGACACCTTTAGGACTTTGGGGTCACCTTTAGGACTCAAACCTTTTCAAGCCAAAACATGAAATGGGCAGAATGTTTAGATGTCCACTTATAACATCAGTTTAATCCAAAACATTACAAAATTAACTGACCAGCAATCTAATCACAACGAGCCAACAGCCAGAATGTTTCTGAATCAGACCATTCATCAGCCTACCTTCCATAAGGTCGCCGCTGCATGACTGAAGGCTTCTCCTGGAGCCGCAGCACCAGAGCGCTCCGGTTGTCTCGGTAGAGCCGGTTGATGCAGTCAGGATCCAGCAGCGTGAACGTCGGACTAGTTTTGGCTTGAACGGCCATCAGCCTCCATGAATACCAGGTTATCCTTGTTGATATTTATTAACACCGATTCAACTTATTCACTGCGGAGGTTCGCTTCGGTAAAGTCGCACTGCAGAGCCGTCCGCACCAAGTGACGACACAAAACAGGTTAAAATGTCCTCGTACGTTATATGAGGCACTTGTTCGTGTCATCTTCTCAGTCATGAATAGTTTGAAGCTGTGGCCATAGTTACTTCCGCGTTCGAAAATAAGGTGGATAGAGCGACCAACTTTTTTTTGAGAAAGCATTGATTATGCATGACACGGTCTCAATTTGCGGGACGCATGAATTGGGCTTCAAACGCTGTGCGCGCACGCGCTACGCGGGACGGGTGGTCACCCTATGGCCACGTCACGACGTGATGCTGGTGGAGGAAAATGTTTCCTATCTCGCTCCTCCAAAACACCCCAAAGTGGCTCAATAATATTTAGATCTGGTGACTGTGCAGGCCATGGGAGATGTTCAACTTCTCTTTCATGTTCATCAAACCAATCTTTCACCAGTCTTGCTGTGTGTATTGGTGCATTGTCATCCTGATACACGGCACCTCCTTCAGGATACAATGTTTGAACCATTGGATGCACATGGTCCTCCAGAATGGTTCGGTAGTCCTTGGCAGTGACGCGCCCATCTAGCACAAGTATGGGGCCAAGGGAATGCCATGATATGGCAGCCCAAACCATCACTGATCCACCCCCATGCTTCACCCTGGGCATGCAACAGTCTGGGTGGTACGCTTCTTTGGGGCTTCTCCACACCGTAACTCTCCCGGATGTGGTGAAAACAGTAAAGGTGGACTCATCAGAGAACAATACATGTTTCAAATTGTCCACAGTCCAAGATTTGCGCTCCTTGCACCATTGAAACCAACGTTTGGCATTGGCACGAGTGACCAAAAGTTTGGCTATAGCAGCCTGGCCGTGTATATTGACCCTGTGGAGCTCCCGACGGACAGTTTTGGTGGAAACAGGAGAGTTGAGGTGCACATTTAATTCTGCCGTGATTTGGGGAGCCGTGGTTTTATGTTTTTTGGATACAATCCGGGTTAGCACCCCAACATCCCTTTCAGACAGCTTCCTCTTGCGTCCACAGTTAATCCTGTTGGATGTGGTTCGTCCTTCTTGGTGGTATGCTGACATTACCCTGGATACCGTGGCTCTTGATACATCACAAAGACTTGCTGTCTTGGTCACAGATGCGCCAGCAAGACGTGCACCAACAATTTGTCCTCTTTTGAACTCTGGTATGTCACCCATAATGTTGTGTGCATTGCAATATTTTGAGCAAAACTGTGCTCTTACCTTGCTAATTGGACCTTCACACTCTGCTCTTATTGGTTCAATGTGCAATTAATGAAGATTCTCCACCAGGCTGGTCCAATTTAGCCATGAAACCTCCCACACTAAAATGAGAGGGGTTTCAGTTTCATTGTCCAACCCCTGTAGGTGCTAATTCAGGGATTTATAGACTAACAGAAGGATTTTAAAGTCTATTCGCTGAGATCCAGGGAGCCAGTGGAAGGACTTCAGAACCGGGTCCATGTTCTCTACGTTCTTAGTCTTAGTGAGGACTTCAGAACCGGGTCCATGTTCTCTACGTTCTTAGTCTTAGTGGAAGGACTTCAAAACCGGGTCCATGTTCTCTACGTTCTTAGTCTTAGTGGAAGGACTTCAGAACCGGGTCCATGTTCTCTACGTTCTTAGTCTTAGTGGAAGGACTTCAGAACCGGGTCCATGTTCTCTACGTTCTTAGTCTTAGTGGAAGGACTTCAGAACCGGGTCCATGTTCTCTAGGTTCTTAGTCTTAGTGGAAGAACTTCAGAACCGGGTCCATGTTCTCTAGGTTCTTAGTCTTAGTGGAAGGACTTCAGAACCGGGTCCATGTTCTCTACGTTCTTAGTCTTAGTGAGGACTTCAGAACCGGGTCCATGTTCTCTATGTTCTTAGTCTTAGTGGAAGGACTTCAGAACCGGGTCCATGTTCTCTACGTTCTTAGCCTTAGTGAGGACTTCAGAACCGGGTCCATGTTCTCTACGTTCTTAGTCTTAGTGAGGACTTCAGAACCGGGTCCATGTTCTCTACGTTCTTAGTCTTAGTGAGGACTTCAGAACCAGGTCCATGTTCTCTACGTTCTTAGTCTTAGTGAGGACTTCAGAACCGGGTCCATGTTCTCTACGTTCTTAGTCTTAGTGAGGACTTCAGAACCGGGTCCATGTTCTCTACGTTCTTAGTCTTAGTGAGGACTTCAGAACCGGGTCCATGTTCTCTACGTTCTTAGTCTTAGTGAGGACTTCAGAACCGGGTCCATGTTCTCTACGTTCTTAGTCTTAGTGAGGACTTCAGAACCGGGTCCATGTTCTCTACGTTCTTAGTCTTAGTGGAAGGACTTCAGAACCGGGTCCATGTTCTCTACGTTCTTAGTCTTAGTGAGGACTTCAGAACCGGGTCCATGTTCTCTACGTTCTTAGTCTTAGTGAGGACTTCAGGACCGGGTCCATGTTCTCTACGTTCTTAGTCTTAGTGAGGACTTCAGAACCGGGTCCATGTTCTCTACGTTCTTAGTCTTAGTGGAAGGACTTCAGAACCGGGTCCATGTTCTCTACGTTCTTAGTCTTAGTGAGGACTTCAGAACCGGGTCCATGTTCTCTACGTTCTTAGTCTTAGTGAGGACTTCAGAACCGGGTCCATGTTCTCTACGTTCTTAGTCTTAGTGAGGACTTCAGAACCGGGTCCATGTTCTCTACGTTCTTAGTCTTAGTGGAAGGACTTCAGAACCTGGTCCATGTTCTCTACGTTCTTAGTCTTAGTGAGGACTTCAGAACCGGGTCCATGTTCTCTACGTTCTTAGTCTTAGTGAGGACTTCAGGACCGGGTCCATGTTCTCTACGTTCTTAGTCTTAGTGAGGACTTCAGAACCGGGTCCATGTTCTCTACGTTCTTAGTCTTAGTGAGGACTTCAGAACCGGGTCCATGTTCTCTACGTTCTTAGTCTTAGTGAGGACTTCAGAACCGGGTCCATGTTCTCTACGTTCTTAGTCTTAGTGAGGACTTCAGAACCGGGTCCATGTTCTCTACGTTCTTAGTCTTAGTGGAAGGACTTCAGAACCGGGTCCATGTTCTCTACGTTCTTAGTCTTAGTGAGGACTTCAGAACCGGGTCCATGTTCTCTACGTTCTTAGTCTTAGTGAGGACTTCAGGACCGGGTCCATGTTCTCTACGTTCTTAGTCTTAGTGAGGACTTCAGAACCGGGTCCATGTTCTCTACGTTCTTAGTCTTAGTGAGGACTTCAGAACCGGGTCCATGTTCTCTACGTTCTTAGTCTTAGTGAGGACTTCAGAACCGGGTCCATGTTCTCTACGTTCTTAGTCTTAGTGGAAGGACTTCAGAACCGGGTCCATGTTCTCTACGTTCTTAGTCTTAGTGAGGACTTCAGAACCGGGTCCATGTTCTCTACGTTCTTAGTCTTAGTGAGGACTTCAGGACCGGGTCCATGTTCTCTACGTTCTTAGTCTTAGTGAGGACTTCAGAACCGGGTCCATGTTCTCTACGTTCTTAGTCTTAGTGAGGACTTCAGAACCGGGTCCATGTTCTCTACGTTCTTAGTCTTAGTGAGGACTTCAGAACCGGGTCCATGTTCTCTACGTTCTTAGTCTTAGTGAGGACGCGGGCAACAGCGTTCTGGATCAGCTGCAGCTGTCTGATCCACTTTTTAGGCAGACCTGTGAAAACACCGTTGCAGTGATCAGTTCTACTAAAGATAAACATGGATTAGTTTCTCCAGATCCTGCCGAGACATCAGTCCTTTAATCCTGGAAATGTTCTCCAAGTGCTAGAAGGTCCACTTTGTCTTTAGATGGAGGTTCAGGTCTGAGTCCATCACTACTCCCAGATTTCAGGCCTGATCAGTGGTTTCTAACTGAAGCAGCTGAAGCTGTGAGCTAACTCTGGATCTCTCCTCTATTGGTCCAGAAATTATTACTTCAGTTTTGTTTTTATTCAGTTAAAGAACATTTTGTCACATCCATGCATTGATTTCTTCCATTTCCTCAGAGCTTGAACTGTTTCATAGTCACCTAGTGACATGGTGATGCAGAAGACCTGCAGGTATATCAGGTGTTCACATAATGCAAACTAGAGTTTACTAGGGCTGTCAATCGATTAAAAAAATTAATCCAAATAATTACATACTCTGTAATTAATTAATCTAAATTAATCGCATATAATTTTTTTGCTGTGAAAGTATTTAAAATATTTAAATTCAAATGTTTCAATGAATAATCAGCATTAGATATATTAAAGTGCTGTTTTCAACAGCAGACAAACTGAACTAAACAGATGCCAATGTCAAACTGAACTCACGTCAACAGGAAACGTCAACTGATTTTGTAAAGTGCCTTGAGATGACATGTTTCATGATTTGGCACTATATAAATAAAATTCAATTCAATTCAATTCAATTTTATTTATATAGCGCCAAATCATGAAACATGTCATCTCAAGGCACTTTACAAAATCAAGTTCAATCATATTATACAGATTGGGTCAGATTATACAGATTGGTCAAAATGTCCTATATAAGGAAACCAGTTGATTGCATCAAAGTCCCGACAAGCAACATTCACTCCTGGAGAACCGTAGAGCCACAGGGAGAGTCGTCTGCATTGTACATGGCTTTGCTGCAATCCCTCATACTGAGCAAGCATGAAGCGACAGTGGGAAGAAAAACCACCCATTAACGGGAAAAAAAAACCTCCGGCAGAACCGGGCTCAGTATGAACGGTCATCTGCCTCGACCGACTGGGGTTACAGAAGACAGAGCAGAGACACAACAAGAGAGACAAAAAGCACAGAAGCACACATTGATCTAGTAATCTGTTCTACATTAGATGGTAATAGTCGGTGATCTGTCCTCCCTGGATGATTTCAGTCAACAGAACGTCAGACCAGGTGTACCTACTATGAAGAAAAAAGAGAGAGAACAAAAAGTTAAAAGCTGAAATGACAACAGTCATTTCAATGTAATGCAATGCAAATCTGGAGAACAGTAGACTGGAGAACAGTAAAAATCAGTAGAGTGAGAAAAGTAGGCCCTGATGTCCTCCAGTAGCCTAAGCCTATAGCAGCAAAACTATAAAGGTAGCTCAGAGTAACATGAGCCACTCTAGTTATAAGCTTTGTCAAAAAGGAAGGTTTTAAGATTAGTCTTAAAAGTAGACAGGGTGTCTGCTTCACGGACCAAAACTGGGAGTTGGTTCCACAGGAGAGGAGCCTGAAAGCTAAAGGATCTGCCTCCCATTCTACTTTTAGAGACTCTAGGAACCACCAGCAGACCTGCAGTCTGAGAGCGAAGTGCTCTGTTAGGAACATACGGAGTAATCAGAGCTCTGATATATGATGGAGCTTGATTATTAAGGGCTTTATACGTTAGAAGAAGAATTTTAAATTCTATTCTTGATTTAACAGGAAGCCAATGAAGGGAAGCTAAAATTGGAGAAATATGATCCCTCTTGTTGATCCCTCTTGGCTTTATACGTTAGAAGAAGAATTTTAAATTCTATTCTTGATTTAACAGGAAGCCAATGAAGGGAAGCTAAAATTGGAGAAATATGATCCCTCTTGTTGATTTTCATCTTGTTGATTTTCATCAAATTGAATTGAATTGAATTGAACTGAAATGATAATAAAAAAGATAACCTGAATTTAACAGTCGTCAACATATTCCATATTCCAATCTACTTTTTAGGCTAATTATACATAATTTAGACCTAGTGCTATTTTAACAAACAAGCATTTTATTAGTTGTTATCTCTTATCTGATGTATTTCTGATGTTTGGCACTTTGTTTTACCTCGTGTTAAAGTGCTCTTTAAATAATAATGACATTCATGATGATTATGATCAGAATAAACTTTTGCATAACCTCCCAGAAGCTGGAAAGAAAGGAGACAAAAACATTTTTCACAGCTCACTTAGTAACTCTAATATTTTAGTCTAAATACTTTAGCCTAAATATTTTAGGCTAAAATATTACACTTTTTATTTGTTTTTCTTCAATCCCTCGGTGATGCTTAGTAATTTCTGCCAAAGGCTGCAGCATTTTGATTTAATCCATCTGAATGCAGTATTTGCAAGCCCTACTCTGTCTGTGATTGGCTTTAACAGCCGAGCGAGTGCACAGCTGGCGTTGAGTGTGAAACGAGCAGGTGTGCGCGAGCAAAGTAGCGCGCGAACAGTGATGGAACTCACCGCAAGGACAGCGGGTTGAGAAGAGTTTTTCAGACCGTGCCAGACCGGTTCTGAGCGTTGAGAGTTGTTTCACTGCGCGCTTGGATTGGTTCCTGCGCGCTCAAACAGAAGACACGAATATCGCTACATAGTTTCACAGAGTTGAGCGGCAGCGCTGTCTTCTTCTCTGTCTTCATGCGCCTCCCCTGTGACTCTTTGGCGCCCCCCAGGGGAGGCGCGCCTCACCTATTGAAACCCCCTATACGACATCGATTAATCTGCGTTATTTTTTTTAATCCGTTAATTTTTTTTAAATTAATTAATCGAAATTAACGCGTTATTTTGACAGCCCTAGTTTATACATGTGTATTTAGCTCCATCATCAGGCACCCCGGTGTGTCTGTGCTGTCAGGATCAGGGTTACCAGGATGATTAAAACCTTCAAACTACAAATACTTTGCTGGTCTAACTCCTCCCACCAGTTGCAGGTCAGAAGGAAAAAGGAGGTAGTCACTGGAGTTTAATCAGTGACTTGATGGTTGAAATGCTCAGTCAGCTGATGATCATCATCCAACCTGGGAATTTAACCTGCAACTCCTTTAAGATTCCCAAACTGTGACTATAAGCTCACTGTTTCAAACACCCAGTTGGTTCCTGCCAAGCTGCAATATAAAGCACCTGAACTAGAAGTCTATCACAAGAGGTGAGATGTTTTGTGTGTGTTGACACGATCCTACCGTGTGGATCAATGCGGTCAGGCTGGCACGGGCGGTGGAATTAACAGTGTTGGTACCAATGAAAAAGAAGAGAAGTCAAGCAGCTTTGAAGTCCTCCGTTTCCATGACTTTTTATTTTAGCTCAAAAATAATAAAGTTCAAGTGCAAGAACAATAATTTGCATGGAGGTATAGCAGTCATGGTTACCTAGTAGCAGAGCAGCAGGTGACGCTCCAAACTCTCCCCATGAATGAACTAGTTGGCTTTTTAAAGGGGTCACGCCCAACTAGGTAAACCCACTTAAAACCACTAGGGGTGTACAAAACATTAGTTCTCTTTAAAACAAATGTAAACTTCCTCCATTAAAAACCCACCAATAAACTATGTAAAAATAACCCATCCATCAAATAGCAAATCCTAATCAAACACAATCACAATAAATAATTCCCCAAACAATTCTAAAGCCATGAACGACTTAACTGGTCTCTGGGGAATCCTTTTGCCAGACACCTGGACACAAGAAGGTTAGTAAGCAATCAACCCATTACACCATGCTAAAATATACCACATACACTACACACTAACACTTAGATATTACTAAAATCACATTTAGAATTATTATTTCTACAGGCTCGAGCCCTGGAGATGTGCAAATTAGTAAATAACTTAAAAGTGCAGCGTGCTATAAAAGTGCCATGTGAATGTTGCGGTGTTTCAGGTGCATGTGTCTACTTATCCCGTAACGAACTGGGTCTTCGTTACAGTGGGACTGTGAGATGATCATCAGACATCTAGATGTTCTCATGCGCTTGGACAGACTAATTGATTCTCACTCGACCTGATAGAATCTTAGATGGATCTATGCTTGTTGGTTTTTGGCAGATGATTTCCAACAGACTATATCTCTTTTCTCGTTAGAAATCAGCATCCCTTCAGAGGAGTGGATCAGATGGTTCTCCATTGCAACATTCTGACCCATCCAGATATGATGTCTCTGTTGCTGAGACTAATTGCTCTGTACCTGATAAACAACAGTTTAAATGATGACTCTGTGCCTCTCTCTCAGCTGTTGTTGCAGGTGGTGTGATTGGCTTCCTGTTTGCTGTCTTCCTCATCCTCCTGCTGGTTTACAGAATGAGGAAGAAGGATGAAGGCAGCTATGACCTGGGAGAGAGGAAACCTTCTGGAGCAGCCTACCAGAAAGCTCCAACCAAGGAGTTTTATGCATAAAGTCTCGGCACTCGGATCATGCGTTGGAGCCATGGTGAGCACCAATCGGACCCACAGTCCAACTCTTCAAACGAGAAACATGTTTCACCGCAGACGCTCACAGGAAAACTTTTTCAGAACTTTGTTTTTCCAACTGAAGCCAGACGTTCTGTCCCCTAGAATCAACCTGCTTGTGTTTCAGCATGTGGCACCTTAATGTTCTTTCCCTGAAAGCTGTTCCTCCTCCAGAATAAAGTTCCCTATCTGATGTCACCTCTCATTGCGAATTGGCAGCAGCTATGTGTTCAGCTCGGTTTGATTTCTTAACACCGATCTGTTTTTAAAATGGGTCAAAACACAAACACAAAAAGTCACTGCTGTTGGGTCTCTGCAGAGTGTATAGTTAGAACTATTTGGAGCCCTGTACTGTTCCAAAGTCCAAAATCAGAACAGATCAAAATCTGCTACAGCTGAACTGGGTCCTGGTTCTGCCTCCCTGCTGTTCAGTAACAATAAATATCTCTGCACTCCTCTTTGCTGCTCCTGCTGTAGAAGCTGACAACCCACAGACTCACATGTGTTCTGTTGCTTAGTCTCTCTCTTGGTTTTGTATTTTAGAGTTCTGACCTTTAAATACAGTTGTTACTTGTGTATGTAAAGAAATATGAAAATATATAATTGTATATTCACAAATGTCTGAAACCTTCAAAGTGCCTACATGTGTCCGTTACAGAGTGAATAACGGATCCCTGGAAAATTTTTAGTCTAATAAAGCTGACAACGTTGTACGTGTAATTTGAACCAACACTACTGAATAAACTTTGTGGCCTGAAATCTCTCTTTCTTTCTTCACATGTTTCACTCTGACTCCTCTCTGCAGTTTTAGGGTTAGTAGACCTTCCAGTTTTCAGAATACATAAGGAAGGAGTTCTCTATGAAGGTAACCACACTTTTGGATCTGAACACCTGTAAATTGTGATGTGAGAAGTTATACTGCAAAATATTTAAACTTGTACAAAAGATTCACACACGTTTTCACCTGCAGATTTTTTTCACACAAACAAATAATTCATTACATATTTGTAGTTGGGGTCTGGGGTCTTGTGGAGTGATTTATGACATTCCTATTGAGGATCTGGAAAATCTGAGACAAAACATTCAAGGTGGCTTGTTTAAGAAAATCAGAAGATTGTTGGGAACAGTTAATTGTGAGAGTTGACAGTTTGTCTGTGCTCTTAGAATTTCAGGACTTAGTTTTGCCAGAACAAGTAAAATTGGTTGCACAAGCTGTTTTGTTCGACCATATGTTCCTCCACCTCTTCGCTGCTATAAATGTCAGAGGCATGTAGCTGCAATGTGCAAAGGGAAACAAAGATGTCAAAGGTGTGGAGGAGAGCAAAGTTTTGAAGAGTGAAAAGGGGATGAACAGATGAAATGTAACTGTGGAGGTCAGCATTCGATGACAATACGGAGGTTGTGAAGTCAGGAAGAAAGCTTTGGAAGTTCAGAAAGTGAAGGTGGATAATAACATAAGTTATGCTGAAGCAGTGGAAAGAGTGCAAGGACAAAATTCAGGGGTGGAAACAAGAAAAGTGATTCAAAGCGTAAGATCAGAGCAGCTTTAGAGGACAAGTTAAAACAACAGGTATAACCACTGATGGGCAGTAACGCGTTAGAAGTAACGCGTTACTGTAATCCAAATACTCTTTTCTAGTAACGAGTAAAGTAGGGGATTATAATTGCCAAAACAGTAATTACATTACCATTACTTCCCCGTAAGCAGGCTGCGTTACTGAGTTACTTAACCGAGATTTTGTTTCGCGTGACAATGACGTATGAGCGCCGCGACGTCAGTGGTAAACACCGACACCGACATGTGTAGTAATGAAACAAGAAACAACATGGAGCGTGGGAGAGAGCAGGACCATTCAGCGTTTAATGCTTGGAAGTACCGACATTACTTTGAGTTTGACTCGGTTAAAGATGACAAAAACATCAGCGTCCGCTGTACACTCTGCGTGGGAAGAACACTTTTATCTACAGCGAAAAATTCCACCTCAAATCTGAGCAAGCACCTAGCAAGTCGCCACAGGAATGTAAAACTTACTGAAAAAAAACCCCGAACCCCCAACTGACATGATGACCGCTGCAGCTGCATCCAATTCCACCGGGCAAAACTCCGAGGGCCCCTCTCCTGCTAAACAGGTGAAACTAGACTTTAAAGCGACAGGACTTAGTGCTGCTGAACTGAAGAACCTCGTCGCTGGATATATTGTCGAGGACATGCTGCCAATTTCCACTGTGGATTCTGAATCTTTCCGACGCATTGTTGAAAAAATACCAACCAAACACGGTGTCAAGCTGCCGCAAAGAAAGTCATTTGCAGGATACCTTGAGAGAGAATACGACATAATGGACGCTAATTTGAAGGCTGCACTCGGAGATGTAGACTTTGTTTCCACCACTGCTGACATCTGGACGGTAAATAACAAAAGTTTTATGGGTGTAACGGTTCACTGGATTAATTCCACGTTACATCGTAACAAGGCCGCCCTAGCATGTAAGAGAATTAGAGGCAGGCACACCTATGATGTAATTGGAGCAGAGATTGAAGAAATCCATTCATCATATGGACTGCATGGCAAAGTTGTAGCCACTGTAACTGACAATGCATCTAATTTTGCCAAAGCATTCAGAGTGTGTAAGCCCGGTAATTTGGAGTATGAATCTGAAAATGAAGAAGGTGATGATGAGGAACCGACTTTTACAGATGTCATAGAAGCTCTTTCAACCACATCTGGTGATGGACAGTTTAGCCTCCCTCCACACTACAGGTGTGCATCACACACAATTAACCTAATTTCAACAAGCGATGTTGATAAACATCTAAATTCCTGTGCAGACACCAAGGCTGTATATAGGAGTAGTATTGCAAAATGCTCTGCTCTTTGGACTAAAGCAAGTCGATCAACATTAGCCTATGAACAGGTGGAAGAAGTCAGCCGCAGGAAACTAATGGTTCCCACATCCACAAGGTGGAATTCCCTGTACGAGGCCATTTCCAGAATCATCACAATTCCGATGAATGAGCTGAATCCCCTTTGCATAAAACTGGGAATCAAGTGCCTTAATGAAAGAGAGTACCTATTCTTACAAGAGTACTGCACCGTGATGAAGCCCCTGACCATAGCACTAGACATCTTACAAGGGGATGAGTGCACCTATGGGGCTTTACTACCAACACTCACAAGCCTGATGTCAAAGACACTCACCCTGAAAGATGACCTTTCTAGAATGACAGCCAGCCTTCCAGATGTTATTGTAAAGGTAAGATTATTATTTGATTATTGATTTGGGTGGATTGGTTGAATTTATTATACCATCCATGGTGGGCAGATCTTACACTTTGTTTGCTTTAAGCAGTGAGTAAAATTATGAAAATGATAGAATATAATAAAAGAAAAATTATTCATTTCCTGTTCAAAATCAGGGATATTGATCATCATTAATCGTGAATATTAATCTTAACATCAATAGCATATTGAAATAAAGAGGTCAAAAACAGCCTCAACCAAAATTAAATCCCATACAGTATTGATAACCCATGAGATGGTTTAGGTCAGTAGAGCCCACAAAATAGTTAAAATAGCCCATTTATATAGTAAAATACATATATTCTTAGTTATATCATATTGTATTTTACAGGCCATCAAGATTCGTTTTGATGCTGTACTGGATAGCCAAGAAGGACTTCTTGCAGCGGCCACTTGTCCCAAGTTCAAACTTCGATGGCTGTTGTCAGAAGCTCCTTCAAATGCTCTCTCCTACGCTCATTTCTCAGAGTGTCACAAAGCTGCTCCTGCAGCTGACAATGCTAATGTGTCCCACTCCCAACTGGCAGCCAGCCCAGATGAAACTGACTTTTTTGATTTTGAGAACCAGCCCACAGAAAGCTTCTCAGCAGAAAATGAAGTAACTGAATATTTAAGGTCAGGGTATGAGCTTGAAATTCTGAATCAGTTCCCAAACCTCAAAAAGATGTACATGAAATACAACACTCCAACTCCATCCAGTGCACCAGTGGAACGGCTGTTCAGTTTAGGTGGATTGGTGCTTTCACCAAAAAGAAACAGACTGTGTGATAGGAGGTTTGAAAAGCTTCTGCTGATGCGATATAACCACTGTTTCACTCCGAAAGAAAACAAAAAAGTATAGGGCCGTGTCAGGGTAGCCATAAAATGAGACTGGACTAACAACCTTAATGTGGAATGTAACAGCATTTTTTGTTTTGGTAAACTAATGTTTACTCCTCTCTGCACTTTACTGTTAAAAGACTAAATGTTAATAATTTGGAATACAGTCAGGAGACACTTTCATTTTAATTATTTTATTGCTATATTTTATTTATTTATTAGAATTTTACAAAAACATATTTTTATTTTATATGCCAAAATATGCAGAAATATAAGTTCACAGAAGAAGGACTTGCTTTATTTCATTCAAATATGGTGGAATGTGCAGAAAATAGGTTTAAATGTTCAGCAATTTTCTTCAATTCTTAGACTTGCATAATGCAATGTGCATAAAGTTAAAATATTGAAACTAATAAAAGTTTTAAAAAAGAGAATGTTTCCTTTGATTCAATATTAAATGATGGAATATGCAGAAAGAACAGAATTAGGCTGAAATGTCTATTTCTTTATAGCGTATTCAGGTTGTGCATTATGTTTTTGAAAAGTAACTTAGTAAAGTAACTAATTACTTTTCAATATAAGTAATCAGTAAAGTAACTGGATTACTTTCTTGGAGAAGTAATCAGTAACTAACTACTATTTCCAAGTAACTTGACCAACACTGGGTATAACACCTGAAAAACATATTCTGTTTATAGCCTACATGATTAACTGCACAGACCAAGTCAAACATAAAACGGAAAAAATTTAAATAATAATCAAATTATATAATCAAGAACTAGAAAGGATTAAGAACTTTAAATTTGGTTTATGGTTTGATGAAAGAATTACATGGGCATTTCATATTCAGAAAATTATTGATAAGTGCAAGAGAGTTTTGAATGTTATAAGATGTTTAGTTGGACATGAGTGGGGAGCAGACAGAACTGCTTTGAAGGCTATATATACAGGTTTAATCAGATCAGCAATAGACTATGGTAGTGTGGTGTATGGTTCGGCAGCAAGTACATCCCTTAAAAAGATAGAAAGTATTCAGACACAAGCTTTAAGAATAATTACTGGAGCATTTAAAACAACATCTATTGTAGCATTGCAAGTTGAAACTGGAGAAATGCCACTGAAAATAAGGAGAACACAGCTGTCGTTAAATTACTGGGTTAGTTTACAGGGTCATGGTCAAGATCATCCTACAAAAGAAACATTGCAGCCGTGTTGGGAAAGGGAGAGAAGACAAACAGGAAGTTTTGGATGGAAAAAACGAAAGAACTTAAATTAGATCAAATTAAATGTAGTCCAACTGTACCGTTACCAGTAATCCCTCCCTGGATCCTACCTGAAACTACAGTGGATTTGACATGGTTGGAAAAGAAAAAGGCAATATTATCATAAACATAATTAATCATAAACTGATTCGGGCATACGTCAATAGTTATTACGTTTATATTCAAATATATACAAAGGCATCCAAACGTTTAGGTGATACGCTAGGTATTGCATTTTATGTTCCAGAATTCAATGTCAAAGTAAATAAAAGATTAAATGATGAATTGTCAGTATATACTGGAGAAATGGCTAGACGAAGTGAGACCATTGAGAGCAATTATCTGTTCAGATTCAAGTGCATCACTAATCAGTATACAAAATATTTTTTTCCGAAAGTAGATTAGATATCTTGATTGAAATACGACAAGTTTTATATCAAATTCAAATGATGGGTATTACTGTTACATTTGTGTGGGTATCATCACATATAGGGATTAATGGAAATGAAACTGCTGATAAGATTGCTAAGGAAGCATCAAAAATAGAACCATTGATATGATGATTAACTTAAGTAAGACAGAAATTAAAAGTATTATTAAACGAAGACTGAAGGAAACATGGCAAAAGCAATGGGAAGAAGGAGGAAGGAAAGGAAGATGGTTTTATAGGATTCAACAGAAAGTCGGAGAAATGAGGATAGCAGAAAGAAACAGAAGAGAAGAAACTGTTATTTCAAGACTTAGATTTGACATACTGGATTAAATGACACTATTGAAAATCCTCGCACACTGAGCCTGAGCTAGTGCGCGAGGTTGAGAAGTTGCGGCTAGAGATAGTCGGACTTACCTCGACGCATGGCTCTGGCTCTGGAACCAGTCTTCTTGAGAGGGGCTGGACATTCTTCCACTCTGGAGTTGCCCCTGATGTGAGGCGCCGAGCAGGAGTGGGCATACAGGTAAAAGCTAGTAAATTAGAATATTTTGAAAAACTTGATTTATTTCAGTAATTGCATTCAAAAGGTGTAACTTGTACATTATATTTATTCATTGCACACAGACTGATGCATTCAAATGTTTATTTCATTTAATTTTGATGATTTGAAGTGGCAACAAATGAAAATCCAAAATTCCGTGTGTCACAAAATTAGAATATTACTTAAGGCTAATACAAAAAAGGGATTTTTTAGAAATGTTGGCCAACTGAAAAGTATGAAAATGAAAAATATGAGCATGTACAATACTCAATACTTGGTTGGAGCTCCTTTTGCCTCAATTACTGCATTAATGCGGCGTGGCATGGAGTCGATGAGTTTCTGGCACTGCTCAGGTGTTATGAGAGCCCAGGTTGCTCTGATAGTGGCCTTCAACTCTTCTGCGTTGTTGGGTCTGGCATTCTGCATCTTCCTTTTCACAATAACCCACAGATTTTCTATGGGGCTAAGGTCAGGGGAGTTGGCTAACCAATTTAGAACAGAAACACCATGGTCCCTAACCCTCAGTATATTCCCAGGACCTGTTTGGGACACCACCACAACCCTCATGGGAGACAGGCACGGAGGAGCAACAGAGACAAGAATGGCTTTTCACCCCACCCACTCCATCCTCACGAGTGGAGGCTCAACCTGGAACCAGTACAGACGCTCCACCCTTGGAGAATCAACCGGTACAGGTTAGTCCGAGTGATTCAGATCTGATGATAATAGGGGAGAACAGCTCCCCCATGAGGAGAAAACAAGCCACTGATTTGCCCAGAGAAACCAAGCGGATGAGGACCAACCCAACGCAGCTGCAAGGAGCCATCCCCAAAAAGAGAGGGGGATCCACTTTGAGATCCTTGAGCAGAGCCTCAAGATATCTGCACATGACAGATGGATTGTTGGTCGCATCTCCGAGAAAATCCACCCGACAGGTAACATCTGCACGCCTTAAATCCAAAGTTGTAGAAAAAATTCAAGGCTGGGTGCTAGATTTGAACCAGAAATTGGTTATCCTGGGTGACTCTAACATCAGAAGGATTAATGATAACAGCAACCCCCAGATGCAGACTGTTGCTTTTTCAGGGGCCAAATGGAAACACATCCATTCTCTCTTCCAGAGAGCACCCACTTTTCCCAAAGTGGAAAAACTGATCCTTTCTCTGGGCATTAACTGCAGAACTGTCTATAATACCAGAGACACCCCGAGGGACATTAAAGCCACCCTTAATGCTGCCCACAGAATGTGCCCCAATGCTGTAATCTTCATACCCATGATTAACTTTGACTTTTCACTGCCTCTCAGGCAGATCAATGTGTTGCATCTCATTAACGAGTTCATCTCTTCACTACCCTGCCACCTACCTCTGCTTCCCAGCCAGCTGTTCGAGGTGCAGACAGACCACGTCCACTGGACTCCTGAGACGGCACGTAACATCCTTCGGCATTGGCTGGAGACAACAAACGGGGATGCCCAGTAAGCCCGAAGTTATCGGGAGGACATGGTAGTATTGTTTTGGATAATGTTTGTAATCTGTCCAAAAACTTTGTATTATCTGCTCCACAAATTTCTTTGCTCCGTAGAGGTCTCACGTTTATCCCGGCTAAAGCATGTAGAGCTTCCAAAGCTACAAAATTGATGACGAGATGGGACCTACAAAAATATCATAGGAGACTTAAATTAACAGTGTATTTTAATAATGATAACCAGGAAGCCCCACTCTCTGAGGGCAATCACGAACCTGAGCATGATAACCAAATGAATGACATGCTAATTAACCCTATTCCTTTCCTCCCTGAGTCCAGCTGGAACCCTCCTGAGGAGGCCATCCCTCCCACAGTACACCAGCTGGTTCAAACCGACTTAAGGTTTTTTGATAAGAAATTTCACATTTATAACAATCGCCCTAATCTCTCCAGAGCTGAATCACAGTCACTTACAGAACTTAAAAACAATAAACAAATAATTATTAAGCCTGCTGATAAGGGATCCTCTATAGTAATTATGGATAAGGACCAGTATGTTTGGGAGGGATACAGGCAATTATTTAATAAAACCTATTATAGAGAACTTAATTCCCCGATTTTTCCCAACACGATACCCATGGTCAACAAAATCCTCGAAGATTTATACTCCAATAAATTTATCTCTGCTAAACAGAGGGAGTATCTTAGAGGTACCACTGAACCGAGACCGAGAAGATTTTATCTCCTTCCTAAAATACATAAGGACCCCTCCACTTGGTCTAAGCATTTTCTCTTCCCGTCTGGAAGACCGATAATTTCGGACTGTCAGAGTGAGACTTGTGGCACGGCAGAATATATTGATTATTATATTAACCCTCTTTCTAGTACACATAAGAGTTACATTAGAGATACCTACCATTTGTGGATATCATTAAGTCTATCACGATTCCTCCAAGTGCTTTTCTTTTCTCCATGGATGTGGACAGCCTTTACACTAATATAGATATTAATGAGGGAATTGCCTGCATCCAAAATACTTTTAGATTAAATCCAAATCCAAACAGACCAGATTCACAACTTCTTAAATTACTTGAAATTAACCTGCGTAGAAATGACTTTGTATTCAATGACAAATATTTCTTACAAATCAAAGGCACAGCTATGGGCAAGAAATTCGCACCGGCCTATGCGAATATATTTATGGCCCAATGGGAAACAGAAGCCATAAATAAATGTAGTCTAAACCATCACATTATTATAGATATCTGGATGATATTTGGGGAGTTTGGACCCATTCAGAGGAAGAATTCAAAACCTTTGTAGAAACCCTAAACAATCATAATCCATCGATAAAATTAAAGTTTGTACTCGATCCTAACCAGATTGATTTTCTGGACACAACAACCTACAAAGGTCCCCAATTTACATCCACTAATAAATTAGATATCAAAGTCTATTTCAAACCAACAGATACCCATGCCTTGCTGTATAAAACCAGCTTTCATCCTAAACATACATATGCAGGCTTAATTAAATCACAACTGCTACGATTTCATAGAATTTGTACTAGGGAAGAAGACTTCAACACAGCTACCACAATTTTGTTCAAAGCACTGGGAAAAAGAGGCTACAGTCAATCATTTTTAAGAGCATGCAGGAAAACATTTCTTATCCCTAAACCTTTAGATACTGTAAAGTTAATTCCTTTCACTACCTATTCTACGGCAGCTGGTCCTTTTATCTCGCAGATCAAGAAGCATTTTGCAGGGTTCCAGCTGGACTCAGGACTCCTCTCCCATTGTAGAATTATTTCGGCCTATAGAAGAAACAAAAATCTCAAAGATATTTTAGTCAGAGCACAGATTCGGTCCCACTCCAGCAAACGGGTTCCCAGAAAATGCCACTTTTTCCAACAACTTAAATTAGTTAGAAATCAAAACAACAATAATGTTTTCTGTACAGATGGCACGGGTAACCCAGACAGCTACAATTGTGTTTATTTGGTAATCTGCCAAGAATGTCAGAAATACTATGTGGGATAAACACAGAATACCATCAGAGTCATATTTGCACAACATAAATATAATATTCTACATAAGAAAAAGACTAATACTTATTTTGTTAATCATTTTATGCTACACGGATGGGAGGCAGTTAGAGTCCTTTGTTTAGAAAGCAACATTTTCTGGTCTACAGCCCAAAGAAAGCGATCTGAAAAAATCTGGATTACTCATCTGGGGACTAGGTTTCCCTCGGGTCTGAATGAGGTTTAGGTCTGCCTCTGGTTGTCTATTCTGGGAACGCCAGTGTGTTGGATGAGATGGCCGCCTTCGGCGACCATCTCATCTCTGTCTTTCAAAAACCTAACCCTACCCCTACTCTCCAAAGTGTCACCATGTTAGGGTTTGGTCTTTTGTTTTCGGAAAAGTATGCCATGTTTGGTATCTAACGATGCGTATTGAGCAGAGGAATACAAATGATGACCAAGTTTGAGCCATCTGTGACCTTCCTACGGGGACTTATGTTCATTTTTATGGTCAAATTTTGAAAATTTTTGCATATCTCAAGAACCGTAAGTCCTAGAGACATGGGCACACTTCTGGCAAGTTTGTAGATCCCCAAAATGGTGAGGCGGAGCTTACTTTCATCCCTCTATCTCCTTTACTTTTTTTGTCAAAATTCATTTTTTGGTCAGGAGGTTTGGTCAGTCTAAGAATTTTGCTTGTTTGATTACATGCATAAAAGTGGTATACAGTATGTGGGGGAAGGTTATACTCTGCTGACCAGGTTTACACAGCACAGATAAAATGTTTTAAGGAAACAGAGATGCAGGTTCCTCTGTTACAACATTTCATCCAACATGAAGAACCTATAGCAGTTCTGGCAACATTGTTTTCAACCTCAACTCCCTAATGCCTGTGTTGGATGCCCTTCCTGAGTCAACCTTCTGCATATATTCAGCCTTGGGACCAGTCCAAAATAGGACACAGGATACCATGTCCCCTTGGAGTTATTGTTACAGTAACAATTTCAATTTTAACAGCAAGAAGCACCATAGAGAGTATTCTGACCAGCTGTCTCTCTGTGTGGTGTGGAGGCTGCAGTGCCTCCGACTGGAAGAACGTGAGGAGAGTGGTGAGGACAGCAGAAGGGATCATCGGGGCTCCTCTTCCCTCCATTAAAGACATTTCATCGCAGCGCTGTGTGTCTCGAGCCCGTAACATCATCAGGGACCCCTCACACCCCCACCATAGACTATTCTCCCTGCTGCCCTCTGGAAAGAGGTTCCGCAGCATCCGCTGCAGGTCCACTAGGTTCTGCAAAAGCTTTTTCCCTGCTGCCATCAGACTGTTGAACTGCTGAACTGCTGAAGTATAAAAGTCGGACTGTGTACCACACTGGACTCGCTGATTTGCACATTTGCACATTGTATCGTATCCTGCAAAATTGCTGCTGCACCTTACCCGGAAACGTACTGCAAAACTGTGTACAATGCAACTGTCTACTTTTAAATCACTGCTGCACCTTACTGCATATTTGTTTACATTTGTTTTACATTGTTTACATTTAAACTGCCTACTGTTCACTGCTGCACTTTATACGGAAGTCAATTGAAAGTTATCCTGTAAGTGACTGCGATTTATCACTGCACTCTATCCTGTACTGGAATTCACCGCAAGGTATCCTGTAGAGTTACTGCAATCTTTCTGAGCTGTGTGAAAACGAAATTTCGTTCTGTATGCACTCTGTGTATACAAAATGACAATAAAGAAAGTCTAAGTCTAAGTCTAAGAACAATTACAACTCATGCATTTTGATTGCATATTTCATGGTACTGCATGTCCTCAATGTCTGTTTTGTTGTTTTATTTTTGTCTAAATGGCTCTTTTATCTTGTTAAATAAAGGTTTAATAAAAAAAATAGCTTTTAAAGAAAGGCACTGTTGGTTTCCATTGTTGGTTTCTTAAGATAGAGCAGAAACCTTTGAGTAAAACCAGCAGCTTGCATGGTTACTCTCTACTAATTGTTCAATCACACAGAATTCAGTGTACTTCATGGTTCCGATAAATACATTTGTGCAGAAAAATGATTCTTGGTTGTCAACATTTGTTACAAATCTGTATTTTTGTAGTGAGCTCCCTTTACTTTGACAACCCTAAAACAAATCCAGTGCAAATGGTTTCAGATGTCCCCTAATAAACAAAGAGGGTCCACCTGTGTGTAATCTAAACTCAGTATAATTATAATATAGCCATTTTATTGCTGATATAAAAACAAGCGTCAAAGCCGAATAGACCCTCAAAGCATGCAGGTAATATACGATGTGTGGAAGAAGACTAGCCCTTAACGCAGCATCCTCACTGTGAAACATGGTACTGGCAGCATCATGCTGTTGGACAGGGAAGCTGGTCAGAGTTGATGGGAAGATGGATGGAGGTGACTCCAGGACAATCTTGTAACAAACCTTTTTAGAGGGTGCAGAAGACCTGAGACTGGGGTAAAACCCACCTCTTCTCCTTGGCTTCTGATCCCTCTATTATCTACTTCATCTTTTATTGTGTATGTTATATCAAAACAGAAATGAAACAGAAGGGGTGAATACAGATAAATATGTTGCTTGGTTACATAAAATCAATAAAAACCCACTGAACTTTTTTATTGGAACCCAAATAAATTGGGAAAAGCAATGTAGCCAGTGTTGCAGCAATGGTTGAACATCCCAATTAATAGAGGTAAACCCCCCCCCCCCAAAAAAGAAACAAAAGAGGAAGCTCTCATCCTAAGATGTTCCCTCAGGGCCTAAAAGCAGCTCTTTGGAAAAAGCTTTCTCAGATCATTGCTGTAGGACATGATGTGCACGAGCTCCAGTGAACACACTGAATGCTGAAAAGTGGCTCTCTGCATCATTTCTGCTGTTGCAGAACTGCTTCATTATTAATGTTTGTGTATTTGTGCATGTGTGCATCTCTCTCTCTCGAGCTTTGTGTGCTCCATGTTTGTGTTTCATGAGCCTATTTAAAACAGCTCCTCCTTTGACAGTAACAAGATATTAATTTACACCTGTAAATCAAGTCAGGATACAACTATTTATCCTTAGGTTTCTGTCTTTTTTTCTGCAGAATCAGGTTAATTGAAATCCCCATAACAAGATGATCAGATATAATTGATAAAATTATCAATTATAATTATACAGAATCAGAAGATTCATGTAAAATATCTTTCATTTCAAAACATCTAAGCTATGAAAAGAATCCTTCAGTAATGATTTGTTCATTCGTCATGCTGCTTCATCTCACATCAAAGTGTTTCAAAAACGCCATGTCTGAGTTTTCACAGAACAAAGTCAGTCTGGTGGCTTCAACAACCTGTAGAAAACAGAAGAATCAAACTAACTACATGAGATGCTCAGACTCCTTTGTTGCTGCTGAGGTTCAGTTCAGAACATGAGCCACGCACATTAGTGACTTGTTTATTACTCTGAGTGTGAAGGATTTTTCTCAACAAACCAGGGGTTCAGTACTAAAAAAGTGTAGTAAAAAATGTATTTTTATTATGTATTAATAGGAGAAATATTGAAATATCATTAGTAAAAAGTATAGTACAGCCACATTTCAGTAAGAATCATGAATCTTTGTTGTCATTATGTGTTACCAAAATGAAATTTTTGATGAGAGACACTGGCTCAGGATGCACAGAGATTACATGTAACAGGCAGACACAAAGAGATATCATGTTTCTACACCTTTTAGATCAGTTGATTACACTGACAAATAGTGCTTCCTGAAAAGCTTAAAGCTTTGCAAATAGTCTTTACTGCAAAACTACATGCCCCTCTCAAACCTCAATTTTATCAGTAGTCATTTAAAAAGCTGTGTTTCAACTGTTAAATACCATCTTAACAGTGACCATTAGCTTCCTGTTAATTCAAGAATAGAATTTAAAATTCTCCTTCTCACGTATAAAGCCCTTAATAATCAAGCTCCATCATATATCAGAGCTCTGATTACCCCGTATGTTCCTAACAGAGCACTTCGCTCTCAGACTGCAGGTTTGCTGGTGGTTCCTAGAGTGTCTAAAAGTAGAATGGGAGGCAGATCCTTTAGCTATCAGGCTCCTCTCCTGTGGAACCAACTCCCAGTTTTGGTCCTTGAGGCAGACACCCTGTCTACTTTGAAGACTAATCTTAAAACTTTCCTTTATGGCAAAGCTTATAGTTGGAGTGGCTTAGGTTACCCTGAGCTATCTCTGTAGCTATGCTGCTATAGGCTTAGGCTGCTGGAGGAGATCAGGGTCTACTTCTCTCACTTTTCTGAGTTCTCCTACTGTTCTCCAATTTGCATTGCCTGTTGTTATTTCAGTGTTTAACTTTTTGTTCCCTGTCATTTTTCTCTTCATAGAAGGTACACCTGGTCTGGGTTTCTGTTAGCTGTGACATCATCCAGGGAAGTACAGATCACCCGCTATTACTATATAACATATAAAGGATTCCTGGATCAATGTGTGCTTCTGTGCTTTCTGTGTCTCTGCTCTGTCTTCTCTAACCCCCAGTGGGTCGAGGCAGATGAGCGTTCACACTGAGCCTGGTTCTGGTTCTGCTGGAGGTTTTCCTCCCTGTTAAAGGGGAGTTTTCCTCTCCACTGTTGCTTCAATTCAATTCAATTCAATTTATTTCAATTGATGCATGCTCAGTATGAGGGATTGCTGAAAAGCCATCAACAATGCAGACGACTGTCCACTGTGGCTCTACAGAGTTAGAGCAGCATATTTTTCATCATTAATAGAGGAGAATAAAAATAATCCTAGATTTCTCTTCAGTACAGTTGGCAAACTAACACAGAGTCACAGCTCCGTTGATCCATCCATTCCCTTAGCTCTCACCAGTTATGACTTTATAACTTCCTGATAGTAAAGAATTACAATAGTCCAGCCTTGAAGTAACAAATGCATGGACTAGTTTTTCAGCATCACTCCTGGACAGAATGTTTCTAATTTTGGCGATATTCCGGAGGTGAAAAAAGGAAACTCTGGAAACCTGTTTAATATGGGATTTAAATGACATGTCTTGGTCAAAAATAACACCAAGATTTTTCACTTTATTACCAGAGGCCAAGTTAATGCCACCCATATTAAGTGATTGGTTAAGAAGTTTATTTTTTGAGGACTCTGGCCCAAAGATTACAACTTCGGTCTTGTCAGAATTTAGATGCAGGAAATTTAAAGTCATCCAGCTTTTGATGTCATCAAGACATGACTGCAGTCGAAGTAATTGATTGGATTCATCAGGATTTATGGATAAATATAGCTGAGTGTCATCAGCATAACAGTGGAAATTAATCCCATTCTGTCTGATAATTTTGCCGATCGGAAGCATATATATAGTAAAGAGATTTGGTCCAAGGACTGAACCCTGTGGTACTCCACAGGTGACCCTAGAGTTTGAGGAAGATTTATTATTAACATGAACAAACTGGAATCTGTCCGACAGATAAGATTTAAACCAGCCTAATGCTTTCTCCTTAATCCCTACAGTATGTTCAAGTCTTTGTAGGAGAATATTGTGATCAACTGTATCAAATGCAGCACTGAGATCTAACAGGACAAGTACAGACACAAGTCCATTATCTGAGGCCATGAGAATATCATTAGTGACCTTCACCAGAGCTGTTTCAGTGCTATGATGAGCTCTGAAGCCTGACTGAAACTCCTCAAGTAGGTCATTGCTTTGTAAATGTTCACAAAGTTGATTAGCAACTACTTTCTCAAGAATTTTAGATAAGAAAAGAAGATTAGATATAGGTCTGTAGTTTACTATCTTATCTTGATCAAGAGAAGGTTTCTTAAGTAAAGGTTTAATAACAGCTACTTTAAAAGCCTGTGGTACATATCCATTTACTAAGGATAGATTAATCATGTCTAAAATAGGACCACTGATCAAAGGGAATACCTCCTTAAACAACTTGGTTGGGATTGGGTCTAACATACAGGTAGAAGGTTTAGATGAAGCTAAGATTTTAGATAGCTCAGAAAGCTCTACTGCTTCTAAACAGTTCAAACACTGTGCAGGTTCTAAAGATTCCTCCAATGCTGCCTTACTTACTGGGGATGAGGTAATCATGTTTGGGAGGATGTCAATTATTTTATTTTTAATGGCATCAATTTTATTTATGAAGAATCCCATAAAATCATTACTACTAAGAGCTAAGGGAATGGATGGATCAACAGAGCTGCAGCTCTGAGTAAGTTTGGCAACTGTACTAAAGAGAAATCTAGGATTATTTTTATTCTCTTCAATTAATGATGAAAAATATGCTGCTCTAACTCTGCGAAGGGTCTTGTTATACAACAATAAACTGTCCCTCCAGATTAAGTAGGATTCCTCTTGGTGTGTAGAGCGCCATTTTCTCTCCAATTTCCTAACATTGTGCTTCAAGGAACGCAGCTCTGAATTAAACCAGGGAGCCAGCTTCCTGTGACTACTTGTATGATAGACCCAACCAAGTTATTTAAGGAGGTATTCCCTTTGATTAATGCCAATTCAATTTGATTTATATAGCTCATATTCCCAACATGTCATCTCAACGCTCTTTACAAAGTCAACTTCCATCAAATTCTCCAGACAGATTGGTCAAAAAGTTTCCTCTCTAAGGAAACCCAGCAGATTGCATCAAGTCTTGACAAGCAGTGTTCACTCCTCCTGATAGAGCTAGGCAAGGCAAGGGCAAGGCAAATTTATTTATATAGCACAATTCAGTACATGGACAATGCAAAGTGCTTTACATGATTAAAATATAGCAAATTAAAACAGAATAAAAGCAAGTAAGAATAAAATGTAGATAGAAATTAGAGCAAAAAAGTGGTGATTCAGTTAACTAGAACAGTTGAAGGCAATCCTAAACAAATGTGTTTTTAATCTTGATTTAAAGGAACTCAGGCTTTCCGCACCTTTACAATTTTCTGGAAGTTTGTTCCAGATCAGTGGAGCATAGGAACTAAATGCTGCTTCTCCTTGTTTAGTTCTAGTTCTAGGCATGCAGAGTAGGCTGGAGCCAGAAGACCTGAGTGGTCTGGATGGTTGATACACCGATAACAAGTCTGTGATGTAATTAGGTGCTAAGCCATTTAGGGATTTATAG
Source organism: Fundulus diaphanus (assembly GCA_037039145.1). Taxonomy (NCBI): domain Eukaryota; kingdom Metazoa; phylum Chordata; class Actinopteri; order Cyprinodontiformes; family Fundulidae; genus Fundulus; species Fundulus diaphanus. The sequence goes on from CM073135.1 coordinate 54,606,456, forward strand.
ACTAACAGAAGTATTTTAAAGTCTATTCTCTGAGATACAGGGAGCCAGTGTAAGGACTTTAGAACTGGGGTGATGTGCTCTACTTTCTTAGTCTTAGTGAGGACGCGGGCAGCAGCGTTCTGGATCAGCTGCAGCTGTCTGATCCACTTTTTAGGCAGACCTGTGAAAACACCGTTGCAGTAATCAATTCTACTAAAAATAAACGCATGGATTAGTTTTTCCAGATCCTGCTGAGACATCAGTCCTTTAATCCTAGAAATATTTTTCAGGTGATAGAAAGCCGACCTTGTAACTGTCTTTAGATGCTTTTGGAGGTTCAGGTCTGAGTCCATCACTACTCCCAGATTTCGGGCCTGATTAGTGGTTTCTAGCTGAAGCAGCTGAAGCTGTGTGCTAACTTTTGATCTCTCCTCTATTGGTCCAAAAATTATTACTTCTGTTTTGTTTTTATTCAACTGAAGAAAATTTTGGCACATCCAGGCATTGATTTCTTCTAAGCATCTACTCAGTGCTTGAACTGGTTCATAGTCACCTGGTGACATGGTGATGTAGAGCTGTGTGTCATCTGCATAGTTATGGTAGCTGATGTTGTTGTTTTTTATTATCTGAGCTAGAGGGAGCATGTAGATATTGAAAAGGAGGGGACCCAGGATGGACCCTTGGGGAACCCCGCATGTGATTTTTGTCATCTCTGATGTAAAGTTACCTACTGATACAAAAAAGTCCTTTAAGTAGGATTTAAACCAGTTGAGAGCTGTACCAGAGAGGCCGACCCAGTTTTCCAGACGGTCTAACAGAATGGAGTGATCGACAGTATCAAATGCTGCACTAAGGTCCAATAGAACCAGCACGGTGGTTCTTCCACAGTCTGTATTTATATGGATGTCATTAAACACCTTGATAAGGGCGGTCTCTGTACTGTGGTGAGCACGGAAGCCAGACTGGAAAACGTCAAAGCGGCTGGTCGTTGTTAAGAAGGTGTTTAATTGTTGAAATACAGCTTTTTCAATAATCTTACTGATAAAGGGGAGGTTTGAGATGGGCCTGTAGTTCTGGAGTAGAAGTTTGTCTAAATTGTTCTTTTTCAGCAGTGGTTTGATAATTGCTGTTTTTAGGGACTGGGGGAAAACACCTGACAGAAGGGACGTGTTTATTATCTGGGTCAAATCAGACACTATGACAGGTAAAACTTTTTTAAAGAAGGCTGTGGGGAGAACATCAAGGCAGCTTGAGGAGGAACTTAGCTGCTGAATGATCTCCTCTAAGCTTTTGTGGTTTATTTGGCTGAATTGGGACATTTTGTCAGGATAAGTCCCTGCTGAATACGGCTTTGGTACTGAACTTGGTATGGATGTACAAACAGATCGTCTAATCTTTAGGATTTTCTCAGTAAAGAAGTTAGCAAATTCATTGCAGGCCCTGGTGGAGTGGAGTTCAGAAGTCACTGACATAGGAGGATTTGTTAACCTGTCGACTGTGGAAAATAAGACACGAGCATTATTAATGTTTTTCTTGATGATCTCTGAGAAGAAAGATTCTCTTGCGTTTTTCAGTTGTAAGTTATATCTGTAAAGTCTCTCTTTATAGATGTCATAGTGAACCTGGAGTCTGTTCTTTCTCCACCTGCGTTCAGCTTTCCGACATTCCCTTTTTTCACCTCTAACTGCTGGAGCATTTCTCCAAGGAGATTTTTTCTTCCCGGAAAAAACCTTCACTTTAACTGGAGCAATGCAGTCAATGATGTCTGAGACTTTAGAATGAAAGTTATCTACTAGTTCATCAGCTGAGTTGCAGCCCAAGGTTGAGGTAGCAGAGTAAGCTTGAATAAAAGTTTCTGTGGCATTGTCCTTAAAGGTGCGTTTTCTTACGATGTCCCTTTGGCTAAATGAGTCACTGGAAATTATACATTCAAAGGTAACGGAGAAGTGATCAGATAAGGCAACATCAGTTACATTGACCTGTGAAATGTTTAGACCTTTAGTGATGATCAAGTCTAAAATATGTCCCTGCTTGTGTGTTGGCTGTTTAACATGTTGAGTTAAACCAAAGTTTCTAAGTGTGTCACATCGTTCTTTTGCACTTCTGTCTTCAGGGTTGTCAATGTGAAAGTTGAAGTCTCCAACAATAATTAAAAAGTCATAATCAACAAATATATCACAGACAGCAGGTCACTAAAATCATTAAAAAAGTTTGATGTGGACTTAGGAGGCCTGTAAACATTCAGAAACATAGTTCGTACCGGGCTCTTTACCTGGAGAGCCAAATGTTCAAAAGAGTCGAATTTTCCCAAAAACACCTTTTTACACTTTAGTGAATCATTAAACAATGTTGCTACTCCTCCACCTTTCCTTTGCTGTCTGCTCTCACAAAGAAAATTGTAGTTTGGAGGTGTTGACTCCAGCAGAATAGCTGCTTCATTAAATTCATGTAACCATGTTTCTGTTAAAAACATTACATCAAGATTATTATCAATAATGAAGTCATTAATTAAAAGAGATTTTCCTGACAGAGATCTAATATTTAGTAAACCCAGTTTATATGATTTGGTGGTTGATGATGTCTCTGTGGCAGGTTGCATCTGACAGGTTATGACTTTTAAGTACGACTGATTATTCCTGTCTGTTTTCCTTTTGCTTTTCTTATTTCTGCCACGTATCATAACAGATATTCCATGTTCTCCGTCAGGAGGCCCAGGCTTATGCTGGAAGCGGTCTTGACTGATAAACGTACTGCCAGGGCCCGCTGAATATCACAAGGAAGTTATCCGAAGGTCTTCAGGACAGGCATGTTCTGTGATATGTAGAGGAGGAGGATCTGGACCTCTGCGTCCTTTGGAAGATGCTGATTTAGTCACAGAACTGCGGTATTCAGAATTAATATGTGGAGAGGATGTCAACTGTAGACCAATCTTAAGGACTTTGTTCATGTTATGAGAAAAATCCAGAAAAGGAACCTCTGGGCTTTGTGGAGAGGAAGGCGAGGCGGGTGAAGTCTGGACCGGTGTTCGTGATGATGGCGGTTCTTGGTCCTCTCGTTGTCCTGCTGCGATCTGGGATGAATCCTTCTGTAGCTCTGACGACGCCTCTTTCTGTGTCATCTTTCTGGCCGTCTTTATCTTGGATTGTTCGGGCTGCACTGGGCTTATCTTTTGTTTAGGCACTGGATGTACTTTGTTTTGGAACAAAGCTGATGATGTATGGTTCACAGAATAGAAGATGTTTGAAATCAGTCGTTTTGCACCTGACCTATTTAGAGAGAAACCATCTCTGTTGAACAGATGTCTCCTCTCCCAAAAGATGTTAAAGTTGTCTATGAAGGTTACAGTTGTTTGTTTGCATGTTTTTTCCAGCCATTTGTTTAGCATCAGAATTCTGGAAAAAATCTCGTCTCCACAAGTAACGGGCGGGAGAGGGCCGCTGAGAAGCACCTTGACATTTTTGCCATGAACTAAGTTCAACAGACGAATGTAATCCTCTTTCAATACTTCTGATTTTCTTATCCGGGAGACGTCGCCCAGGGCTTCAGCTTGTATTATGAGTTTTTCCAAGGTCGGGCGTTCTTTCAAGATCCTTGGAAGGATGTCTAATAAATCAGACACCAGGCCATAGTTCGAGTCGTTATAAATTAACACCTCTGTGTTTTTCTTGTTACAGAAATGTTTAATCCCACATACAGACCCACTGCATAAAATCAGGGTCCTTGGCCCCGTGGCATGTCTTTTCTCTGATGTATTAGAGCGAAAGTCGTTGACGTACCTCTGAGTGTTGTCATGATTCTCCTGGGTCACATTTTGGAGTGGAGCGAATCTGTTTCGTAAAGGAATTCCAGCATTTCCAGCAGGTTTGCTCCTATCATTTGTTGTGGGAACAGCCCGCTGTTGTTTCACTTGTCCTGGGACACCTCTCTGTAGTCTCGGCCAGTTTTCTTTGTCTAGGCGTGGGGTTCGTTGATCCTTTGGTCTTGCACCCAGAGTGGTCCAGGGATTCTCATTTTCCTCAGGGATCTGTTTGTTCAGAGAGTTGCTGGGCTGGTGGTCCCCGTTTGGAGTCGCAGGCAGGGTTGTTTCATTTCCATATGCGCCGTTTACATCATAATTCAGTTCGAGTCGGCATATCTTCTGTTCTATAACAGCGATCTTCTGTAGAAGCGTGTCAAGGTCCACTGTGGTGAAGGTAGGCATCTTTGCAAAATCAAAATCTAAAATAAGTAAAAAGAAAATAAATAAAAAATAACTAAATCCAACTTTCCGTGGTTTTGGCAAATAGATAAAAAGGAGATAAAAATTTAAAAGGCAGGAAAATGCAAGCAAGCAGGGAGCAAGCAGGGAGCAGAGAAAAAAGCGTCCGAGCAGGCAGACAGCGTGATTAGAAAAGAAGGCTAAAAGAAGGCTAAGGGCCTTTTTATACAACAATAGACTGTTTTTCCAGATTAGGTAGGATTCCTCATGGTGTGTAGAGCGCCGGTATACCTCAGGAGATCCTGAGGTCCTCAATTCATTTCTCAGGGTTGGAAATAGTTTTGCTCAACCCTCAACTAACTTCTGGTTATCATCCTCAGTGTAACAGTCAGACCGAACGCATGAACCAAGAATTGGAATCCACTCTCAGGTATTAAACCTCCACCAACCCATCCGACTGGTGCAAGTTTCTTCCCTGGGTGGAGTATGCCCATAATTTACTCGTTTCCTCAGCCACTGGTCTTTCTCCCTTCGAGGTCTCTCAGGGCTATCAACCTCCGCTATTCCCATCCAACCAAAAGGATATCTCTAACATTTCAGTCAGTCATCATATCCGCCGCTGGAAGAACATCTGGTCTAAGACCATCTCTGCACTTCATCGCAAAGCTGATCAAAATCGCAAGTATGCTGACAAGAAAAGCACTCCCGCTCCACAGTACAGCCCTGGACAGAAGGTCACTGTGTTGATCTGAGTGTGTTATGCATGTGGGTTAAATCGTTCACAAAAACCATGATAGGAATATTAGAATATAGTGGGCTTCTGAAAATAAATGCACAAAGAGAAATGTGTTTCATAATAACTGATAATGCGTAATATAATCATGAGATTACATTAATATAACCTTGAGCATAACAACTGTTCAGAATAAGAATCAGAGATACTTTAATAATCCCAGAGGGAAAATACTTTCGTTACACGCTCCAGATATGCAGATATATAAACATTTTTGTATATATATATATATATATACACACAACATTCCACACAAAAATAATATATATATATATATATACAGGGGTTGGACAATGAAACTGAAACACCTCTCATTTTAGTGTGGGAGGTTTCATGGCTAAATTGGACCAGCCTGGTGGCCAATCTTCATTAATTGCATATTGAACCAATAAGAGCAGAGTGTGAAGGTCCAATTAGCAAGGTAAGAGCACAGTCTTGCTCAAAATTTTGCAATGCACACAACATTATGGGTGACATACCAGAGTTCAAAAGAGGACAAATTGTTGGTGCACGTCTTGCTGGCGCATCTGTGACCAAGACAGCAAGTCTTTGTGATGTATCAAGAGCCACGGTATCTAGGGTAATGTCAGCATACCACCAAGAAGGACGAACCACATCCAACAGGATTAATTGTGGATGCAAGAGGAAGCTGTCTGAAAGGGATGTTCGGGTTCTAACCCGGATTGTATCCAAAAAACATAAAACCACGGCTCCCCAAATCACGGCAGAAATAAACGTGCACCTCAACTCTCCTGTTTCCACCAAAACTGTCCGTCGGGAGCTCCACAGGGTCAATATCCACGGCTGGGCTGCTATAGCCAAACCTTTGGTCACTCGTGCCAATGCCAAACGTCGGTTTCAATGGTGCAAGGAGCGCAAATCTTGGGCTGTGGACAATTTGAAACATGTATTGTTCTCTGATGAGTCCACCTTTACTGTTTTCCCCACATCCGGGAGAGTTACGGTGTGGAGAAGCCCCAAAGAAGCGTACCACCCAGACTGTTGCATGCCCAGAGTGAAGCATGGGGGTGGATCAGTGATGGTTTGGGCTGCCATATCATGGCATTCCCTTGGCCCCATACTTGTGCTAGATGGGCGCGTCACTGCCAAGGACTACCGAACCATTCTGGAGGACCATGTGCATCCAATGGTTCAAACATTGTATCCTGAAGGAGGTGCCGTGTATCAGGATGACAGTGCTCCAATACACACAGCAAGACTGGTGAAAAATTGGTTTGATGAACATGAAAGTGAAGTTGAACATCTCCCATGGCCTGCACAGTCACCAGATCTAAATATTATTGAGCCACTTTGGGGTGTTTTGGAGGAGCGAGTCAGGAAACATTTTCCTCCACCAGCATCACGTCGTGACCTGGCCACTATCCTGCAAGAAGAATGGCTTAAAATCCCTCTGACCACTGTGCAGGACTTGTATACGTCATTCCCAAGACGAATTGACGCTGTATTGGCCGCAAAACTTTGGCCCTACACCATACTAATAAATTATTGTGGTCTAAAACCAGGTGTTTCAGTTTCAATGTCCAACCCCTGTATATATATATATATATATATATATATATATATATATATATATATATATATATATATATATATATATATATATATAATATGTTGTGCAAAAACAGTGCAAAAGAATGAATAAATGTCAATTACAGAGGGCAGGTGTCTGACTCACTGAGGGAGGCGTTGTAGAGATTGATGACCACAGGCAGGAATAATTTTCTGTGGCACTCTGTGGTGCATCTGGGTAAGAGGAGTCTTCTGCTAAAGGAGCTCCTCTGCTGGGCCAGTGTGTCGTAGAGAGGGTGTGAGACATTGTCTAAGATGGACTGAAGCCTGGACAGCATCCTCCTCTTTGCCACGGTCGTCAGAGTGTCCAGCTCCTCCCCCACAACATCACCGGCCCTCCTGATCAGTTTAAGTCTGTTGTTGTCCGCGACCCTCAGCCCACTGCCCCAGCATGTGACAGCAAAGAATATCATACTGGCAACAACAGATGATATTCTTTGCTGGTGTTTTCAACCTAAAGATAAGCTTTTAGGCCTACAGCACTTCCTTTTTGTAACTATGAGCTTTTCGAGGTAAAATAAATATTTTGAAACACTTATGTTTAAAATAAAATATATTTCTAAAATCTATGAATTAATGAATGAACTTTGAGGTTTACTGTGCTGAAAAGTAACGTTTCTGCCCCAGTACTGGGGACAGGTACAAGGCTGGGCTTGAATAAAAATCCTGAAAGTCTTATCTGCTGTCTGATTATGTCCCAATTGTTTTCCAGATGACAGTACACTGAAGAGTATATTGAGCTCCTAAATGTTGATATTAATTTAAGTTTGTTTGGCCAGAGTCTTGTTTTCTTCTCTGTGCTTTTTCTGTTGCATGTGGATTTAAAAAAATCTCCAGGAGTTTGTGAATGAATATTTCAAAGGCATTCACTCAGGCAGCAAGACACAAAATGCCTCCTCTGTCCTCCCTCCAAGTCAGGCAGTCATCCTGCCTCAAGGCTGGTGTTGGGATCTCATAAAAGCATTGCTGCATGGCTGCTGGGAATGCACGTTGAATACAGGAGAAGCTTTGTGCATGTGAAGAGAGTAGCTGGATGAACAAGAAAGCTGTTTCTAAAATGAGAACATTAGGTGAACCTGCAGGCTACCTCATGGTTATGTCCAAGTGAAAGACATTGAGCTATTGAGTCGTATCTGTCCATCCAACCCGTATATTTTTTATTTTAATATTTATGTTATTTAAAAAGGGACAGTACATATTAATGAACATACATATCAAATGTAAATATGCCAGATTGTAGCCATTGGCTAATTTCCATCTTTAGTCCCTGGACAGGTTGATGTTAACATTAAATTTAAAATAAAATAAACATAGACACATACATTACAAACGGGCCAGACAGAAACAGGACATTAGGGTTACATTTTTACATCAGTCAATTTAAAAAATTGATTCAGTCGCTGTGTCTCAATTCGGCGGCTGCGTCCTTCGAAGGACGCATTTTAAGGCCGGTGACGTCACAACGATGCGCGGAGGCTGTCCCATTAGGCAAAAATTCTGAGGATCCTTAAAATGCAGCCTTCGAATGCGTCCTCCTTTTCCCCGAATTCTGAGGATGTACCGCTACCATCCTTAGTGGCCTCGCCTGGCACAAGATTTCCCGAGGTGCTTTGCTCGCTTTTTTTTAGTAGTTGAAGAAGAAAAAAGAAGGCGGATTTTGTAATGGAAAGCAGTAGCGCTGGCAGTAGTGCTGAGTACAGCTTTAAATGTAAGTAGTTTGTTTTTATTTTTTTAACTGAACATCTATTAAAATACGTGACGTAACGGAGCCACCGGAATTTGTAGGACCAGCTAAAGCTAAAGCTTAGAGCTAATCTGTTGATACGAGATGTTCAGCAACATTAAAAGCCTTCATACAAATGTCACAATTTTTGATTTTAACCTACATCTTATTGTAACTGTGCTGATAGCCGTGTCCTTCACAAATCCGATCAATCTATTCTCATACAGTTCATTACAAATGATTAGAACTGTCAAAGCTTAATGCAGCTGAAGAACTAACATCAGTCCAGCTGTACTGGGCTGTCAATACTGCAAACGTTTTGTTTGAATACTCAATAACGTATAGTTAATTTACAGTACAGTATAATAAGGTTTAAAGTATAATTCACTTGAAGAACAATACCGGCGTAATTATACAGAAAAGTCATTTTGCCTGTTGACATAACAGAAATATGCTTTACATGTCATTTTGTTCTAGGGAGCAGGGAGCATACAGAGGAGTTAAAACTCCGAGGAGCATAAAACTCCGTGGGCAAAATGACCACCTCTTTACCAGGGCCAAAAACACTGCCACAGTCGGATGGAGGTAAGAGTTGAGACATAATTCCATATACATGTTGCATTTGTATGTAAAATTCACACAAGTTCAAAGAAGTCCTGTTCAAACACCAACGTACAAATATAATCTTTTGATCACATCAAATGATGCCCAGATGTCACTTTTTTTTAATCTTATAGCTGTGATAGTAGTGATCCTTGTGTGTTTATCTCTTCTCGTTTTTCTTGTTTAGAACAATCCTGCAAAAAACGTGCCTGGAGGGTAAAGTTGAGCCACAACAGGCCAAAAAAGAGTGGGACAACTTGAAAAAAAAGATCCAGGGACAGGGCAGGGGGTCAGTGGGAAGCCTGCTGCTGCCACCTGGCCATGGGTTGTCCTCAGGTTCTGTGTTGCTGTCATTGTTAGATTAAATTATTAAATTGTCTATAAAAGTTATTGTTGTCTGTGTGTTCTTAAAGTCTTTTAACCTTTTACATTATCTGTTTCATCACTTCTTTAAAATGTAAATAAACTTAGAACAACTTCTCAGTGACAACATCAATTTATTTTTAGAGAAACAAGTATTTACAATAAACTATCAAAAACATTTTAACTATTTACATTAGATTTTAAAATTAACTACAACAACTATTTACAGAAGATATAAAATAAATATTACTAAAGAACATATATATATATATATATATATATATATATATATATATATATACACAATTTTGACTGAGCAGGAGTTCCTGGTGGTGCTGCTGGACTGGATGGGATGCCACACAGATGACCTTGGAGTCTTCTGACTGCGAGTGGGACATCATCTGGGGGGTGGGGGATGCCTCTCTCCACTGTTCACCACATCGTCCATCAGGGTTTGCAGGGCTGACCCAATCGACGGCTGCCATGTTCCTAAAAATGTTTAAGAAGACGCAGAAAATGACTTTACTACAACTGTTTTCATAACCCTTACATGAGAAAAACCAAAAAATGATTATACTTGCCATCTAAATGTAATCGTGGTCGGGTAGAACCTCCTCCAGGGCAGACACCTCGGCAGACAGCTGGTCCCGCCAGGGAGCACCACTGACTGCCTCCAACACGTTCTCCCCTCCTCATCCTCTGGCATGTCGTCCTGCACTTCATCCTCTGGGGCCATGATGTCACCGGCTCCCAGGCAGATGTTGTGCATTTAAGTTGATGCAGCAGTACATCGGCCTTGTCTGGATAGAGACATGAAGATTAAGAACAACAGGATTAGATGATAGCAATTTCATTTTAGCTGATATAATTCTAGTGAATGTCAACCCCCTTAACGCCTGGTGTTGCTAATTTGTGACCAAACAATTCTGGCCTTTACTTATTTTACTTCATCTAGAGCCACTATTTAACTTTTTTTTTACGTTTTTATATTTAGATTTATTTTTCCTGTATTATTTTTTCGTTATATTACAAATAAAATCAAGCAGTAAGGGGATAACAATTTAGACAAAAAATTATTTATTTCTCAATATTAGTTTGGCTTCTCAACACAACATTAGTGATAGTGAAAGTAGTGATTTAAGTCAGTTATTTACAGGGTTTGTACACATTTTACTATTCAATTCAAATTACTAAAGTTACAAACATAAGACTATATCAAGTCTTACAAATAAATATAACATTTTATATTTAAACATATTCGTCAATCTGCTGACAAGCGTTTGTTTAATAACTGGTAGATTATGATCATTAGCAGGCCCCTGTGGGTGAAAATAATAGCAGGTAAATGTTACCTCTCCACTGCGCTCCTCCAGCCTGAGAAATATTCGTCGCCGGTTTTACTGCGGCCGAAGCCGTCTAAACCGACTCTCCTCCTCCAATAACAAGTAAATAAAAAATAAATAAATTCAATATCCATTTTTTTTGCGTCGTTTATCGGCGCTGGTGCTGTTTTTCGCCGGGCTTGGGGTAGACGTGATGACGTCGTGTCGCAACCAGGAAGTGCTCCAAAGGCTAGACCGTCCCATTTACCAACGGTTGAGGATCCTCCGGAGCATCCTCCGATGGCTGGGTCCTCCTAAGGCTGTGTAGGCTGGGTCCTTCGAAGGACGCAGCCGCCGAATTGAGACACAGCTAGCGTCTGGTTGAATTAGTTCTGCTGTGGTTCCACCCTGAGCTATTTGTGACTATGACATCCCCAGTATGTATGTTTGTTTTTAAGTGAAGTAATGCCTTATGTTTGTCTCCTCCTTTGAGATTGGGTGCTGCTTCCTGTGTCTCAAGACAATCAAGCTGCACTTCTGGGTCTATTTGACCATTTGACTGCCATACAACCTTAATTGTTTGAGCAGGCTTGAATGCCTTCTGTACTGTTTTAATAATGTAAACTTTTGGTCAGACTGTAGGGGAGAATTTATCTAATCCCAGTTTTAGGTGACACTCTGGAGCCAGGCCTGGAGGTGGGGCATGTTGGCGAGCGCCTGGTGGCCGGGCTTTTACCCATGGAGCCTGACCGGGCTCAGCCCGAAGAGGTGACATGGGTCCCCCTTCCAATGGGCTCACCACCTATCGGAGGGGCCAAAGGGGTCAGGTGCAATGTGCAATGGGTGGCAGTAGAAGGCGGGGACCTTGGCATTCCGACCCTCGGCTTCGTCTTCCGGCGGCGCCCCCTGAGGCAGCGGCTGCGTACAGGTCCGACCAACTCTCGGCATTTTTTTGAAAAAAATGCCGCCAAACTCGCTAGAATCCACTCATCTACCCAGCCGATCAGTACTTGACCGCGAGCGCCTGTTGGAGTTACGATCAAGTTGTGTTTTTGGACTTTTAAATACTACGCTCGACTGCTTATGTGACTGTGGCGTTCTACGGAGACCAACCCCGGAGGCCTGTGAAGCGGCGGCCTCGACGAGCAGCTCACGCCGGTGGAGAGCGACGCGAAAGCGGTGTAGCCGGCCAAAGAAGCGCGGTTGCCAAGGAGGCTTAGCAGCGAAGCTAAAGGCTAACCCATTCAGACCGCCGCTCCCGTCCATCTGGCTTTCCAACGTCCGCTCACTGGACAACAAAACGGACCATTTACAACTCGAGCTCTCTGCAAAGAGGGAGTTTAGAGACTGCTGCGCTCTCATTCTGACCGAAACATGGCTCAACTCATCAATCCCGGACAACGCCGTTAGCCTGGAGGGGCTCGCTACTTTCCGCGCCGACAAACAGAACTCTGCGGTAAGACCCGAGGTGCAGACCTTTTTATCTGCCTAGAGAGTTCACTGTTGTTATCATCACAGCGGTTTACGTCCCTCCCAGCGCAAACACAAAAGATGCTATGGGTGTTCTCTATCGGACTATCTCTGAGCTGCAATCTGCACACACAGAGGGGGTTTTCATCATTGCTGGGGATTTTAACCAGGCAAATATGAAAAGTGTTCTCCCTCATTTCTACCAACATGTGGATTTTGCAACTCGGGGGGAGAACACTCTGGACTTAGTTTATACAAACATAAAAGGCGCATTCAGAGCAGCCCCCCGCCCCCACCTGGGCTCTTCAGATCACCTTTCTGTGATGCTAATTCCTGCATACAGGCCCCTGCTGATCAGAGCTAAACCTACAGTGAGGCAGGTGAGGGTGTAGACTGAGGGAGCAGTGGAGGCGCTCCAGGACTGTTTTGAGTGCTCTGACTGGAACATGTTCAAAGCTGCAGCAACTTATGAGGACAAGATTAACATTGATGAGTACGCCATGACTGTGTCAGCCTACATCAACAAATGCATCGAGGACGTCAGCACCACCAAGACCATCATCACCCGAGCCAACCAACGACCATGGATTACTGTGGAGGTCCGTCAAGCGCTAAAAGCACGGAACTCAGCCTTCAAGTCTGGTGACAAGGAGGCCCTGAGGACATCGAGAGCCAACCTGAACCGTGCCATCAGGCTAGCGAAACGGAACCACAATCAGAAAATCCAGGAGCTTTTTCACGACGCCGGCAACACCAAGAGCATGTGGAAAGGCATCCGGGCGATCACTGAATACAACACGCCCTCACCCCCGGTGGGTGAGGTTGATGCTGACTTTCTCAATGGACTAAACAACTTCTTTGGGAGGTTTGAGGCACTAAACAGCACTCCAGCAGTGAAAGCTGTTCCTCATCAGGAAGAGGAGGTCCTCTGCCTTGACACCACCGACGTGTGGAAGACTCTAAGGAGAGTCAACCCGCGGAAGGCCCCAGGTCCCGACAACATACCTGGGCGGGTGCTCAAGGAGTGTGCAGATCAGCTGGCTGGTGTCCTCACAGACATTTTTAACACCTCGCTGGACCAAGCCACAGTGCCAGCATGCTTCAAGTCTGCCTCCATCATTCCGGTACCGAAGAAACCTCAAGTCACCTGTTTCAACGACTACCGGCCTGTCGCACTGACTCCCATCATGATGAAGTGCTTTGAAAGGCTGGTAAAGGAACACATCGTCTCCAGTCTCCCATCTACACTCGACCCGTTCCAGTTTGCCTACCGACGGAACCGCTCCACTGAGGACGCCATCTCCTCTGCTCTTCACCTGAGGCTGGCACACCTTGAGGAGAAGAACACGCACGTGCGGATGCTGTTCCTGGACTTCAGTTCAGCGTTCAACACCATCATCCCACAGCATCTGGTAGGAAAACTGGAACATCTGGGCTTCAACACACCCCTTCGCAACTGGCTGCTAGACTTTCTCACCAACAGACCTCAGTCAGTCCGGGTCGGACAGAACACCTCTGATGTTATCACCCTCAGCACGGGCTCCCCCCAGGGCTGCGTCCTGAGCCCCCTGCTGTTCACTCTGATGACTCATGACTGCGTCCCCAGGTTCACCACCATCATCGTGAAGTTTGCAGACGACACAACGGTGGTGGGCCTGATCAGGGATGACAACGACCAGGACTACAGAGAGGAGGTGGAGCAGCTGGTGGGCTGGTGCAGAGACAACAGCCTGATCCTGAACGTGGAGAAGACGAAGGAGATCATCGTCGACTTCAGGAAGAACCGGCCTCACCACGCTCCGCTGCTCATCAACAACTCAGCTGTGGAGGGAGGTGGTCAGCAGCACCAAGTTCCTGGGGGTGCACATCACGGACAAGCTCACCTGGACTGTGAACACCATGTCACTGGTGAAGAGGGCACAGAAGCGACTGTACTTTCTGCGGAGGATGAGGAGAGCCCGCCTGCCCCCGCCCATCCTCACAACCTTCTACAGAAGCACCATAGAGAGCATTCTGACCAGCTGTCTCTCTGTCTGGTGTGGAGGTGTTGTGGATGGGCCTCCCCACAACGTAATGATTTGCACTAAGTTCTTCAAAAATTCTAAGTTCTTGGTAAGGCAGTTAAAAATATCCAACAGTAGTCAAAAAGTGAACAAAGATAGCTGAGTCTCAGTCCAGGGTGGTTTATTGCAACAACACAAGACAACCACACGTGAGATGTGCTCCGGACAACATCTGACAATATACAGAAAGCGGTCAGCTTATATACATTTTCTGGATCTTGGGACTCCTCCTTTGAGCCCCTCCTTTTTTACATAATTTCCATTGCTTTTTCCACGTATATCTTTGTTAATTTTTTACCTATCAGTGGAAACTTCCATAGGGTGTGCTTTTTTAAAAACATGGTTACACATCACAGCTCCTCCCAATCATGGCCCCTCGCTACTGCTCATTTCTATATGGTTACACGTCATTACCTTTTCCGAACCTGGACCATGCATTTTCTGTGTTCATTAGCCCGCCTTTCATGTTCTGTTTTGCATTGCAAATGGCTTGCTCTTTTGACCCAGAGGTTTTTCAATTTCCCCTGGTTAATTCCATTGACCCCCTATCTCCTATTCTGGACTTGTAGCGTGACACACACACATGTTTCTTAGGTGAATGTTACAGCACACCTCATAACCATTGTGATAAGAATATATTCATTATAAGATATTTATTGTGAGATATTAATCCACTACATTCCCCCCTGTGATCCTGAAAAGGGTCACAAAATAAATCACACTCTACAAATGATTGTCTATTTATCATGACTATGAAGTTCTAGAGTAAATATTACTAGCACACCAAAGGCTAATTGTAATTAATACTTAGCACATCACAAACGTACCATGATTAAGGGTTAGGGTTAGGGTTAGGGTTAGGATATAGGGATGATAGCCAGAAAATGAGCGGGTTAGGGTTAGGGTTAGGGTTAGGGTTAGGTTTTTATGGCTGAAGCAGCCTCCCACTAGGGGAGACCGACTGCACTCTCCGCCCTGCCGTTCATCTGAGAGCCCAGGCCTTTATATATACTCGGGTTCAGCTTAGTTATATAGGTAATAATCTTTTTGTTTTTTACCCTCAGCGTCCCTTACTTTCAGTTAATTAGAATTGTTTTCCCCTCTTTGGTTTTTGTATGCGCTTCGTACCTCTGGTTTGTTTCTTTTGTTTCCCCCAGGCATCTACATTCGTTACTTTTGTTTCCTGTAGGTATTTTTCCTTTGACGACGTTTCGACATTTTTTTGTCTTCTTCAGGTCACTTCCCTTCTGTAGCGTCTTAATTTAGATTAGGCACCCCCTGTTCTGTTCTGTTCTTCCTTATATATGTTTCCCTCTGTCCTTCTTTTAGGTTTCTGACTGTCCTTCTCTTAGGTTTGCTCCCTTTTATAAGTTTCCCTTCGACCATCTTCCTTATTTTGGGTTTATAATTTAACTTCATTTTAGTTTTCCTTCTTTAGGTTTATACTCCATCTTAGGGTTAGGGATGGGAGGGGGGAGGAGGGAGGGGGGTTAGGGTTAGGGTTAACGTCGTAAGGGAGGGGAATTAGGGTTAAGGCCCAGGCTCCCAGACTAATAGGCAGGAGGACCTGGCAAGGTAGGGTTTTATAGCTGAAGCAGCCTCCCACTAGGGTTTTATAGCTGAAGCAGCCTCCCACTAGGGGAGACCGACTGCACTCTCCGCCCTGCCGTTCATCTGAGAGCCCAGGCCTTTATATATACTTGGGTTCGCCTTTGTTATATAGGTAATAAATCTTTTTTCATTTACCCTCAGCGTCCCTTACTTCCTTTTAATTGGTTTTCTTCCGAATTTGGTTTGTGTGCACTCTTAATTTAGGTTGCTTTCCTTCTTAGGTTTCTGTTTCCCCTCTTTGTTTTTATTTTAGTTGCGCTTCGTACCTCTAGATCGTTTCTTTTGTTTCCTCTAGGCATCAGAGTTCGTTACTTTTGTTTCCCTCTGGTATTCTTTCCTGTTTCCTTTGACGACGTTAGGGTTAGGGTTAGGGTTAGGGTTAGGGTTAGGGTTAGGGTTAGGGTTAGGGTTAGGGTTAGGGTTAGGGTTAGGGTTAGGGTTAGGGTTAGGGTTAGGGTTAGGGTTAGGGTTAGGGTTAGGGTTAGGGTTAGGGTTAGGGTTAGGGTTAGGGTTAGGGTTAGGGTTAGGGTTAGGGTTAGGGTTAGGGTTAGGGTTAGGGTTAGGGTTAGGGTTAGGGTTAGGGTTAGGGTTAGGGTTAGGGTTAGGGTTAGGGTTAGGGTTAGGGTTAGGGTTAGGGTTAGGGTTAGGGTTAGGGTTAGGGTTAGGGTTAGGGTTAGGGTTAGGGTTAGGGTTAGGGTTAGGGTTAGGGTTAGGGTTAGGGTTAGGGTTAGGGTTAGGGTTAGGGTTAGGGTTAGGGTTAGGGTTAGGGTTAGGGTTAGGGTTAGGGTTAGGGTTAGGGTTAGGGTTAGGGTTAGGGTTAGGGTTAGGGTTAGGGTTAGGGTTAGGGTTAGGGTTAGGGTTAGGGTTAGGGTTAGGGTTAGGGTTAGGGTTAGGGTTAGGGTTAGGGTTAGGGTTAGGGTTAGGGTTAGGGTTAGGGTTAGGGTTAGGGTTAGGGTTAGGGTTAGGGTTAGGGTTAGGGTTAGGGTTAGGGTTAGGGTTAGGGTTAGGGTTAGGGTTAGGGTTAGGGTTAGGGTTAGGGTTAGGGTTAGGGTTAGGGTTAGGGTTAGGGTTAGGGTTAGGGTTAGGGTTAGGGTTAGGGTTAGGGTTAGGGTTAGGGTTAGGGTTAGGGTTAGGGTTAGGGTTAGGGTTAGGGTTAGGGTTAGGGTTAGGGTTAGGGTTAGGGTTAGGGTTAGGGTTAGGGTTAGGGTTAGGGTTAGGGTTAGGGTTAGGGTTAGGGTTAGGGTTAGGGTTAGGGTTAGGGTTAGGGTTAGGGTTAGGGTTAGGGTTAGGGTTAGGGTTAGGGTTAGGGTTAGGGTTAGGGTTAGGGTTAGGGTTAGGGTTAGGGTTAGGGTTAGGGTTAGGGTTAGGGTTAGGGTTAGGGTTAGGGTTAGGGTTAGGGTTAGGGTTAGGGTTAGGGTTAGGGTTAGGGTTAGGGTTAGGGTTAGGGTTAGGGTTAGGGTTAGGGTTAGGGTTAGGGTTAGGGTTAGGGTTAGGGTTAGGGTTAGGGTTAGGGTTAGGGTTAGGGTTAGGGTTAGGGTTAGGGTTAGGGTTAGGGTTAGGGTTAGGGTTAGGGTTAGGGTTAGGGTTAGGGTTAGGGTTAGGGTTAGGGTTAGGGTTAGGGTTAGGGTTAGGGTTAGGGTTAGGGTTAGGGTTAGGGTTAGGGTTAGGGTTAGGGTTAGGGTTAGGGTTAGGGTTAGGGTTAGGGTTAGGGTTAGGGTTAGGGTTAGGGTTAGGGTTAGGGTTAGGGTTAGGGTTAGGGTTAGGGTTAGGGTTAGGGTTAGGGTTAGGGTTAGGGTTAGGGTTAGGGTTAGGGTTAGGGTTAGGGTTAGGGTTAGGGTTAGGGTTAGGGTTAGGGTTAGGGTTAGGGTTAGGGTTAGGGTTAGGGTTAGGGTTAGGGTTAGGGTTAGGGTTAGGGTTAGGGTTAGGGTTAGGGTTAGGGTTAGGGTTAGGGTTAGGGTTAGGGTTAGGGTTAGGGTTAGGGTTAGGGTTAGGGTTAGGGTTAGGGTTAGGGTTAGGGTTAGGGTTAGGGTTAGGGTTAGGGTTAGGGTTAGGGTTAGGGTTAGGGTTAGGGTTAGGGTTAGGGTTAGGGTTAGGGTTAGGGTTAGGGTTAGGGTTAGGGTTAGGGTTAGGGTTAGGGTTAGGGTTAGGGTTAGGGTTAGGGTTAGGGTTAGGGTTAGGGTT
>CM073136.1:0-205000 GCA_037039145.1 Fundulus diaphanus
TAACTAACCTAATATTGATAGCATGTACGCACATCATTGGCAGAAGGAATATATAACTAACCTAATATTGTAGAATGGAAGCTAATATCGGCAGAAGGAATATATAAAACCGAAAGAACGGAACAGAACAGGGGGTGCCTAAACTAAATTAAGCCATAAATTAACAGGTAGGGTAAAGAAAAGGTAAGAAAAAGGTAAGGTAAAGAAAATGAGAAGGGAAAATATATAAACAAAAGACCTGAAGAAGAGCGAACAGAACTCGAAACGTCGTCTAAGGGGAAACAAGGGAAACAAAGGAGCATGCAAAACTAATTTGAACCTAATTAACGGAAAGAGGAAAAGCAAAAGGACTATAAATTATCTAGGGCGAAAGGACCTATATAAGAGCCGAGCCCACTGATGAACAGCAGGATGGCCCGTGCCTTCAGTCTCCCTTAGGGGAGACTGTCTCAGCGCTCAACCCTACCTTGCCAGTGCCTCCTGTCCTATTAGTCAGTGGGCTCTGGTTAACCCTAATCCTCATCCCTGGCGACTGCCTACCCACCCTCCCCCCTCCCCACTCTCTAACCCTAAACCTAACCCCAATCCCAACCCTAATTTGGTTAATATTGATAGCATGTACGCACATCATTGGCAGAAGGAATATATAACTAACCTAATATTGATAGCATGTACGCACATCATTGGCAGAAGGAATATATAACTAACCTAATATTGTAGAATGGAAGCTAATATCGGCAGAAGGAATATATAAAACCGAAAGAACGGAACAGAACAGGGGGTGCCTAAACTAAATTAAGCCATAAATTAACAGGTAGGGTAAAGAAAAGGTAAGAAAAAGGTAAGGTAAAGAAAATGAGAAGGGAAAATATATAAACAAAAGACCTGAAGAAGAGCGAACAGAACTCGAAACGTCGTCTAAGGGGAAACAAGGGAAACAAAGGAGCATGCAAAACTAATTTGAACCTAATTAACGGAAAGAGGAAAAGCAAAAGGACTATAAATTATCTAGGGCGAAAGGACCTATATAAGAGCCGAGCCCACTGATGAACAGCAGGATGGCCCGTGCCTTCAGTCTCCCTTAGGGGAGACTGTCTCAGCGCTCAAACCCTACCTTGCCAGTGCCTCCTGTCCTATTAGTCAGTGGGCTCTGGTTAACCCTAATCCTCATCCCTGGCGACTGCCTACCCACCCTCCCCCCTCCCCACTCTCTAACCCTAAACCTAACCCCAATCCCAACCCTAATTTGGTTAATATTGATAGCATGTACGCACATCATTGGCAGAAGGAATATATAACTAACCTAATATTGATAGCATGTACGCACATCATTGGCAGAAGGAATATATAACTAACCTAATATTGTAGAATGGAAGCTAATATCGGCAGAAGGAATATATAAAACCGAAAGAACGGAACAGAACAGGGGGTGCCTAAACTAAATTAAGCCATAAATTAACAGGTAGGGTAAAGAAAAGGTAAGAAAAAGGTAAGGTAAAGAAAATGAGAAGGGAAAATATATAAACAAAAGACCTGAAGAAGAGCGAACAGAACTCGAAACGTCGTCTAAGGGGAAACAAGGGAAACAAAGGAGCATGCAAAACTAATTTGAACCTAATTAACGGAAAGAGGAAAAGCAAAAGGACTATAAATTATCTAGGGCGAAAGGACCTATATAAGAGCCGAGCCCACTGATGAACAGCAGGATGGCCCGTGCCTTCAGTCTCCCTTAGGGGAGACTGTCTCAGCGCTCAACCCTACCTTGCCAGTGCCTCCTGTCCTATTAGTCAGTGGGCTCTGGTTAACCCTAATCCTCATCCCTGGCGACTGCCTACCCACCCTCCCCCCTCCCCACTCTCTAACCCTAAACCTAACCCCAATCCCAACCCTAATTTGGTTAATATTGATAGCATGTACGCACATCATTGGCAGAAGGAATATATAACTAACCTAATATTGATAGCATGTACGCACATCATTGGCAGAAGGAATATATAACTAACCTAATATTGTAGAATGGAAGCTAATATCGGCAGAAGGAATATATAAAACCGAAAGAACGGAACAGAACAGGGGGTGCCTAAACTAAATTAAGCCATAAATTAACAGGTAGGGTAAAGAAAAGGTAAGAAAAAGGTAAGGTAAAGAAAATGAGAAGGGAAAATATATAAACAAAAGACCTGAAGAAGAGCGAACAGAACTCGAAACGTCGTCTAAGGGGAAACAAGGGAAACAAAGGAGCATGCAAAACTAATTTGAACCTAATTAACGGAAAGAGGAAAAGCAAAAGGACTATAAATTATCTAGGGCGAAAGGACCTATATAAGAGCCGAGCCCACTGATGAACAGCAGGATGGCCCGTGCCTTCAGTCTCCCTTAGGGGAGACTGTCTCAGCGCTCAACCCTACCTTGCCAGTGCCTCCTGTCCTATTAGTCAGTGGGCTCTGGTTAACCCTAATCCTCATCCCTGGCGACTGCCTACCCACCCTCCCCCCTCCCCACTCTCTAACCCTAAACCTAACCCCAATCCCAACCCTAATTTGGTTAATATTGATAGCATGTACGCACATCATTGGCAGAAGGAATATATAACTAACCTAATATTGATAGCATGTACGCACATCATTGGCAGAAGGAATATATAACTAACCTAATATTGTAGAATGGAAGCTAATATCGGCAGAAGGAATATATAAAACCGAAAGAACGGAACAGAACAGGGGGTGCCTAAACTAAATTAAGCCATAAATAACAGGTAGGGTAAAGAAAAGGTAAGAAAAAGGTAAGGTAAAGAAAATGAGAAGGGAAAATATATAAACAAAAGACCTGAAGAAGAGCGAACAGAACTCGAAACGTCGTCTAAGGGGAAACAAGGGAAACAAAGGAGCATGCAAAACTAATTTGAACCTAATTAACGGAAAGAGGAAAACAAAAGGACTATAAATTATCTAGGGCGAAAGGACCTATATAAGAGCCGAGCCCACTGATGAACAGCAGGATGGCCCGTGCCTTCAGTCTCCCTTAGGGGAGACTGTCTCAGCGCTCAACCCTACCTTGCCAGTGCCTCCTGTCCTATTAGTCAGTGGGCTCTGGTTAACCCTAATCCTCATCCCTGGCGACTGCCTACCCACCCTCCCCCCTCCCCACTCTCTAACCCTAAACCTAACCCCAATCCCAACCCTAATTTGGTTAATATTGATAGCATGTACGCACATCATTGGCAGAAGGAATATATAACTAACCTAATATTGATAGCATGTACGCACATCATTGGCAGAAGGAATATATAACTAACCTAATATTGTAGAATGGAAGCTAATATCGGCAGAAGGAATATAAAAACCGAAAGAACGGAACAGAACAGGGGGTGCCTAAACTAAATTAAGCCATAAATTAACAGGTAGGGTAAAGAAAAGGTAAGAAAAAGGTAAGGTAAAGAAAATGAGAAGGGAAAATATATAAACAAAAGACCTGAAGAAGAGCGAACAGAACTCGAAACGTCGTCTAAGGGGAAACAAGGGAAACAAAGGAGCATGCAAAACTAATTTGAACCTAATTAACGGAAAGAGGAAAAGCAAAAGGACTATAAATTATCTAGGGCGAAAGGACCTATATAAGAGCCGAGCCCACTGATGAACAGCAGGATGGCCCGTGCCTTCAGTCTCCCTTAGGGGAGACTGTCTCAGCGCTCAACCCTACCTTGCCAGTGCCTCCTGTCCTATTAGTCAGTGGGCTCTGGTTAACCCTAATCCTCATCCCTGGCGACTGCCTACCCACCCTCCCCCCTCCCCACTCTCTAACCCTAAACCTAACCCCAATCCCAACCCTAATTTGGTTAATATTGATAGCATGTACGCACATCATTGGCAGAAGGAATATATAACTAACCTAATATTGATAGCATGTACGCACATCATTGGCAGAAGGAATATATAACTAACCTAATATTGTAGAATGGAAGCTAATATCGGCAGAAGGAATATATAAAACCGAAAGAACGGAACAGAACAGGGGGTGCCTAAACTAAATTAAGCCATAAATTAACAGGTAGGGTAAAGAAAAGGTAAGAAAAAGGTAAGGTAAAGAAAATGAGAAGGGAAAATATATAAACAAAAGACCTGAAGAAGAGCGAACAGAACTCGAAACGTCGTCTAAGGGGAAACAAGGGAAACAAAGGAGCATGCAAAACTAATTTGAACCTAATTAACGGAAAGAGGAAAAGCAAAAGGACTATAAATTATCTAGGGCGAAAGGACCTATATAAGAGCCGAGCCCACTGATGAACAGCAGGATGGCCCGTGCCTTCAGTCTCCCTTAGGGGAGACTGTCTCAGCGCTCAACCCTACCTTGCCAGTGCCTCCTGTCCTATTAGTCAGTGGGCTCTGTTAACCCTAATCCTCATCCCTGGCGACTGCCTACCCACCTCCCCCCTCCCCACTCTCTAACCCTAAACCTAACCCCAATCCCAACCCTAATTTGGTTAATATTGATAGCATGTACGCACATCATTGGCAGAAGGAATATATAACTAACCTAATATTGATAGCATGTACGCACATCATTGGCAGAAGGAATATATTAACTAACCTAATATTGTAGAATGGAAGCTAATATCGGCAGAAGGAATATATAAAACCGAAAGAACGGAACAGAACAGGGGTGCCTAAACTAAATTAAGCCATAAATTAACAGGTAGGGTAAAGAAAGGTAAGAAAAAGTAAGGTAAAGAAAATGAGAAGGGAAAATATATAAACAAAAGACCTGAAGAAGAGCGAACAGAACTCGAAACGTCGTCTAAGGGGAAACAAGGGAAACAAAGGAGCATGCAAAACTAATTTGAACCTAATTAACGGAAAGAGGAAAAGCAAAAGGACTATAAATTATCTAGGGCGAAAGGACCTATATAAGAGCCGAGCCCACTGATGAACAGCAGGATGGCCCGTGCCTTCAGTCTCCCTTAGGGGAGACTGTCTCAGCGCTCAACCCTACCTTGCCAGTGCCTCCTGTCCTATTAGTCAGTGGGCTCTGGTTAACCCTAATCCTCATCCCTGGCGACTGCCTACCCACCCTCCCCCCTCCCCACTCTCTAACCCTAAACCTAACCCCAATCCCAACCCTAATTTGGTTAATATTGATAGCATGTACGCACATCATTGGCAGAAGGAATATATAACTAACCTAATATTGATAGCATGTACGCACATCATTGGCAGAAGGAATATATAACTAACCTAATATTGTAGAATGGAAGCTAATATCGGCAGAAGGAATATATAAAACCGAAAGAACGGAACAGAACAGGGGGTGCCTAAACTAAATTAAGCCATAAATTAACAGGTAGGGTAAAGAAAAGGTAAGAAAAAGGTAAGGTAAAGAAAATGAGAAGGGAAAATATATAAACAAAAGACCTGAAGAAGAGCGAACAGAACTCGAAACGTCGTCTAAGGGGAAACAAGGGAAACAAAGGAGCATGCAAAACTAATTTGAACCTAATTAACGGAAAGAGGAAAAGCAAAAGGACTATAAATTATCTAGGGCGAAAGGACCTATATAAGAGCCGAGCCCACTGATGAACAGCAGGATGGCCCGTGCCTTCAGTCTCCCTTAGGGAGACTGTCTCAGCGCTCAACCCTACCTTGCCAGTGCCTCCTGTCCTATTAGTCAGTGGGCTCTGGTTAACCCTAATCCTCATCCCTGGCGACTGCCTACCCACCCTCCCCCCTCCCCACTCTCTAACCCTAAAACCTAACCCCAATCCCAACCCTAATTTGGTTAATATTGATAGCATGTACGCCACATCATTGGCAGAAGGAATATATAACTAACCTAATATTGATAGCATGTACGCACATCATTGGCAGAAGGAATATATAACTAACCTAATATTGTAGAATGGAAGCTAATATCGGCAGAAGGAATATATAAAACCGAAAGAACGGAACAGAACAGGGGGTGCCTAAACTAAATTAAGCCATAAATTAACAGGTAGGGTAAAGAAAAGGTAAGAAAAAGGTAAGGTAAAGAAAATGAGAAGGAAAATATATAAACAAAAGACCTGAAGAAGAGCGAACAGAACTCGAAACGTCGTCTAAGGGGAAACAAGGGAAACAAAGGAGCATGCAAAACTAATTTGAACCTAATTAACGGAAAGAGGAAAAGCAAAAGGACTATAAATTATCTAGGGCGAAAGGACCTATATAAGAGCCGAGCCCACTGATGAACAGCAGGATGGCCCGTGCCTTCAGTCTCCCTTAGGGGAGACTGTCTCAGCGCTCAACCCTACCTTGCCAGTGCCTCCTGTCCTATTAGTCAGTGGGCTCTGGTTAACCCTATCCTCATCCCTGGCGACTGCCTACCCACCCTCCCCCCTCCCCACTCTCTAACCCTAAACCTAACCCCAATCCAACCCTAATTGGTTAATATTGATAGCATGTACGCACATCATGGCAGAAGGAATATATAACTAACCTAATATTGATAGCATGTACGCACATCATTGGCAGAAGGAATATATAACTAACCTAATATTGTAGAATGGAAGCTAATATCGGCAGAAGGAATATATAAAACCGAAAGAACGGAACAGAACAGGGGGTGCCTAAACTAAATTAAGCCCATAAATTAACAGGTAGGGTAAAGAAAAGGTAAGAAAAAGGTAAGGTAAAGGAAAATGAGAGGGAAAATATATAAACAAAAGACCTGAAGAAGAGCGAACAGAACTCGAAACGTCGTCTAAGGGGAAACAAGGGAAACAAAGGAGCATGCAAAACTAATTTGAACCTAATTAACGGAAAGAGGAAAGCAAAAGGACTATAAATTATCTAGGGCGAAAGGACCTATATAAGAGCCGAGCCCACTGATGAACAGCAGGATGGCCCGTGCCTTCAGTCTCCCTTAGGGGAGACTGTCTCAGCGCTCAACCCTACCTTGCCAGTGCCTCCTGTCCTATTAGTCAGTGGGCTCTGGTTAACCCTAATCCTCATCCCTGGCGACTGCCTACCCACCCTCCCCCCCCTCCCCACTCTCTAACCCTAAACCTAACCCCAATCCAACCCTAATTGGTTAATATTGATAGCATGTACGCACATCATTGGCAGAAGGAATATATAACTAACCTAATATTGATAGCATGTACGCACATCATTGGCAGAAGGAATATATAACTAACCTAATATTGTAGAATGGAAGCTAATATCGGCAGAAGGAATATATAAAACCGAAAGAACGGAACAGAACAGGGGGTGCCTAAACTAAATTAAGCCATAAATTAACAGGTAGGGTAAAGAAAAGGTAAGAAAAAGGTAAGGGTAAAGAAAATGAGAAGGGAAAATATATAAACAAAAGACCTGAAGAAGAGCGAACAGAACTCGAAACGTCGTCTAAGGGGAAACAAGGGAAACAAAGGAGCATGCAAAACTAATTTGAACCTAATTAACGGAAAGAGGAAAAGCAAAAGGACTATAAAATTATCTAGGGCGAAAGGACCTTATAAGAGCCGAGCCCACATGATGAACAGCAGGATGGCCCGTGCCTTCAGTCTCCCTTAGGGGAGACTGTCTCAGCGCTCAACCCTACCTTGCAGTGCCTCCTGTCCTATTAGTCAGTGGGCTCTGGTTAACCCTAATCCTCATCCCTGGCGACTGCCTACCCACCCTCCCCCCTCCCCACTCTCTAACCCTAAACCTAACCTCCAATCCCAACCCTAATTTGGTTAATATGATAGCATGTACGCACATCATTGGCAGAAGGAATATATAACTAACCTAATATTGATAGCATGTACGCACATCATTGGCAGAAGGAATATATAACTAACCTAATATTGTAGAATGGAAGCTAATATCGGCAGAAGGAATATATAAAACCGAAAGAACGGAACAGAACAGGGGGTGCCTAAACTAAATTAAGCCATAAATTAACAGGTAGGGTAAAGAAAAGGTAAGAAAAAGGTAAGGTAAAGAAAATGAGAAGGGAAAATATATAAACAAAAGACCTGAAGAAGAGCGAACAGAACTCGAAACGTCGTCTAAGGGGAAACAAGGGAAACAAAGGAGCATGCAAAACTAATTTGAACCTAATTAACGGAAAGAGGAAAAGCAAAAGGACTATAAATTATCTAGGGCGAAAGGACCTATATAAGAGCCGAGCCCACTGATGAACAGCAGGATGGCCCGTGCCTTCAGTCTCCCTTAGGGGAGACTGTCTCAGCGCTCAACCCTACCTTGCCAGTGCCTCCTGTCCTATTAGTCAGTGGGCTCTGGTTAACCCTAATCCTCATCCCTGGCGACTGCCTACCCACCCTCCCCCCTCCCCACTCTCTAACCCTAAACCTAACCCCAATCCCAACCCTAATTTGGTTAATATTGATAGCATGTACGCACATCATTGGCAGAAGGAATATATAACTAACCTAATATTGATAGCATGTACGCACATCATTGGCAGAAGGAATATATAACTAACCTAATATTGTAGAATGGAAGCTAATATCGGCAGAAGGAATATATAAAACCGAAAGAACGGAACAGAACAGGGGGTGCCTAAACTAAATTAAGCCATAAATTAACAGGTAGGGTAAAGAAAAGGTAAGAAAAAGGTAAGGTAAAGAAAATGAGAAGGGAAAATATATAAACAAAAGACCTGAAGAAGAGCGAACAGAACTCGAAACGTCGTCTAAGGGGAAACAAGGGAAACAAAGGAGCATGCAAAACTAATTTGAACCTAATTAACGGAAAGAGGAAAAGCAAAAGGACTATAAATTATCTAGGGCGAAAGGACCTATATAAGAGCCGAGCCCACTGATGAACAGCAGGATGGCCCGTGCCTTCAGTCTCCCTTAGGGGAGACTGTCTCAGCGCTCAACCCTACCTTGCCAGTGCCTCCTGTCCTATTAGTCAGTGGGCTCTGGTTAACCCTAATCCTCATCCCTGGCGACTGCCTACCCACCCTCCCCCCTCCCCACTCTCTAACCCTAAACCTAACCCCAATCCCAACCCTAATTTGGTTAATATTGATAGCATGTACGCACATCATTGGCAGAAGGAATATATAACTAACCTAATATTGATAGCATGTACGCACATCATTGGCAGAAGGAATATATAACTAACCTAATATTGTAGAATGGAAGCTAATATCGGCAGAAGGAATATATAAAACCGAAAGAACGGAACAGAACAGGGGGTGCCTAAACTAAATTAAGCCATAAATTAACAGGTAGGGTAAAGAAAAGGTAAGAAAAAGGTAAGGTAAAGAAAATGAGAAGGGAAAATATATAAACAAAAGACCTGAAGAAGAGCGAACAGAACTCGAAACGTCGTCTAAGGGGAAACAAGGGAAACAAAGGAGCATGCAAAACTAATTTGAACCTAATTAACGGAAAGAGGAAAAGCAAAAGGACTATAAATTATCTAGGGCGAAAGGACCTATATAAGAGCCGAGCCCACTGATGAACAGCAGGATGGCCCGTGCCTTCAGTCTCCCTTAGGGGAGACTGTCTCAGCGCTCAACCCTACCTTGCCAGTGCCTCCTGTCCTATTAGTCAGTGGGCTCTGGTTAACCCTAATCCTCATCCCTGGCGACTGCCTACCCACCCTCCCCCCTCCCCACTCTCTAACCCTAAACCTAACCCCAATCCCAACCCTAATTTGGTTAATATTGATAGCATGTACGCACATCATTGGCAGAAGGAATATATAACTAACCTAATATTGATAGCATGTACGCACATCATTGGCAGAAGGAATATATAACTAACCTAATATTGTAGAATGGAAGCTAATATCGGCAGAAGGAATATATAAAACCGAAAGAACGGAACAGAACAGGGGGTGCCTAAACTAAATTAAGCCATAAATTAACAGGTAGGGTAAAGAAAAGGTAAGAAAAAGGTAAGGTAAAGAAAATGAGAAGGGAAAATATATAAACAAAAGACCTGAAGAAGAGCGAACAGAACTCGAAACGTCGTCTAAGGGGAAA
Source organism: Fundulus diaphanus (assembly GCA_037039145.1). Lineage (NCBI taxonomy): Eukaryota > Metazoa > Chordata > Actinopteri > Cyprinodontiformes > Fundulidae > Fundulus > Fundulus diaphanus. The sequence goes on from CM073136.1 coordinate 9,979, forward strand.
CAAGGGAAACAAAGGAGCATGCAAAACTAATTTGAACCTAATTAACGGAAAGAGGAAAAGCAAAAGGACTATAAATTATCTAGGGCGAAAGGACCTATATAAGAGCCGAGCCCACTGATGAACAGCAGGATGGCCCGTGCCTTCAGTCTCCCTTAGGGGAGACTGTCTCAGCGCTCAACCCTACCTTGCCAGTGCCTCCTGTCCTATTAGTCAGTGGGCTCTGGTTAACCCTAATCCTCATCCCTGGCGACTGCCTACCCACCCTCCCCCCTCCCCACTCTCTAACCCTAAACCTAACCCCAATCCCAACCCTAATTTGGTTAATATTGATAGCATGTACGCACATCATTGGCAGAAGGAATATATAACTAACCTAATATTGATAGCATGTACGCACATCATTGGCAGAAGGAATATATAACTAACCTAATATTGTAGAATGGAAGCTAATATCGGCAGAAGGAATATATAAAACCGAAAGAACGGAACAGAACAGGGGGTGCCTAAACTAAATTAAGCCATAAATTAACAGGTAGGGTAAAGAAAAGGTAAGAAAAAGGTAAGGTAAAGAAAATGAGAAGGGAAAATATATAAACAAAAGACCTGAAGAAGAGCGAACAGAACTCGAAACGTCGTCTAAGGGGAAACAAGGGAAACAAAGGAGCATGCAAAACTAATTTGAACCTAATTAACGGAAAGAGGAAAAGCAAAAGGACTATAAATTATCTAGGGCGAAAGGACCTATATAAGAGCCGAGCCCACTGATGAACAGCAGGATGGCCCGTGCCTTCAGTCTCCCTTAGGGGAGACTGTCTCAGCGCTCAACCCTACCTTGCCAGTGCCTCCTGTCCTATTAGTCAGTGGGCTCTGGTTAACCCTAATCCTCATCCCTGGCGACTGCCTACCCACCCTCCCCCCTCCCCACTCTCTAACCCTAAACCTAACCCCAATCCCAACCCTAATTTGGTTAATATTGATAGCATGTACGCACATCATTGGCAGAAGGAATATATAACTAACCTAATATTGATAGCATGTACGCACATCATTGGCAGAAGGAATATATAACTAACCTAATATTGTAGAATGGAAGCTAATATCGGCAGAAGGAATATATAAAACCGAAAGAACGGAACAGAACAGGGGGTGCCTAAACTAAATTAAGCCATAAATTAACAGGTAGGGTAAAGAAAAGGTAAGAAAAAGGTAAGGTAAAGAAAATGAGAAGGGAAAATATATAAACAAAAGACCTGAAGAAGAGCGAACAGAACTCGAAACGTCGTCTAAGGGGAAACAAGGGAAACAAAGGAGCATGCAAAACTAATTTGAACCTAATTAACGGAAAGAGGAAAAGCAAAAGGACTATAAATTATCTAGGGCGAAAGGACCTATATAAGAGCCGAGCCCACTGATGAACAGCAGGATGGCCCGTGCCTTCAGTCTCCCTTAGGGGAGACTGTCTCAGCGCTCAACCCTACCTTGCCAGTGCCTCCTGTCCTATTAGTCAGTGGGCTCTGGTTAACCCTAATCCTCATCCCTGGCGACTGCCTACCCACCCTCCCCCCTCCCCACTCTCTAACCCTAAACCTAACCCCAATCCCAACCCTAATTTGGTTAATATTGATAGCATGTACGCACATCATTGGCAGAAGGAATATATAACTAACCTAATATTGATAGCATGTACGCACATCATTGGCAGAAGGAATATATAACTAACCTAATATTGTAGAATGGAAGCTAATATCGGCAGAAGGAATATATAAAACCGAAAGAACGGAACAGAACAGGGGGTGCCTAAACTAAATTAAGCCATAAATTAACAGGTAGGGTAAAGAAAAGGTAAGAAAAAGGTAAGGTAAAGAAAATGAGAAGGGAAAATATATAAACAAAAGACCTGAAGAAGAGCGAACAGAACTCGAAACGTCGTCTAAGGGGAAACAAGGGAAACAAAGGAGCATGCAAAACTAATTTGAACCTAATTAACGGAAAGAGGAAAAGCAAAAGGACTATAAATTATCTAGGGCGAAAGGACCTATATAAGAGCCGAGCCCACTGATGAACAGCAGGATGGCCCGTGCCTTCAGTCTCCCTTAGGGGAGACTGTCTCAGCGCTCAACCCTACCTTGCCAGTGCCTCCTGTCCTATTAGTCAGTGGGCTCTGGTTAACCCTAATCCTCATCCCTGGCGACTGCCTACCCACCCTCCCCCCTCCCCACTCTCTAACCCTAAACCTAACCCCAATCCCAACCCTAATTTGGTTAATATTGATAGCATGTACGCACATCATTGGCAGAAGGAATATATAACTAACCTAATATTGATAGCATGTACGCACATCATTGGCAGAAGGAATATATAACTAACCTAATATTGTAGAATGGAAGCTAATATCGGCAGAAGGAATATATAAAACCGAAAGAACGGAACAGAACAGGGGGTGCCTAAACTAAATTAAGCCATAAATTAACAGGTAGGGTAAAGAAAAGGTAAGAAAAAGGTAAGGTAAAGAAAATGAGAAGGGAAAATATATAAACAAAAGACCTGAAGAAGAGCGAACAGAACTCGAAACGTCGTCTAAGGGGAAACAAGGGAAACAAAGGAGCATGCAAAACTAATTTGAACCTAATTAACGGAAAGAGGAAAAGCAAAAGGACTATAAATTATCTAGGGCGAAAGGACCTATATAAGAGCCGAGCCCACTGATGAACAGCAGGATGGCCCGTGCCTTCAGTCTCCCTTAGGGGAGACTGTCTCAGCGCTCAACCCTACCTTGCCAGTGCCTCCTGTCCTATTAGTCAGTGGGCTCTGGTTAACCCTAATCCTCATCCCTGGCGACTGCCTACCCACCCTCCCCCCTCCCCACTCTCTAACCCTAAACCTAACCCCAATCCCAACCCTAATTTGGTTAATATTGATAGCATGTACGCACATCATTGGCAGAAGGAATATATAACTAACCTAATATTGATAGCATGTACGCACATCATTGGCAGAAGGAATATATAACTAACCTAATATTGTAGAATGGAAGCTAATATCGGCAGAAGGAATATATAAAACCGAAAGAACGGAACAGAACAGGGGGTGCCTAAACTAAATTAAGCCATAAATTAACAGGTAGGGTAAAGAAAAGGTAAGAAAAAGGTAAGGTAAAGAAAATGAGAAGGGAAAATATATAAACAAAAGACCTGAAGAAGAGCGAACAGAACTCGAAACGTCGTCTAAGGGGAAACAAGGGAAACAAAGGAGCATGCAAAACTAATTTGAACCTAATTAACGGAAAGAGGAAAAGCAAAAGGACTATAAATTATCTAGGGCGAAAGGACCTATATAAGAGCCGAGCCCACTGATGAACAGCAGGATGGCCCGTGCCTTCAGTCTCCCTTAGGGGAGACTGTCTCAGCGCTCAACCCTACCTTGCCAGTGCCTCCTGTCCTATTAGTCAGTGGGCTCTGGTTAACCCTAATCCTCATCCCTGGCGACTGCCTACCCACCCTCCCCCCTCCCCACTCTCTAACCCTAAACCTAACCCCAATCCCAACCCTAATTTGGTTAATATTGATAGCATGTACGCACATCATTGGCAGAAGGAATATATAACTAACCTAATATTGATAGCATGTACGCACATCATTGGCAGAAGGAATATATAACTAACCTAATATTGTAGAATGGAAGCTAATATCGGCAGAAGGAATATATAAAACCGAAAGAACGGAACAGAACAGGGGGTGCCTAAACTAAATTAAGCCATAAATTAACAGGTAGGGTAAAGAAAAGGTAAGAAAAAGGTAAGGTAAAGAAAATGAGAAGGGAAAATATATAAACAAAAGACCTGAAGAAGAGCGAACAGAACTCGAAACGTCGTCTAAGGGGAAACAAGGGAAACAAAGGAGCATGCAAAACTAATTTGAACCTAATTAACGGAAAGAGGAAAAGCAAAAGGACTATAAATTATCTAGGGCGAAAGGACCTATATAAGAGCCGAGCCCACTGATGAACAGCAGGATGGCCCGTGCCTTCAGTCTCCCTTAGGGGAGACTGTCTCAGCGCTCAACCCTACCTTGCCAGTGCCTCCTGTCCTATTAGTCAGTGGGCTCTGGTTAACCCTAATCCTCATCCCTGGCGACTGCCTACCCACCCTCCCCCCTCCCCACTCTCTAACCCTAAACCTAACCCCAATCCCAACCCTAATTTGGTTAATATTGATAGCATGTACGCACATCATTGGCAGAAGGAATATATAACTAACCTAATATTGATAGCATGTACGCACATCATTGGCAGAAGGAATATATAACTAACCTAATATTGTAGAATGGAAGCTAATATCGGCAGAAGGAATATATAAAACCGAAAGAACGGAACAGAACAGGGGGTGCCTAAACTAAATTAAGCCATAAATTAACAGGTAGGGTAAAGAAAAGGTAAGAAAAAGGTAAGGTAAAGAAAATGAGAAGGGAAAATATATAAACAAAAGACCTGAAGAAGAGCGAACAGAACTCGAAACGTCGTCTAAGGGGAAACAAGGGAAACAAAGGAGCATGCAAAACTAATTTGAACCTAATTAACGGAAAGAGGAAAAGCAAAAGGACTATAAATTATCTAGGGCGAAAGGACCTATATAAGAGCCGAGCCCACTGATGAACAGCAGGATGGCCCGTGCCTTCAGTCTCCCTTAGGGGAGACTGTCTCAGCGCTCAACCCTACCTTGCCAGTGCCTCCTGTCCTATTAGTCAGTGGGCTCTGGTTAACCCTAATCCTCATCCCTGGCGACTGCCTACCCACCCTCCCCCCTCCCCACTCTCTAACCCTAAACCTAACCCCAATCCCAACCCTAATTTGGTTAATATTGATAGCATGTACGCACATCATTGGCAGAAGGAATATATAACTAACCTAATATTGATAGCATGTACGCACATCATTGGTAGAAGGAATATATAACTAACCTAATATTGTAGAATGGAAGCTAATATCGGCAGAAGGAATATATAAAACCGAAAGAACGGAACAGAACAGGGGGTGCCTAAACTAAATTAAGCCATAAATTAACAGGTAGGGTAAAGAAAAGGTAAGAAAAAGGTAAGGTAAAGAAAATGAGAAGGGAAAATATATAAACAAAAGACCTGAAGAAGAGCGAACAGAACTCGAAACGTCGTCTAAGGGGAAACAAGGGAAACAAAGGAGCATGCAAAACTAATTTGAACCTAATTAACGGAAAGAGGAAAAGCAAAAGGACTATAAATTATCTAGGGCGAAAGGACCTATATAAGAGCCGAGCCCACTGATGAACAGCAGGATGGCCCGTGCCTTCAGTCTCCCTTAGGGGAGACTGTCTCAGCGCTCAACCCTACCTTGCCAGTGCCTCCTGTCCTATTAGTCAGTGGGCTCTGGTTAACCCTAATCCTCATCCCTGGCGACTGCCTACCCACCCTCCCCCCTCCCCACTCTCTAACCCTAAACCTAACCCCAATCCCAACCCTAATTTGGTTAATATTGATAGCATGTACGCACATCATTGGCAGAAGGAATATATAACTAACCTAATATTGATAGCATGTACGCACATCATTGGCAGAAGGAATATATAACTAACCTAATATTGTAGAATGGAAGCTAATATCGGCAGAAGGAATATATAAAACCGAAAGAACGGAACAGAACAGGGGGTGCCTAAACTAAATTAAGCCATAAATTAACAGGTAGGGTAAAGAAAAGGTAAGAAAAAGGTAAGGTAAAGAAAATGAGAAGGGAAAATATATAAACAAAAGACCTGAAGAAGAGCGAACAGAACTCGAAACGTCGTCTAAGGGGAAACAAGGGAAACAAAGGAGCATGCAAAACTAATTTGAACCTAATTAACGGAAAGAGGAAAAGCAAAAGGACTATAAATTATCTAGGGCGAAAGGACCTATATAAGAGCCGAGCCCACTGATGAACAGCAGGATGGCCCGTGCCTTCAGTCTCCCTTAGGGGAGACTGTCTCAGCGCTCAACCCTACCTTGCCAGTGCCTCCTGTCCTATTAGTCAGTGGGCTCTGGTTAACCCTAATCCTCATCCCTGGCGACTGCCTACCCACCCTCCCCCCTCCCCACTCTCTAACCCTAAACCTAACCCCAATCCCAACCCTAATTTGGTTAATATTGATAGCATGTACGCACATCATTGGCAGAAGGAATATATAACTAACCTAATATTGATAGCATGTACGCACATCATTGGCAGAAGGAATATATAACTAACCTAATATTGTAGAATGGAAGCTAATATCGGCAGAAGGAATATATAAAACCGAAAGAACGGAACAGAACAGGGGGTGCCTAAACTAAATTAAGCCATAAATTAACAGGTAGGGTAAAGAAAAGGTAAGAAAAAGGTAAGGTAAAGAAAATGAGAAGGGAAAATATATAAACAAAAGACCTGAAGAAGAGCGAACAGAACTCGAAACGTCGTCTAAGGGGAAACAAGGGAAACAAAGGAGCATGCAAAACTAATTTGAACCTAATTAACGGAAAGAGGAAAAGCAAAAGGACTATAAATTATCTAGGGCGAAAGGACCTATATAAGAGCCGAGCCCACTGATGAACAGCAGGATGGCCCGTGCCTTCAGTCTCCCTTAGGGGAGACTGTCTCAGCGCTCAACCCTACCTTGCCAGTGCCTCCTGTCCTATTAGTCAGTGGGCTCTGGTTAACCCTAATCCTCATCCCTGGCGACTGCCTACCCACCCTCCCCCCTCCCCACTCTCTAACCCTAAACCTAACCCCAATCCCAACCCTAATTTGGTTAATATTGATAGCATGTACGCACATCATTGGCAGAAGGAATATATAACTAACCTAATATTGATAGCATGTACGCACATCATTGGCAGAAGGAATATATAACTAACCTAATATTGTAGAATGGAAGCTAATATCGGCAGAAGGAATATATAAAACCGAAAGAACGGAACAGAACAGGGGGTGCCTAAACTAAATTAAGCCATAAATTAACAGGTAGGGTAAAGAAAAGGTAAGAAAAAGGTAAGGTAAAGAAAATGAGAAGGGAAAATATATAAACAAAAGACCTGAAGAAGAGCGAACAGAACTCGAAACGTCGTCTAAGGGGAAACAAGGGAAACAAAGGAGCATGCAAAACTAATTTGAACCTAATTAACGGAAAGAGGAAAAGCAAAAGGACTATAAATTATCTAGGGCGAAAGGACCTATATAAGAGCCGAGCCCACTGATGAACAGCAGGATGGCCCGTGCCTTCAGTCTCCCTTAGGGGAGACTGTCTCAGCGCTCAACCCTACCTTGCCAGTGCCTCCTGTCCTATTAGTCAGTGGGCTCTGGTTAACCCTAATCCTCATCCCTGGCGACTGCCTACCCACCCTCCCCCCTCCCCACTCTCTAACCCTAAACCTAACCCCAATCCCAACCCTAATTTGGTTAATATTGATAGCATGTACGCACATCATTGGCAGAAGGAATATATAACTAACCTAATATTGATAGCATGTACGCACATCATTGGCAGAAGGAATATATAACTAACCTAATATTGTAGAATGGAAGCTAATATCGGCAGAAGGAATATATAAAACCGAAAGAACGGAACAGAACAGGGGGTGCCTAAACTAAATTAAGCCATAAATTAACAGGTAGGGTAAAGAAAAGGTAAGAAAAAGGTAAGGTAAAGAAAATGAGAAGGGAAAATATATAAACAAAAGACCTGAAGAAGAGCGAACAGAACTCGAAACGTCGTCTAAGGGGAAACAAGGGAAACAAAGGAGCATGCAAAACTAATTTGAACCTAATTAACGGAAAGAGGAAAAGCAAAAGGACTATAAATTATCTAGGGCGAAAGGACCTATATAAGAGCCGAGCCCACTGATGAACAGCAGGATGGCCCGTGCCTTCAGTCTCCCTTAGGGGAGACTGTCTCAGCGCTCAACCCTACCTTGCCAGTGCCTCCTGTCCTATTAGTCAGTGGGCTCTGGTTAACCCTAATCCTCATCCCTGGCGACTGCCTACCCACCCTCCCCCCTCCCCACTCTCTAACCCTAAACCTAACCCCAATCCCAACCCTAATTTGGTTAATATTGATAGCATGTACGCACATCATTGGCAGAAGGAATATATAACTAACCTAATATTGATAGCATGTACGCACATCATTGGCAGAAGGAATATATAACTAACCTAATATTGTAGAATGGAAGCTAATATCGGCAGAAGGAATATATAAAACCGAAAGAACGGAACAGAACAGGGGGTGCCTAAACTAAATTAAGCCATAAATTAACAGGTAGGGTAAAGAAAAGGTAAGAAAAAGGTAAGGTAAAGAAAATGAGAAGGGAAAATATATAAACAAAAGACCTGAAGAAGAGCGAACAGAACTCGAAACGTCGTCTAAGGGGAAACAAGGGAAACAAAGGAGCATGCAAAACTAATTTGAACCTAATTAACGGAAAGAGGAAAAGCAAAAGGACTATAAATTATCTAGGGCGAAAGGACCTATATAAGAGCCGAGCCCACCGATGAACAGCAGGATGGCCCGTGCCTTCAGTCTCCCTTAGGGGAGACTGTCTCAGCGCTCAACCCTACCTTGCCAGTGCCTCCTGTCCTATTAGTCAGTGGGCTCTGGTTAACCCTAATCCTCATCCCTGGCGACTGCCTACCCACCCTCCCCCCTCCCCACTCTCTAACCCTAAACCTAACCCCAATCCCAACCCTAATTTGGTTAATATTGATAGCATGTACGCACATCATTGGCAGAAGGAATATATAACTAACCTAATATTGATAGCATGTACGCACATCATTGGCAGAAGGAATATATAACTAACCTAATATTGTAGAATGGAAGCTAATATCGGCAGAAGGAATATATAAAACCGAAAGAACGGAACAGAACAGGGGGTGCCTAAACTAAATTAAGCCATAAATTAACAGGTAGGGTAAAGAAAAGGTAAGAAAAAGGTAAGGTAAAGAAAATGAGAAGGGAAAATATATAAACAAAAGACCTGAAGAAGAGCGAACAGAACTCGAAACGTCGTCTAAGGGGAAACAAGGGAAACAAAGGAGCATGCAAAACTAATTTGAACCTAATTAACGGAAAGAGGAAAAGCAAAAGGACTATAAATTATCTAGGGCGAAAGGACCTATATAAGAGCCGAGCCCACTGATGAACAGCAGGATGGCCCGTGCCTTCAGTCTCCCTTAGGGGAGACTGTCTCAGCGCTCAACCCTACCTTGCCAGTGCCTCCTGTCCTATTAGTCAGTGGGCTCTGGTTAACCCTAATCCTCATCCCTGGCGACTGCCTACCCACCCTCCCCCCTCCCCACTCTCTAACCCTAAACCTAACCCCAATCCCAACCCTAATTTGGTTAATATTGATAGCATGTACGCACATCATTGGCAGAAGGAATATATAACTAACCTAATATTGATAGCATGTACGCACATCATTGGCAGAAGGAATATATAACTAACCTAATATTGTAGAATGGAAGCTAATATCGGCAGAAGGAATATATAAAACCGAAAGAACGGAACAGAACAGGGGGTGCCTAAACTAAATTAAGCCATAAATTAACAGGTAGGGTAAAGAAAAGGTAAGAAAAAGGTAAGGTAAAGAAAATGAGAAGGGAAAATATATAAACAAAAGACCTGAAGAAGAGCGAACAGAACTCGAAACGTCGTCTAAGGGGAAACAAGGGAAACAAAGGAGCATGCAAAACTAATTTGAACCTAATTAACGGAAAGAGGAAAAGCAAAAGGACTATAAATTATCTAGGGCGAAAGGACCTATATAAGAGCCGAGCCCACTGATGAACAGCAGGATGGCCCGTGCCTTCAGTCTCCCTTAGGGGAGACTGTCTCAGCGCTCAACCCTACCTTGCCAGTGCCTCCTGTCCTATTAGTCAGTGGGCTCTGGTTAACCCTAATCCTCATCCCTGGCGACTGCCTACCCACCCTCCCCCCTCCCCACTCTCTAACCCTAAACCTAACCCCAATCCCAACCCTAATTTGGTTAATATTGATAGCATGTACGCACATCATTGGCAGAAGGAATATATAACTAACCTAATATTGATAGCATGTACGCACATCATTGGCAGAAGGAATATATAACTAACCTAATATTGTAGAATGGAAGCTAATATCGGCAGAAGGAATATATAAAACCGAAAGAACGGAACAGAACAGGGGGTGCCTAAACTAAATTAAGCCATAAATTAACAGGTAGGGTAAAGAAAAGGTAAGAAAAAGGTAAGGTAAAGAAAATGAGAAGGGAAAATATATAAACAAAAGACCTGAAGAAGAGCGAACAGAACTCGAAACGTCGTCTAAGGGGAAACAAGGGAAACAAAGGAGCATGCAAAACTAATTTGAACCTAATTAACGGAAAGAGGAAAAGCAAAAGGACTATAAATTATCTAGGGCGAAAGGACCTATATAAGAGCCGAGCCCACTGATGAACAGCAGGATGGCCCGTGCCTTCAGTCTCCCTTAGGGGAGACTGTCTCAGCGCTCAACCCTACCTTGCCAGTGCCTCCTGTCCTATTAGTCAGTGGGCTCTGGTTAACCCTAATCCTCATCCCTGGCGACTGCCTACCCACCCTCCCCCCTCCCCACTCTCTAACCCTAAACCTAACCCCAATCCCAACCCTAATTTGGTTAATATTGATAGCATGTACGCACATCATTGGCAGAAGGAATATATAACTAACCTAATATTGATAGCATGTACGCACATCATTGGCAGAAGGAATATATAACTAACCTAATATTGTAGAATGGAAGCTAATATCGGCAGAAGGAATATATAAAACCGAAAGAACGGAACAGAACAGGGGGTGCCTAAACTAAATTAAGCCATAAATTAACAGGTAGGGTAAAGAAAAGGTAAGAAAAAGGTAAGGTAAAGAAAATGAGAAGGGAAAATATATAAACAAAAGACCTGAAGAAGAGCGAACAGAACTCGAAACGTCGTCTAAGGGGAAACAAGGGAAACAAAGGAGCATGCAAAACTAATTTGAACCTAATTAACGGAAAGAGGAAAAGCAAAAGGACTATAAATTATCTAGGGCGAAAGGACCTATATAAGAGCCGAGCCCACTGATGAACAGCAGGATGGCCCGTGCCTTCAGTCTCCCTTAGGGGAGACTGTCTCAGCGCTCAACCCTACCTTGCCAGTGCCTCCTGTCCTATTAGTCAGTGGGCTCTGGTTAACCCTAATCCTCATCCCTGGCGACTGCCTACCCACCCTCCCCCCTCCCCACTCTCTAACCCTAAACCTAACCCCAATCCCAACCCTAATTTGGTTAATATTGATAGCATGTACGCACATCATTGGCAGAAGGAATATATAACTAACCTAATATTGATAGCATGTACGCACATCATTGGCAGAAGGAATATATAACTAACCTAATATTGTAGAATGGAAGCTAATATCGGCAGAAGGAATATATAAAACCGAAAGAACGGAACAGAACAGGGGGTGCCTAAACTAAATTAAGCCATAAATTAACAGGTAGGGTAAAGAAAAGGTAAGAAAAAGGTAAGGTAAAGAAAATGAGAAGGGAAAATATATAAACAAAAGACCTGAAGAAGAGCGAACAGAACTCGAAACGTCGTCTAAGGGGAAACAAGGGAAACAAAGGAGCATGCAAAACTAATTTGAACCTAATTAACGGAAAGAGGAAAAGCAAAAGGACTATAAATTATCTAGGGCGAAAGGACCTATATAAGAGCCGAGCCCACTGATGAACAGCAGGATGGCCCGTGCCTTCAGTCTCCCTTAGGGGAGACTGTCTCAGCGCTCAACCCTACCTTGCCAGTGCCTCCTGTCCTATTAGTCAGTGGGCTCTGGTTAACCCTAATCCTCATCCCTGGCGACTGCCTACCCACCCTCCCCCCTCCCCACTCTCTAACCCTAAACCTAACCCCAATCCCAACCCTAATTTGGTTAATATTGATAGCATGTACGCACATCATTGGCAGAAGGAATATATAACTAACCTAATATTGATAGCATGTACGCACATCATTGGCAGAAGGAATATATAACTAACCTAATATTGTAGAATGGAAGCTAATATCGGCAGAAGGAATATATAAAACCGAAAGAACGGAACAGAACAGGGGGTGCCTAAACTAAATTAAGCCATAAATTAACAGGTAGGGTAAAGAAAAGGTAAGAAAAAGGTAAGGTAAAGAAAATGAGAAGGGAAAATATATAAACAAAAGACCTGAAGAAGAGCGAACAGAACTCGAAACGTCGTCTAAGGGGAAACAAGGGAAACAAAGGAGCATGCAAAACTAATTTGAACCTAATTAACGGAAAGAGGAAAAGCAAAAGGACTATAAATTATCTAGGGCGAAAGGACCTATATAAGAGCCGAGCCCACTGATGAACAGCAGGATGGCCCGTGCCTTCAGTCTCCCTTAGGGGAGACTGTCTCAGCGCTCAACCCTACCTTGCCAGTGCCTCCTGTCCTATTAGTCAGTGGGCTCTGGTTAACCCTAATCCTCATCCCTGGCGACTGCCTACCCACCCTCCCCCCTCCCCACTCTCTAACCCTAAACCTAACCCCAATCCCAACCCTAATTTGGTTAATATTGATAGCATGTACGCACATCATTGGCAGAAGGAATATATAACTAACCTAATATTGATAGCATGTACGCACATCATTGGCAGAAGGAATATATAACTAACCTAATATTGTAGAATGGAAGCTAATATCGGCAGAAGGAATATATAAAACCGAAAGAACGGAACAGAACAGGGGGTGCCTAAACTAAATTAAGCCATAAATTAACAGGTAGGGTAAAGAAAAGGTAAGAAAAAGGTAAGGTAAAGAAAATGAGAAGGGAAAATATATAAACAAAAGACCTGAAGAAGAGCGAACAGAACTCGAAACGTCGTCTAAGGGGAAACAAGGGAAACAAAGGAGCATGCAAAACTAATTTGAACCTAATTAACGGAAAGAGGAAAAGCAAAAGGACTATAAATTATCTAGGGCGAAAGGACCTATATAAGAGCCGAGCCCACTGATGAACAGCAGGATGGCCCGTGCCTTCAGTCTCCCTTAGGGGAGACTGTCTCAGCGCTCAACCCTACCTTGCCAGTGCCTCCTGTCCTATTAGTCAGTGGGCTCTGGTTAACCCTAATCCTCATCCCTGGCGACTGCCTACCCACCCTCCCCCCTCCCCACTCTCTAACCCTAAACCTAACCCCAATCCCAACCCTAATTTGGTTAATATTGATAGCATGTACGCACATCATTGGCAGAAGGAATATATAACTAACCTAATATTGATAGCATGTACGCACATCATTGGCAGAAGGAATATATAACTAACCTAATATTGTAGAATGGAAGCTAATATCGGCAGAAGGAATATATAAAACCGAAAGAACGGAACAGAACAGGGGGTGCCTAAACTAAATTAAGCCATAAATTAACAGGTAGGGTAAAGAAAAGGTAAGAAAAAGGTAAGGTAAAGAAAATGAGAAGGGAAAATATATAAACAAAAGACCTGAAGAAGAGCGAACAGAACTCGAAACGTCGTCTAAGGGGAAACAAGGGAAACAAAGGAGCATGCAAAACTAATTTGAACCTAATTAACGGAAAGAGGAAAAGCAAAAGGACTATAAATTATCTAGGGCGAAAGGACCTATATAAGAGCCGAGCCCACTGATGAACAGCAGGATGGCCCGTGCCTTCAGTCTCCCTTAGGGGAGACTGTCTCAGCGCTCAACCCTACCTTGCCAGTGCCTCCTGTCCTATTAGTCAGTGGGCTCTGGTTAACCCTAATCCTCATCCCTGGCGACTGCCTACCCACCCTCCCCCCTCCCCACTCTCTAACCCTAAACCTAACCCCAATCCCAACCCTAATTTGGTTAATATTGATAGCATGTACGCACATCATTGGCAGAAGGAATATATAACTAACCTAATATTGATAGCATGTACGCACATCATTGGCAGAAGGAATATATAACTAACCTAATATTGTAGAATGGAAGCTAATATCGGCAGAAGGAATATATAAAACCGAAAGAACGGAACAGAACAGGGGGTGCCTAAACTAAATTAAGCCATAAATTAACAGGTAGGGTAAAGAAAAGGTAAGAAAAAGGTAAGGTAAAGAAAATGAGAAGGGAAAATATATAAACAAAAGACCTGAAGAAGAGCGAACAGAACTCGAAACGTCGTCTAAGGGGAAACAAGGGAAACAAAGGAGCATGCAAAACTAATTTGAACCTAATTAACGGAAAGAGGAAAAGCAAAAGGACTATAAATTATCTAGGGCGAAAGGACCTATATAAGAGCCGAGCCCACTGATGAACAGCAGGATGGCCCGTGCCTTCAGTCTCCCTTAGGGGAGACTGTCTCAGCGCTCAACCCTACCTTGCCAGTGCCTCCTGTCCTATTAGTCAGTGGGCTCTGGTTAACCCTAATCCTCATCCCTGGCGACTGCCTACCCACCCTCCCCCCTCCCCACTCTCTAACCCTAAACCTAACCCCAATCCCAACCCTAATTTGGTTAATATTGATAGCATGTACGCACATCATTGGCAGAAGGAATATATAACTAACCTAATATTGATAGCATGTACGCACATCATTGGCAGAAGGAATATATAACTAACCTAATATTGTAGAATGGAAGCTAATATCGGCAGAAGGAATATATAAAACCGAAAGAACGGAACAGAACAGGGGGTGCCTAAACTAAATTAAGCCATAAATTAACAGGTAGGGTAAAGAAAAGGTAAGAAAAAGGTAAGGTAAAGAAAATGAGAAGGGAAAATATATAAACAAAAGACCTGAAGAAGAGCGAACAGAACTCGAAACGTCGTCTAAGGGGAAACAAGGGAAACAAAGGAGCATGCAAAACTAATTTGAACCTAATTAACGGAAAGAGGAAAAGCAAAAGGACTATAAATTATCTAGGGCGAAAGGACCTATATAAGAGCCGAGCCCACTGATGAACAGCAGGATGGCCCGTGCCTTCAGTCTCCCTTAGGGGAGACTGTCTCAGCGCTCAACCCTACCTTGCCAGTGCCTCCTGTCCTATTAGTCAGTGGGCTCTGGTTAACCCTAATCCTCATCCCTGGCGACTGCCTACCCACCCTCCCCCCTCCCCACTCTCTAACCCTAAACCTAACCCCAATCCCAACCCTAATTTGGTTAATATTGATAGCATGTACGCACATCATTGGCAGAAGGAATATATAACTAACCTAATATTGATAGCATGTACGCACATCATTGGCAGAAGGAATATATAACTAACCTAATATTGTAGAATGGAAGCTAATATCGGCAGAAGGAATATATAAAACCGAAAGAACGGAACAGAACAGGGGGTGCCTAAACTAAATTAAGCCATAAATTAACAGGTAGGGTAAAGAAAAGGTAAGAAAAAGGTAAGGTAAAGAAAATGAGAAGGGAAAATATATAAACAAAAGACCTGAAGAAGAGCGAACAGAACTCGAAACGTCGTCTAAGGGGAAACAAGGGAAACAAAGGAGCATGCAAAACTAATTTGAACCTAATTAACGGAAAGAGGAAAAGCAAAAGGACTATAAATTATCTAGGGCGAAAGGACCTATATAAGAGCCGAGCCCACTGATGAACAGCAGGATGGCCCGTGCCTTCAGTCTCCCTTAGGGGAGACTGTCTCAGCGCTCAACCCTACCTTGCCAGTGCCTCCTGTCCTATTAGTCAGTGGGCTCTGGTTAACCCTAATCCTCATCCCTGGCGACTGCCTACCCACCCTCCCCCCTCCCCACTCTCTAACCCTAAACCTAACCCCAATCCCAACCCTAATTTGGTTAATATTGATAGCATGTACGCACATCATTGGCAGAAGGAATATATAACTAACCTAATATTGATAGCATGTACGCACATCATTGGCAGAAGGAATATATAACTAACCTAATATTGTAGAATGGAAGCTAATATCGGCAGAAGGAATATATAAAACCGAAAGAACGGAACAGAACAGGGGGTGCCTAAACTAAATTAAGCCATAAATTAACAGGTAGGGTAAAGAAAAGGTAAGAAAAAGGTAAGGTAAAGAAAATGAGAAGGGAAAATATATAAACAAAAGACCTGAAGAAGAGCGAACAGAACTCGAAACGTCGTCTAAGGGGAAACAAGGGAAACAAAGGAGCATGCAAAACTAATTTGAACCTAATTAACGGAAAGAGGAAAAGCAAAAGGACTATAAATTATCTAGGGCGAAAGGACCTATATAAGAGCCGAGCCCACTGATGAACAGCAGGATGGCCCGTGCCTTCAGTCTCCCTTAGGGGAGACTGTCTCAGCGCTCAACCCTACCTTGCCAGTGCCTCCTGTCCTATTAGTCAGTGGGCTCTGGTTAACCCTAATCCTCATCCCTGGCGACTGCCTACCCACCCTCCCCCCTCCCCACTCTCTAACCCTAAACCTAACCCCAATCCCAACCCTAATTTGGTTAATATTGATAGCATGTACGCACATCATTGGCAGAAGGAATATATAACTAACCTAATATTGATAGCATGTACGCACATCATTGGCAGAAGGAATATATAACTAACCTAATATTGTAGAATGGAAGCTAATATCGGCAGAAGGAATATATAAAACCGAAAGAACGGAACAGAACAGGGGGTGCCTAAACTAAATTAAGCCATAAATTAACAGGTAGGGTAAAGAAAAGGTAAGAAAAAGGTAAGGTAAAGAAAATGAGAAGGGAAAATATATAAACAAAAGACCTGAAGAAGAGCGAACAGAACTCGAAACGTCGTCTAAGGGGAAACAAGGGAAACAAAGGAGCATGCAAAACTAATTTGAACCTAATTAACGGAAAGAGGAAAAGCAAAAGGACTATAAATTATCTAGGGCGAAAGGACCTATATAAGAGCCGAGCCCACTGATGAACAGCAGGATGGCCCGTGCCTTCAGTCTCCCTTAGGGGAGACTGTCTCAGCGCTCAAACCTAACCCTAACCCTAACCCTAACCCTAACCCTAACCCTAACCCTAACCCTAACCCTAACCCTAACCCTAACCCTAACCCTAACCCTAACCCTAACCCTAACCCTAACCCTAACCCTAACCCTAACCCTAACCCTAACCCTAACCCTAACCCTAACCCTAACCCTAACCCTAACCCTAACCCGATGTCAACCCTAACCCTAACCCCCCTCCCTCCTCCCCCCTCCCATCCCTAACCCTAATATGGAGCACAAACCTAAAAGAAGGAAAACTAAAATGAATTTAAATTATAAACCTAAAAGAAGGAAGATGGTTGAAGGGAAACTTATAAAAGGGAGCAAACCTAAAAGAAGGACAGCCAGAAACCTAAGAGAAGGACAGAGGGAAACACATATAAGGAAGAACAGAAAAGAATAGGGGGTGCCTAAAACTAAATTAAGTCGCTAAAGAAAGGGAAAAAGGACCTGAAGAAGAGTAAAAAAACTCGAAACGTCGTCAAAGGAAGAAAAATGCCAGAGGGAAACAAAAGTAACGAACTCTGATGCCTAGAGGAAACGAAATGAAACGAAATCTAGAGGTACGAAGCGCAACCAAAACAAAAACAAAGAGGGGAAACAGAAACCTAAGAAGGAAAGCAACCTAAATTAAGAGTGCACATAAACCAAATTCGGAAGAAAACCAATTAAAAGGAAGTAAGGGACGCTGAGGGTAAATGAAAAAAGATTTATTACCTATATAACAAAGGCGAACCCGAGTATATATAAAGGCCTGGGCTCTCAGATGAACGGCAGGGCGGAGAGTGCAGTCGGTCTCCCCTAGTGGGAGGCTGCTTCAGCTATATAACCCTAACCCTAACCCTAACCCTAACCCTAACCCTAACCCTAACCCTAACCCTAACCCTAACCCTAACCCTAAACAGAAACCTAAGAGAAGGAAAGCAACCTAAATTAAGAGTGCACATAAACCAAATTCGGAACAAAACCAATTAGAAGGAAGTAAGGGACGCTGAGGGTAAATGAACAATATTTTATTACCTATATAACAAAGGCGAACCCAAGTGTATATAAGGGCCTGGGCTCTCAGATGAACGGCAGGGCGGAGAGTGCAGTCGGTCTCCCCTAGTGGGAGGCTGCTTCAGCTATAAAACCCTACCTTGCCAGGTCCTCCTGCCTATTAGTCTGGGAGCCTGGGCCCTAACCCTATTCCTCTCCCCGACGATGTCTAACCCTAACCCTAACCCCCCTCCCTCCTCCCCCCTCCCATCCCTAACCCTAATATGGAGCACAAACCTAAAAGAAGGAAAACTAAAATGAATTTAAATTATAAACCTGAAATAAGGAAGATGGTTGAAGGGAAACTTATAAAAGGGAGCAAACCTAAAAGAAGGACAGCCAGAAACCTAAGAGAAGGACAGAGGGAAACATATATAAGGAAGAACAGAAAAGAATAGGGGGTGCCTAAAACTAAATTAAGTCGCTAAAGAAAAGGGAAAAGGACCTGAAGAAGAGTAAAAAAACTCGAAACGTCGTCAAAGGAAGAAATAAATACCAGAGGGAAACAAAAGTAACGAACTCTGATGCCTAGATGGAAACGAAACGAAACAAATCTAGAGGTACGAGCGCAACTAAAGCAAAACAAAGAGGGGAAACAGAAACCTAAGAGAAGGAAAGCAACCTAAATTAAGAGTGCACATAAACCAAATTCGGAACAAAACCAATTAGAAGGAAGTAAGGGACGCTGAGGGTAAATGAACAATATTTTATTACCTATATAACAAAGGCGAACCCAAGTGTATATAAGGGCCTGGGCTCTCAGATGAACGGCAGGGCGGAGAGTGCAGTCGGTCTCCCCTAGTGGGAGGCTGCTTCAGCTATAAAACCCTACCTTGCCAGGTCCTCCTGCCTATTAGTCTGGGAGCCTGGGCCCTAACCCTATTCCTCTCCCCGACGATGTCTAACCCTAACCCTAACCCCCCTCCCTCCTCCCCCCTCCCATCCCTAACCCTAATATGGAGCACAAACCTAAAAGAAGGAAAACTAAAATGAATTTAAATTATAAACCTGAAATAAGGAAGATGGTTGAAGGGAAACTTATAAAAGGGAGCAAACCTAAAAGAAGGACAGCCAGAAACCTAAGAGAAGGACAGAGGGAAACATATATAAGGAAGAACAGAAAAGAATAGGGGGTGCCTAAAACTAAATTAAGTCGCTAAAGAAAAGGGAAAAGGACCTGAAGAAGAGTAAAAAAACTCGAAACGTCGTCAAAGGAAGAAATAAATACCAGAGGGAAACAAAAGTAACGAACTCTGATGCCTAGATGGAAACGAAACGAAACAAATCTAGAGGTACGAGCGCAACTAAAGCAAAACAAAGAGGGGAAACAGAAACCTAAGAGAAGGAAAGCAACCTAAATTAAGAGTGCACATAAACCAAATTCGGAACAAAACCAATTAGAAGGAAGTAAGGGACGCTGAGGGTAAATGAACAATATTTTATTACCTATATAACAAAGGCGAACCCAAGTGTATATAAGGGCCTGGGCTCTCAGATGAACGGCAGGGCGGAGAGTGCAGTCGGTCTCCCCTAGTGGGAGGCTGCTTCAGCTATAAAACCCTACCTTGCCAGGTCCTCCTGCCTATTAGTCTGGGAGCCTGGGCCCTAACCCTATTCCTCTCCCCGACGATGTCTAACCCTAACCCTAACCCCCCTCCCTCCTCCCCCCTCCCATCCCTAACCCTAATATGGAGCACAAACCTAAAAGAAGGAAAACTAAAATGAATTTAAATTATAAACCTGAAATAAGGAAGATGGTTGAAGGGAAACTTATAAAAGGGAGCAAACCTAAAAGAAGGACAGCCAGAAACCTAAGAGAAGGACAGAGGGAAACATATATAAGGAAGAACAGAAAAGAATAGGGGGTGCCTAAAACTAAATTAAGTCGCTAAAGAAAAGGGAAAAGGACCTGAAGAAGAGTAAAAAAACTCGAAACGTCGTCAAAGGAAGAAATAAATACCAGAGGGAAACAAAAGTAACGAACTCTGATGCCTAGATGGAAACGAAACGAAACAAATCTAGAGGTACGAGCGCAACTAAAGCAAAACAAAGAGGGGAAACAGAAACCTAAGAGAAGGAAAGCAACCTAAATTAAGAGTGCACATAAACCAAATTCGGAACAAAACCAATTAGAAGGAAGTAAGGGACGCTGAGGGTAAATGAACAATATTTTATTACCTATATAACAAAGGCGAACCCAAGTGTATATAAGGGCCTGGGCTCTCAGATGAACGGCAGGGCGGAGAGTGCAGTCGGTCTCCCCTAGTGGGAGGCTGCTTCAGCTATAAAACCCTACCTTGCCAGGTCCTCCTGCCTATTAGTCTGGGAGCCTGGGCCCTAACCCTATTCCTCTCCCCGACGATGTCTAACCCTAACCCTAACCCCCCTCCCTCCTCCCCCCTCCCATCCCTAACCCTAATATGGAGCACAAACCTAAAAGAAGGAAAACTAAAATGAATTTAAATTATAAACCTGAAATAAGGAAGATGGTTGAAGGGAAACTTATAAAAGGGAGCAAACCTAAAAGAAGGACAGCCAGAAACCTAAGAGAAGGACAGAGGGAAACATATATAAGGAAGAACAGAAAAGAATAGGGGGTGCCTAAAACTAAATTAAGTCGCTAAAGAAAAGGGAAAAGGACCTGAAGAAGAGTAAAAAAACTCGAAACGTCGTCAAAGGAAGAAATAAATACCAGAGGGAAACAAAAGTAACGAACTCTGATGCCTAGATGGAAACGAAACGAAACAAATCTAGAGGTACGAGCGCAACTAAAGCAAAACAAAGAGGGGAAACAGAAACCTAAGAGAAGGAAAGCAACCTAAATTAAGAGTGCACATAAACCAAATTCGGAACAAAACCAATTAGAAGGAAGTAAGGGACGCTGAGGGTAAATGAACAATATTTTATTACCTATATAACAAAGGCGAACCCAAGTGTATATAAGGGCCTGGGCTCTCAGATGAACGGCAGGGCGGAGAGTGCAGTCGGTCTCCCCTAGTGGGAGGCTGCTTCAGCTATAAAACCCTACCTTGCCAGGTCCTCCTGCCTATTAGTCTGGGAGCCTGGGCCCTAACCCTATTCCTCTCCCCGACGATGTCTAACCCTAACCCTAACCCCCCTCCCTCCTCCCCCCTCCCATCCCTAACCCTAATATGGAGCACAAACCTAAAAGAAGGAAAACTAAAATGAATTTAAATTATAAACCTGAAATAAGGAAGATGGTTGAAGGGAAACTTATAAAAGGGAGCAAACCTAAAAGAAGGACAGCCAGAAACCTAAGAGAAGGACAGAGGGAAACATATATAAGGAAGAACAGAAAAGAATAGGGGGTGCCTAAAACTAAATTAAGTCGCTAAAGAAAAGGGAAAAGGACCTGAAGAAGAGTAAAAAAACTCGAAACGTCGTCAAAGGAAGAAATAAATACCAGAGGGAAACAAAAGTAACGAACTCTGATGCCTAGATGGAAACGAAACGAAACAAATCTAGAGGTACGAGCGCAACTAAAGCAAAACAAAGAGGGGAAACAGAAACCTAAGAGAAGGAAAGCAACCTAAATTAAGAGTGCACATAAACCAAATTCGGAACAAAACCAATTAGAAGGAAGTAAGGGACGCTGAGGGTAAATGAACAATATTTTATTACCTATATAACAAAGGCGAACCCAAGTGTATATAAGGGCCTGGGCTCTCAGATGAACGGCAGGGCGGAGAGTGCAGTCGGTCTCCCCTAGTGGGAGGCTGCTTCAGCTATAAAACCCTACCTTGCCAGGTCCTCCTGCCTATTAGTCTGGGAGCCTGGGCCCTAACCCTATTCCTCTCCCCGACGATGTCTAACCCTAACCCTAACCCCCCTCCCTCCTCCCCCCTCCCATCCCTAACCCTAATATGGAGCACAAACCTAAAAGAAGGAAAACTAAAATGAATTTAAATTATAAACCTGAAATAAGGAAGATGGTTGAAGGGAAACTTATAAAAGGGAGCAAACCTAAAAGAAGGACAGCCAGAAACCTAAGAGAAGGACAGAGGGAAACATATATAAGGAAGAACAGAAAAGAATAGGGGGTGCCTAAAACTAAATTAAGTCGCTAAAGAAAAGGGAAAAGGACCTGAAGAAGAGTAAAAAAACTCGAAACGTCGTCAAAGGAAGAAATAAATACCAGAGGGAAACAAAAGTAACGAACTCTGATGCCTAGATGGAAACGAAACGAAACAAATCTAGAGGTACGAGCGCAACTAAAGCAAAACAAAGAGGGGAAACAGAAACCTAAGAGAAGGAAAGCAACCTAAATTAAGAGTGCACATAAACCAAATTCGGAACAAAACCAATTAGAAGGAAGTAAGGGACGCTGAGGGTAAATGAACAATATTTTATTACCTATATAACAAAGGCGAACCCAAGTGTATATAAGGGCCTGGGCTCTCAGATGAACGGCAGGGCGGAGAGTGCAGTCGGTCTCCCCTAGTGGGAGGCTGCTTCAGCTATAAAAACCTAACCCTAACCCTAACCCTAACCCTAACCCTAACCCTAACCCTAACCCTAACCCTAACCCTAACCCTAACCCTAACCCTAAACCTAAGAAGGAAAGCAACCTAAATTAAGAGTGCACATAAACCAAATTCGGA
Organism: Fundulus diaphanus; assembly: GCA_037039145.1. Lineage (NCBI taxonomy): Eukaryota > Metazoa > Chordata > Actinopteri > Cyprinodontiformes > Fundulidae > Fundulus > Fundulus diaphanus. The sequence goes on from CM073136.1 coordinate 32,652, forward strand.
AGAAAACCAATTAAAAGGAAGTAAGGGACGCTGAGGGTAAATGAAAAAAGATTTATTACCTATATAACAAAGGCGAACCCGAGTATATATAAAGGCCTGGGCTCTCAGATGAACGGCAGGGCGGAGAGTGCAGTCGGTCTCCCCTAGTGGGAGGCTGCTTCAGCTATAAAACCCTACCTTGCCAGGTCCTCCTGCCTATTAGTCTGAGAGCCTGGGCCTTAACCCTAATTCCCCTCCCTGACGATGTCAACCCTAACCCTAACCCCCCTCCCTCCTCCCCCCTCCCATCCCTAACCCTAAGATGGAGCATAAACCTAAAAGAAGGAAAACTAAAATGAATTTAAATTATAAACCTAAAATAGGAAGATGGTTGAAGGGAAACTTATAAAAGGGAGCAAACCTAAAAGAAGGACAGCCAGAAACCTAAGAGAAGGACAGAGGGTAACACATATAAGGAAGAACAGAACAGAACAGGGGGTGCCTAATCTAAATTAAGACGCTACAGAAGGGAAATGACCTGAGGAAGAACAAAAAAGTTCGAAACGTCGTCAAAGGAAGAAAAATGCCAGAGGGAAACAAAAGTAACGAACTCTGATGCCTAGAGGAAACGAAATGAAACGAAATCTAGAGGTACGAAGCGCAACCAAAACAAAAACAAAGAGGGGAAACAGAAACCTAAGAAGGAAAGCAACCTAAATTAAGAGTGCACATAAACCAAATTCGGAAGAAAACCAATTAAAAGGAAGTAAGGGACGCTGAGGGTAAATGAAAAAAGATTTATTACCTATATAACAAAGGCGAACCCGAGTATATATAAAGGCCTGGGCTCTCAGATGAACGGCAGGGCGGAGAGTGCAGTCGGTCTCCCCTAGTGGGAGGCTGCTTCAGCTATAAAACCCTACCTTGCCAGGTCCTCCTGCCTATTAGTCTGAGAGCCTGGGCCTTAACCCTAATTCCCCTCCCTGACGATGTCAACCCTAACCCTAACCCCCCTCCCTCCTCCCCCCTCCCATCCCTAACCCTAAGATGGAGCATAAACCTAAAAGAAGGAAAACTAAAATGAATTTAAATTATAAACCTAAAATAGGAAGATGGTTGAAGGGAAACTTATAAAAGGGAGCAAACCTAAAAGAAGGACAGCCAGAAACCTAAGAGAAGGACAGAGGGTAACACATATAAGGAAGAACAGAACAGAACAGGGGGTGCCTAATCTAAATTAAGACGCTACAGAAGGGAAATGACCTGAGGAAGAACAAAAAAGTTCGAAACGTCGTCAAAGGAAGAAAAATGCCAGAGGGAAACAAAAGTAACGAACTCTGATGCCTAGAGGAAACGAAATGAAACGAAATCTAGAGGTACGAAGCGCAACCAAAACAAAAACAAAGAGGGGAAACAGAAACCTAAGAAGGAAAGCAACCTAAATTAAGAGTGCACATAAACCAAATTCGGAAGAAAACCAATTAAAAGGAAGTAAGGGACGCTGAGGGTAAATGAAAAAAGATTTATTACCTATATAACAAAGGCGAACCCGAGTATATATAAAGGCCTGGGCTCTCAGATGAACGGCAGGGCGGAGAGTGCAGTCGGTCTCCCCTAGTGGGAGGCTGCTTCAGCTATAAAAACCTAACCCTAACCCTAACCCTAACCCTAACCCTAACCCTAACCCTAACCCTAACCCTTATACACTCCGGTTCACTTACTGTGTTACCAGTTGAATCTGTAACTGCAAATATAGTAGTTTTCTCCTTATTTATTTTAAGCTGATTAGCTAAGAAGCTTCCTGATTTATTGCCATGTTTAAAATTGTCTATTCGAAGTCTTTGTATTAGAAATTTATTTTGCTTTTCAATATAGTGGTTTAATTCTGATTTTACTTCACGGATTTGACCTAACTTTCCCTTTTCTTGAGAGGATTTTAGTAACTTAAGTTTTTCTTCTAATTCCTGAATCTTTTTGTTTTCTTTTTTCTTTTTATGAGATGAGATAATTAGAGATTATTTTACCTCTCATCACTGCTTTTCCAGCTTCCCACAATATCGATGCTGATGTACCTGGTTTATCATTGTATTCTAAGTATGAAGCCCACTGTTCTTTGATGAATTTTATAAATTCTTCATCTTTAAGCAGTGATGTATTAAATCTCCATCTTTTGTTTTGTGGGGTTAATTTTTTATTAATTAAGGTGAGAGTAACAGGAGCGTGATCACTGATAGCAATAGGATGAATTACCGTCTCTGAAACTTCCGACAGCAGTGAGCTGCTTATTAGAAAGTAGTCCAGACGAGAGTACGAATGGTGAACATTTGAGAAAAAAGTGTATTCTTTACTAATAGGATGAAGAGATCGCCATGCATCGCAAAGACCAAAATCACTCATGTATTGTTTGACTACACTTACTGACTGCCAACTACGCTGAGACCCTGTTGTATTTGACCTGTCTATATCGTTATTTAAACCAAAGTTGAAGTCACCTCCTATAATTAGTGAACAATCCCCGTGTTTGAAAGTGCAAGGAAGAATTGGTGGAAAAAAGAGGGGCCATCAACATTTGGACCATATATACTGACAATACATAGCTTCTGGTTATGGATAGCTATTTTAATTATTATGTATCTACCTTCAGGATCTATAGTTTTGTCTAATATTTTAAAACTAACGTTTTTGTGGATTAAGATTGCTACACCTCTCTGTCTAGAGTTATAGCCGGCCGCAAACACATCAGGGAACTCAGGTGAATTAAGCTCACTTGCATTTGTAGCTGATTTATGGGTTTCTTGCAATAAGACAACATCTGCCTTTAATCTAGTAAGCTGGTTAATGATCTTCAATTTTTTCTCTCTGGTGCCAGCCCCATGCACATTCCATGTCACAAACTTTACATTCGCCATAGATGCGAGTGAGAAGTTAGAAGGTGCATGCCCTTGAGAAAATAGTCATACATAGACCCAGGTAGCATCATATGATATGCTTGTGATTGTCTGATGAACAGGAAAGAAGCAGACAAATAAGACAGAAAAACACAAGGAAATAAGAAAGTGCAAAGAGTAAGAGAATGTGCAAAAGGATAAACCATAGCCCATGCCTCGTGTACCCAACCGTGAACAACAACCATACCAACGTGCTCTTGAGCTGTGCGTGTATTTCATTTATCACCGTGTACCGATCTGTGCACCTTTTTTATTTATTTATTTATTTATTTTATTTTTAAATCAATGAAACATGCTTTAAATCCACCTGTGGTGTAACTAATAAAGCCAAGGGGTGATCTTCTGATCCCTGAACAACTGTCCATTAATATAAAGTCTGTCAACCGATATGGTGGCTTTAACGCCGTCCATCATGTATTTCTTCCTGATTGGGAACTGTACTCGCCTGCGATCTAGGATTTCCTTAGGAAACTGATCAATAACACTAAAGTCTGTCCCTCTCAGTTCCCTGCCGCAACTTCTAACAAATTCTTTTTGTTTATAATGCTCAAATTTAGCTACTATTGGACGAGGACGGGTTTTGTCGGGTTTCTTGCCTCTGAGCCGGTGGACCCGATGAAAAGGGATGTTTTTTACTGCTTACCATTCAAGACAAACCCTAACCCTAACCGACCGTCCACTGTCCTTTTATTTTTACTTAAAACCAGTCCAACTACCTTCCCTAACCATAACATCCTCATACCTTATGCCTAAACCTAAAAATACCCCACCCAATAATTGACCCTAATCATAATATTCTCCCTCTTTATGCCTAAACCTAAAAACCCACCCAACAACCTACCCTAACCATAACCAAAATCTTCCCCCTGTCTATTTCTATTTTAAATCCTTACCCGTATCATTCCCTTAACTTAACCTAATTTGAAAATCAATGCCTAAACCTAACTCCCATAATCCCTTTTGTCATTTTCACCCCTTTTATTCAAACCTCTCCATTCCCCATTCTTTCCTTATACATCCTTAATCCCCCTTATAAATCCACTTTCCTTGTTCCCACAGTACCACATATGCTCGGGTGCAGCCCTCTGGTATGACTCTGAAGAGAGAGGGTTTAAGAAAAAAAAAAGTATACACAAAAAAAGTGAATAAAGCAATAAAAACTCTTTAAAAAAATGTAAATACTGTATAGACTTACCTACTTACCTATGGTTTCCTGATGTCCTCTTGATGTCCAACCCTGTGAAAAAGGAGAAAAACGTAAAAAAATATGAATATTGTATATACTTACCTACTTACCTATGGTGTCCTGATGTCCCCTTGATGTCCGACCCTGTGAAAAAAAAAAAAAAAAAAAGAAATGTGAATACTGTATATATACCTACCTACTTACCTGTAGTTTCCTGAGGTCCTCTTGATGTCCTGCACTGTGAAAAAAAGAGAAAAAACCTAAAAAAATATGAATACTGTATACACTTACCTGCTTACATGTGGTTTCCTGATGTCCTCTTGATACTCTGTCCTGTGAAAAAAAGAGAAAAAACAAAAATGTGAAAAAAACAAAAAAAAGGAAAGAATGTAAATACTGTTTATATTGTAAATACTGATTTTATTATGGATATTTGTTTGTACTTACCATAGTATGCTTGTTAGTTATACTCATCCGACCTGTAGGGGGAGCACTTTCCCTGCCACCTACAAGGTTACCACAGAAGGACGGACCAAGGCTATAAGAGACTGTAGACGCGCTGAGCGCCCTTTCTGACCTAATGCCTTGTCCGATCAACATTAGCAAAGTTCTTAGTGCGAGTTTTATGCCTGATGAAGGTACATTGGTACCGAAACGTTGCAACTGACTCGCTAGAATAGCTTGGTTGTTGTTGTTTTTTTTTTTTAATAAACAAGCCAAGCAGGCTGACGGTCTTTTTTGACTCCGGCTTTCTTTTTTCAACCGTCTTTTTAAAGACGCATGCACAGCAATTAGCCAGCTAGCAAACTAACTAAAGGCCCATTCATACCTCACGTAAAAGACGGATACGTCTGGCGTGTTTCATACGTTCCAACCGTCGATTTCGTCCGTATTTTGACACGAAAACTGGGAGCTTATGATTACGGACGAAACGGATCAATACGGAGCAATACTACCGGAAACGGTGGGGGCGCTATTGAGTTTGTAGTACAATATGGCAACAAAATCACAAAGAAGGTTAGAATTCTGGGCTTTAAACAATGGCGGGATTCGGGGGACGACTTGCAGAGCTTGTCCGCAACTACCCACATATATGATGTGTCGTGTCCAGGACACAGGGACAAAAAAAGTTTACCTACGGAGCAAACGCAACAAAATCACGTCTTGGACCGTCGCCATGTTTGATCAGTGACGAATCATTGGCGCCCAGCACTGCCACCAGCACTGGACATTCTGGAAAGAGATCTAGGCCTATTATGATCAAATTCCTCAGATACAAAGATAAAATGGCTGTACTGGGAAAGGCTAAGAAGCTGAAAGGCACCAACATTTATGTGAATGAGGACTACACCGAAGCTGTCAGACAAAAGCGTAGGGAACTCATTCCAGCCATGAAAGCTGCTAGAGAAAGAGGGGACATCGCCTACATCCGACAAGACAAGCTTATTGTTCATCCCCCATTCCGAAAGTCTAAGGATAAGAAAGGCACCAACAGCCAGGAGCTGGAGCTAGAGACTAGTTCTCTGGCTTCCTGAACCTTGTGCTCATACTGACTGAACTGAACTACATTTCCTTTCCTCAAGTTTTTATTATTATTTTTGGACAGGCTCAATGATGATAATCATCTCCTTCCTGTCTCAAAGGGTCTTGTTATGGCCCATTTGAATGTTTGCAGCATCAGAAATAAGGTACATGAACTTAATTATCTGATTAAAGGAAACACCATTCATATCTTGGCCATATCGGAAACCCACCTGGATTCTACTGTTCTTGACACGGAGATTTCCATAGATGGCTACAATATTTTTAGAAAGGATAGGGATAAGCGTGGGGGTGGCATAGTATTATATATTAGAAATAATTTTCCAGCAAAACTGTTCTCCGAGTTTATCTCAGATAGATTAGAATCTTTATGGGTCAAAGTACATCTTCCTCACCTTAAGCCAATGCTGATTGGATGCTGCTATAGACCTCCTGGGTCTGATATGCAATACCTGAATGATGTTTGTGTGTTAATTGACAGAGTTGCGGAAGTGAATTGTGATATTTTTTTACTTGGGGATATGAACATAGACTGGTTTGCAAATCAATGTCCAATGAAACAAAAGATGGTATCATTAATTAATGCTTGTCACCTGTTTCAGATGATCTCTCAACCAACCAGAATTTTCACGAACAGTGCTGGCCATACTTCTGCAACTTGTATTGACCATATTTACACAAATATTCCTGAGGGCTGTACTAAACCAGTTTCTTGTTCTGTGGGTTTTAGCGACCATAATATTATAGCAATTACCAGAAAAACAAAAATCCCTAAATGTAAGATCAATATCATACATAAAAGGATTTTTAAGAAATTAATTCCTGAAAGTTTTTTGGCTGATGTTGGTGATGTTGACTGGACTGATGTGTATGTTGCTGACGAGCCTGAGGCCTCCTTAAATATCTTTATGGAAAGATTTATGAAGATTGTTGATAAACATGCCCCTATGAGAAAGTGTATTGTAAAAGTGAGACCAGCTCCATGGTTGAATGAGACTCTAAAAAGTCTCATGAAGGAAAGAGATGAGGCCAAATCTAGATTAGTAATATCTGGATTACTGGAGGATAAATTTAAGTACTGTAAATTGAGAAACCAGGTTACAAAACTGAATAGATCAATGAAAAAAGAATATTATATGCAAAGAATAAATGCTGTAAAACAAAATGGTAAAGAGCTCTGGAAAACCCTTAACGAAATAATGGGTAGAAAAACAACTGCCGGGGCTTCTTTTGTTGAATCAGATGGCATATTTCTGACCAAACCATTGGATATAGCAAATTATTTTAATGATTTTTTTATAAATAAGGTCAATGGACTAAGGCAGAATATGGGTGATACTGACTGTGATTATCTAAAATTTATAAAAAATAATGTGATGTTAGACAAGTGTTGCACTTTTCAGTTTAATACTGTGGATAAAGGAGAAGTAAGGAAGTTGTTGAAGTCCCTCCCTGACCACGGCTCAGTGGGTACTGACATGCTGGACAGTAAAGTACTTAGTCTGGCAGCTGACTATGTTTACGGTCCGATATGTCATATATTAAATGCATGCTTAACGAAAGGTGTTTTCCCCACTATCTGGAAAGAAGGTAAAATTATTCCCTTACCCAAAGATGGCAGACAAGCACTCACTGGCAAGAACAGCAGACCTATCACTATTCTCCCAGTTCTTAGTAAATTGATGGAGAGAATTAACCTGACAACAGCCAGCTGTATGTCGCTCCGCCTAGCTCCACTCACATACATCTGGGACTCCGCCATAGGGATTGCATTTACAGAAGGCTGGGCCTTATCAAAAATTCTTGCATATGATTGGATAAGCCACTTGTCTGTCATCTTTATTGACGTGCTATTTCAACCACTCACACCGAAGCTAACCCGTGACGCTAATGATAGCGACGCAGGAAAAAAATAAAAAAATAATAATGTGTTTGCGGCTCTAGTGGCACGCGTTTTATTGACAGTGAGCTGACAGGAAGAGGGGGGAAGACAGGCGGCAAAGCGCCGCGGGTCGGAGTCGATTCCGGGCCGACCGCGTTGAGGACTAAAGGCCTCCTAACATGGTTAGCGCTAACCGCTAACCGCTCCGGGGCGCGTCCGCGTCTGCACGTCCGCTGGCCCCGGAAAACAAAACTTGCCAAATCCAGTCGGGAGAAGGGCGAAAACATCGTTTCCACCAACAAAAGCCTTCAGAGGCGTTCTCTGATGTTCTTTTAATGAAACAATATTAGGTAGATTGGACAACACGGAAGAAATAGCAGCATTAATGCTAACGCTTGCTTCCTCGACGAGCCGCCATTGCTATCAGAACAGTCTCACGTCATGGTCGCGTCTCCACTACGTCACATATATGAAACTCCAGCCCTGTGTCCTGATTGGCCAGACCATAAAATTGGTTGGAGAAATCATTCTCTATCGGCGGTGTCCCAGATGTATGTGAGTGGAGCTAGGCGGAGCGACATACAGCTGGCTGTTGTCAGGTTAGGAGAGAATAGTCCATTCACAAATACAGGAATACTTTAACTGTAATGGTTTGAATACAGATTTCCAACATGCCTACAGACATAACCATTCAACCTGTTCCGCCTTTACAGCAATGACGGATGATTGGCTTAAAGAAATGGATAATTCTAAAATGACTGGTGCAGTATTACTTGATTTCAGTGTGGCATTTGATGTCATAGATCATAATCTACTCATCAATAAATTAGAATGTTATGGATTTAATCCAACTACCATCAAATTTATGAAGAGTTATCTCACAAGTAGGACGCAACGGGTTTATTACTCTGGCAGTTGGTCTCACTCCAGGGTCTTGGATTGTGGGGTCCCGCAAGGGAGCTGTCTGGGACCACTCTTATATGGTATCTTCACAAATGATTTACCATTTGTTGTGTGTAAAGCAACTGTACAAATGTATGCTGATGATTCCACAATGTATTATGCTGCAAAAACTGTCAGTGAACTGGACAATGTTTTGTCAGCTGAGTTAAATATGGTTTTTGATTGGATAAAACAAAATAAGATGGTGCTGAATATCTCTAAAACCAAATCAATTATTTTGGGATCAAGTCATAAACTGTCATATACACCAAAGATGAGTTTGAACTTGTCTGGGGAACCTATAGAACAGGTAGATAAAGTAAAACTATTGGGCATAACAATTGATAATCAGTTGTCATGGGCAGAACATATTGATACCATAGTGAGTAAGATGGGTTGTGGTATCTCAATGGTGAGAAAATGTCTTTCTTATGTCCCTCCAAATATTGTGGGACAGGCTGCTAAATCGTTAATTTTATGTCACCTGGATTATTGTGCACCTGTATGGTCCTCCGCATCTAAAGGTCAACTAAGAAAATTACAAACTGCCCAGAACAGAGCTGCCAGGTTGGTTTTAAATTGTTCCATAAGAACAAACACTATCAGTATGCATCGTCGACTTTCCTGGTTAATGGTAGAGTCCAGACTGGCTTGCAATACAACAAAATTTTTTAGAAACACTGTCTATTCTTTTCAACCTGTTTTCTTATATAAGCAAATTGTCAGATGTGATCAGGTTTATTCTTATGTGACAAGGTCAGCTAATGGTGGTCAGATGATGTTACCATGTCCAAAATCAAATGCCTTAAAGAGAACAGTTATTTATCGTGCCATCAGCTTTTGGAATAATTGCCCACTGAATATACGTGTACTGAATAGAAAAGTATCTTTTAATTATTACTTGAGAATGCACTATTTAAATTTGTGAGTGGTGAATTAAGATATTTACTGTATGAAAGTGAGAATTATGTAATAGATATGAATGTAATAACTTATTTTGAAGGAATTTTGATGATATCTATAATAATGTCTACAATGTTTGATTAAGTGATTTTTGTTTTGTCTTGTGGACCCCAGGAAGACTAGCTCGTCCCACTTTTGGTGACAGCTAATGGGGATCTTTTTTAACAATAAACAATAAACCTAGAGGACATATTGGTTATTGCGCACCTCAACGGACGGAGGTATGAAGGAGTCAACGGATAGAACGTACGGACAGAAATACGGACGTGCAGGCCAAACGTAGGGTATGAATGGGCCTTAACACAATGCACCGTCGAGACTGGATCGGCCATCTTGACGATGACAGCGACAGGACCGTGATTAGGAGCAGCAGAGCCAGGAGACGGCGCTCCGACACCCAACCAGCCCGCTACAACCAGAGGTATGAGTCCGTTTCTAGACATCCCGACCACCGGACACGCCAGACGGAAACACTGACGTCACCCGCGGCCGAGGCCCCCTTTCGAGAACGCGAGAACGACAGCGCGGCCGCGCGCACCAGAGACGGACCTTCACGACGGCGCGCACCAGGACGACCACAGACACGGTACCATGGCCGCGGTAAGTGGGGGTGCTGCAGCACCCCCTAGTGGCGAGAGGGAGATATTTATAAAATGTATTAAAAATACTTTGCACAATTTATAAATTTCTTATAAATATTTTGGGGAATGTTTTTGACTTTTTAAAAAAAAAAACTTTAGTATTACGTGTATTTGGATTATAATTAAATTATTTTGAGGCCTAATAAACACAACTTCGCGGAAGTTACGTTGTCATGGCAACTTCAAGCAAGCTAGTGGTCGCCGAGTAAAGATCCGCTCGCGGGAGCAGACTAGTAAATTTACATAGTCTAAAGACAGAAACGAGGAGGAAATATGGCACAGAAACGCATTTCGGATTTTTTTTGGAAACCACCACCACCAGTCAAGAACACTAGTACCGCAACCATGACAGCTGAGAGCAGCCAGAGTGAGGAGACTGCCCGCCTGCCTCTTATAGCAGTTGCCCCCGCATTGACTGTCGCGGCGCAGAAACTACGGCCGCCATCTTGGGGCGGTCGACCTGCTACCCTAACCTGCTGGTTTAAGCTGAACAGACGGATGCCACAGCACTGTGCGGCGTATTTTTGTTTGAATCGACAGACTATTGTCATCAGGGATCGAGTACGGTGGCCCAGGGGTGTCACCACTAATACAAAAGCCGCAGCACAATTACAAAAGCCGCAACACAATTACAAAAGCCGCAACACAAATACAAGAGCCGCAACACAATTACAAAAGCCGCAACACAATTACAAAAGCCACAACACAAATACAAAAGCCACAACACAAATACAAGAGCCGCAACACAATTACAAAAGCCGCAACACAATTACAAAAGCCACAACACAAATACAAAAGCCACAACACAAATACAAAAGCCGCAACACAAATACAAGAGCCGCAACACAAATACAAGAGCCGCAACACAAATACAAAAGCCACAACGGAAATAGCCGCAACGGAAATCTAAAACTACAACGGAAATAGCCACAACGGAAATATAAAACTACAACGGAAGTGACGCAACTGTTGGTTGTTATACATGATAGTAGAAGAAGAAGAAGCTGACGCAGCGGAAAAACCAATGAAGACGGAGAATTGTCGGCGTTAACCACGTAAGTTAATTTTTGTAAAAAAAATCCCCTTCTTCTTCCTCTTTCCTTTTATTGGCGGATTGCAAACAATTTATAGGTGCATACCGCCACCTACTGTATATGAGTGTGTAATTCTATACTTCCACCTACTATAATCTATTTTTTAATTTTGTGTTATGTAAAAATAAAAACAATGCTTTATGAATGACCATATTTTACTCTCTATCTCCATCTGTCCCTAAAATTAAAAGCCTATAAGTTTATATTTGGCATTAGCCTAATGCTTTTGTTTTTTTTAATACAGATTAAAATGTATTGTCCTTTTTGTGGATATCATCTGCATTGTGAAACTGCATTCTGCAGTTCATGTGGCAAGAACATAACATTCTTGAATGATGCCAACAAGCCTGGTACAAGTGAAGGTAATATTTCAAAGACTCATAAAGCTTGTATATTGCTGAGGCTGTCCATATTCAGTTGTGTATATTGTAGGATTATCCATTACAGACTAAAAGTTTGGACACACCTTCTCATTCAAAGAGTTTTCTTTATTTTCATGACTATGAAAATTGTAGATTTACACTGAAGGCATCAAAACTATGAATTAACACATGTGGAATTATATACTTAACTAAAAAGTGTGAAACAACTGAAAATATCTTATATTCTAGGTTCTTCAAAGTAGCCACCTTTAGCTTTGATTACTGCTTCGCACACTCTTGGCATTCTGTTGATGAGCTTCAAGAGGTAGTCACCTGAAATGGTCTTCCAACAGTCTTGAAGGAGTTCCCAGAGATGCTTAGCACTTGTTGGCCCTTTTGTCTTCACTCTGCGGTCCAGCTCACCCCAAACCATCTCGATTGGGTTCAGGTCCAGTGATTGTGGAGGCCAGGTCATCTGGCGCAGCACCCTATCACTCTCCTTCTTGGTCAAATAGCCCTTACACAGCCTGGAGGTGTGTTTGGGCTCATTGTCCTGTTGAAAAATAAATGATGCTCCAACTAAACGCAAACCGGATGGAATAGCATGCCGCTGCAAGATGCTGTGGTAGCCATGCTGGTGCAGTATGCCTTCAATTTTGAATAAATCTCCAACAGTGTCACCAGCAAAGCACCCCCACACCATCACACCTCCTCCTCCATGCTTCACGGTGGGAACCAGGCTTGCAGAGTCCATCCGTTCACTTTTTCTGCATCGCACAAAGACACGATGGTTGGAACCAAAGATCTCAAATTTGAAAGAAAACTCTTTGAATGAGAAGGTGTGTCCAAACTTTTAGTCTGTACTGTAGATCAGAATACTGGATGCAGGGGCGGTCCTAGCCTGTCCGGCACTCTAGGTGAGCAATGTACCCAGAACAGCCCCCCGCCCCACCTGGTACCTATGATTTGTAATTTATGTTTCTCTGATGGCGCCCTGGGCTGCCACCCATGTCGCCTATATCAGAAACCACCACTAGATAAGTGAATGAAAGGATTAACAGCAATCCATTCACTGCCTTAATCATATTTCATTGGACTCTCAGAGGCAGGAAGCTCAGGAAGTAGTACATTGGCCTCATTCCAGAACTTCAGAAGATTAAAAGAGAAGGAGAGACAAACATGTTTCAAAAAGAGAAAAGATACACTGAAGGAAAACACAGTGAAGGTAAATCCTCTTTGCATTTTTTTTTTTTTTTGCAATTTCTCACCAAGCCTGTTTACAGTAGCCTACTTCTATGTTTTCTTGTAGATTTCAGTAGGGATAATGCAGCTGAAGGATGGAGTGCTGAAACCAGTCAGAGGAATGGTACTTCCCCTTGTTGTGCCACCAGGATTTGGAGCAGAGCAATTGCAAAAAGCTGCAGAACAAAAAATGATGGCCTTTAACAAACATTTTCGAAGTGGCTCTTACTTTCTGCTCTACCCTGACGGTACAAAGATAGCCAATATACCAGGGACAGAAACAGCATTCTCTCTGAAACTGTACAAAGAAGCACTAGGGAAAGCCTACCAACGCATCACAGTTTACCTTTGCACAGTTGAAGATTTCCTTACTGAATGTAAGTTACTCTTAAATAAATAACATTACAAAAAGTCTCTCTTGAACTTATTTGTGTCTTAAGTATATTGTTCCATCATCCAATTTAAACAAATTATACCCTCATGTCTGATTTTGTATTTTACAGCTCTGCAATCAACCTCAGACTCTTCTGATTCTGAAGTGATTATAACAAGCAGAAGTACTAAAGAATTTAATTTGGCTGATACAGTAGTAAGTGTAATATTTGCCATTTTACATTTGCTTACAAGTCAGAGATAGTATTTACATAACCATTTTTTGGCAGGATGTTAAACACATGAGGCATACTGACTATGCTTATACTGTTCTGTTAAACAAATCTTAAGTGCATTTATGAGACATATTTTTTTTCTTTATCCAGCCATTTAGACCCAACTTGCACAGCACCAGTGATCATGGCAGGGAATCTTCAGACTTGGATTCAGCAACTCCGGTAATATGAGTTCTTCAGGGGCCCAATCATGTACTATGATTATAAAAAACAAAGCAAAAAAAGCAAAAAACACATGTTCATGATAAAATAAGATGAATTATGCCAAGTGTTCGTCCCGATAGTGTTCACATCATCCCTTTTGAGCCTGAACAAAGTATTTGCACGGGGCACAATAGGCAGACATTAACATTGTCATTTGTATTTTTTTATTGCTTTATCACGCTTGATCTTGGACTTCTCCACTTTCTTTTCACACAGCCCTTGGGGAGATGCTGGCTTGCTTGGCTCCATTACTTCCTTGTTTAGTCACTGCAAGAATGTGCAATTTCATAACTGGTCACACTATCTTGTTAGGGTAAATACAGGAAAAACTAAAGCAAGAAATGAAGCAAGCAAAAACTTTAGAATGCAAAAATAGAATACAATAAGCCAACAGTGTACCACACTTTATTGGAAAGCCTTTGTATGCAACCAGAGTAAAATTTGTCAAGTCACTATATGTGACTAGGCCATTTTAACTGTAATATGTCTTGTTCATATGTAGCCTTGTCTTTAAAAAATCTACAATTAATTTGTCTTATGGTACATAAAGTAACAGGAAAAAAAGGCTTCATCGTCAACCATATTTGCTTACATTAGAGCAATGTCGTTCGGAATAGGTCTGATACCATTAACTATACACCTTTAAGTGCTTTTACTTGCCAAGTCTAATCCCTCTTATGGTTTTTATACAGATCTTACTTTCTGGTGGAGAAGAGGACCCAGAAAATACAATGGATGCAATAGGAACTACGTGCTATAGGTATTCTTTTCTCTCCTGATTTGAAGTGTTATGATTGATTACAGGATCATCATTTAGGCCGTGGGCCAGAATCTGTAGAACGACTTTTCGTATGAACTGTCAGGGGGCAACTTTCTTGCACTTGGATAAGTTGCTACACATAGCAGTGATCTAAAAAAAAAACAATGTTCCCACGTTTTCACTTGCACATTAATAAGTTATAGCCGATAGAAAATCTAAACTGATACGCGCCGTGCCTGTGCTATCCTAGCGCAGCAGGTCTTGGTGATATCACAGTAAATTGGGCAAAATTCTGGGCTATTTCTGCCCTGTGATAGACTGGCGACCTGTCCAGGTTGTACTCCGCCTCTCGCCCATTGACAGCTGGAGATAGACACCGGCACCCCTCATGACCCCAGCAGGGACAATCGTGTTAGAAAATTAATGAATGGATGGATGGATGGACTGGTTGCCCCCTGACAGTTCATACGAAACTTCTTAAGGAGACTTCCTACAGATTCTGGCCCACGGACAAATTGTCATCATGACAATGATGATCCTCTGTTCTGTGTATTTTAGCAGATACACAGAACTGTATGCGCCCATTATAATCAACAGTGAAGAGGACTCAGGGAGTGATGCAGCCAGTCTTGATCTTCCAGAGGATTCTGAGTAAGAAATTAATAGTTCTTATAAATTTTGTTTTTCAGGTTAAACACATCAGCTGTCATGCTTAAAGTTATATAGTAGTATGACCATAGTCACTATTTGTCTATCGGTAGGGTGGAAAAGCTCTCCGCACCAGAAATAATTGCAAACCTGGCAATCCAAATTGACCGCCATGCTGTAAACAGACTTAACATCTGCCGGTCGGACATCTGGGATGGAGCCGTCAGAGGATTCAAAAGGGCAACATTCTCTGAAAAGAAGGATCTCCAAGTGAAGTTTTCAGATGATGCTGGCAGGTTTGAGGATGGTATTGATACAGGTGGACTAAAAAGGGAATTCCTCTCACTCCTGATGAAAACTCTGAAGGAACGATCCATATTTGATGGACCTGCAGAAAGTCGCTTCCTTGTCTACAATTCCAATGGTACTATTTTGTGTGGAATGTTTTAAAATAACTAAATTATTCAACAATGCCATGTTTGTGTGATTTAAAATGATTGACCACTAAATTATTCTGCATTTTCATGAGCAGCAATCAGAGAGGATGAGTATAGTTTGGCAGGGAAGATGATTGCCATGTCCATAGTACATGGTGGACCTGGTCCAAATTTCCTTTCAAGGGATTTGGTCAACTACATCTCAGGGCAGTCCAATTTCCACTCATCTGTAACAGACGTTACAGATGAAGAAATAGGGAAAGTGTTACGAGAGGTATGATGGTCAATACTTGAGGTTGTGTGCTATAAATGTAAGCATTTTTATCTCTTTTGAAATGTTATTTCAATAGATTATTTTGATATTTCTATTTATATATTCATTCATTTTACAGTCTTAACATTTTATAGATCAGCCATGTTCTTCAGAGTGATGTATATTTGTACGGCAGCTTCCCATTGAAGAGGAGGTGACAAACCACTTTGTCGCTGCAGTTCTTCAAAGCAATTTTCCTGTTCGTCGTCATCATCACTTTGAGTTTCTGCCGCGGGCATGAGTGTGTTTAATTGGCTCAAGGCTTGTGCAGATGCAGGGAATCCACAATTTCTGCCGTTGAATCTGAGGAAGTACGAAAAAAAGTCCACATTTACTGACAGTTGCAAAAATTAAACTTAGTTGTGACATTTGGAACTCACTACCATCTCATTTTAAGATCTCAACTCACATTAAAATATTGACTTCAAAGCTTAAGAATTGGCTGATGGTGAACCAGAAACTTTTCTAATTTTTAAATGTTTAAATTAATTTTGATTCAATAGTTTTAAAAACATTATTTTACAGCTGTTGGGTCATTTTATTGTATTTACTGTTGGTCTTAAGGCTGCAGTATGCAAGTTTTACAAAAGTATGTTTTTTTTTTTTTTTTTGCTGCAGTTAATGCTGGGAGAAGGCAGAGGAGCCTGACTTTCTTTCATAGATTATCTTATGCTGTGATGACGCAATGATAATTTCAACAAATATCTAAAAAACATATTTTCCATAAACGTTGCATGCTTCAGCTTTAACTTTTTATATAAACCAACTGTTAAAAATCCTTCTAGGGATGGTGTTGCAAATTAGTTATGGCTACAAATTATGTGATGCTGGCATCAAATTCTCCTGATCTGTTTCTTGTATCTGTCCCTATGAAATTAAAATAGATGTATGCTTTATAATAAAAAGCATTATCCAATTATCCTTCTGTTTTAACATTAAAATGCAATACACACCTGTGAGGCAGGTGATACATAGCCTCTGGTTTCCCAGATGGGCACTTGGACTGGCGAACAGGGCGAATAGTGTGAGTGTTCCATAGATGTTTGTATTGGTCCAGTTCATTCTGAAGAACTCCCAGGAAACAGTATCGCACCAGACGCATGTGTTGTCTGCTGCCATTGAAGAGGTGCCTTTCCCTCAAGTCACTGAGCAGATGCATCCAGAACTGACTCCTAGTTAAAGTACAAGCGTCTTATTAACATGGACTTTGGCCCCAAGAAAGAACTAAATAATTATTGAAGTTGCTTTTAGAGACCTACTGCAATTTTCAATAATTAAAGAAGCAGTTATATGAAAGCAATTTTAAAATTAACACACAGTCTCAGGCCGACACTAGTGTATATGATAACCCCAGAACTAAATGTGTGTATATAGATCAGAATAATCACATGTAACAGACACAGAAATGTCAAGTAGAAGCATCATTAATTCATAATAACTTCAACAAATTGAATTATGTGACAATAACCTTTGTTTCCGAAAGTAGGACCACCAGCTTTCAATACGTTGGTTGGAAGTCGAGGTCCCATACATGTGGCTTTTGGCTCCTGCAAATTCATCTGTGTGCACTGATCTCAAGGAACTATGAAGTGCTGCCATCAATCCATTTTCTGTTCCGCAGTCAGTCCGGAGGCGCATTGGAAAAACTCCAAACTCAGAAATGCACTCCAAATAATTTTGAGCAATAATCCTAGGATCATTGTTGGACTTTCCGCATTTAAGCCACAGTATTTTTCTGGAGAACCCATCAATGCAGCCACTTATTGCAATTCCATAGGGTTTTAATTTGTCATACCCATCAACATGCCAAATTTCATTGGGTCCCACTGAATGATATGCTCTGCGGACAAATCTTCGTCTAGACCTGTTTTCTACTGCAGATGGATCCAATTCTCTCATTAGTTGCATCACATCCCTTCTTCTGACGATTAGAGAATACTTCTGTTTGAGGGTCTGCCACATTGCTCGGTAACCCAGCAGTTGGCCTGATCCCTTAAGTTCTTCAGAAATAGCTGCATGCACAGTAGCGATTGGTGTGTAATTTGTCCTCCTGGTCAGGCCTGCACTTTGTAATCTTCTTTTTAAAGTGCTAAGACTCACTGAAATATTGTGTTTGGCAGCAAGGAAGTCTCTTATTACTTCATAACTGTGGCCCTCCGTGAAATACTTCACGATAAGATCATCTGCTGTTGTGGCTTGAGGATCTGAGGGGAAGGAATAAGACACTATTAAGAATATATATTTACTGAATGATGAATAAACAGTACAAAGTCAGTAATTTATATGATATCAACAACTTTCAGAGAAAAACATACCGTTATCTTGATGAGTCTTTAAAAACTCAATATTTCTGCCGCATGAGCCACAATAGGACAGAACAACATGAAGGTTCCCACCACAAAATGGACAAAACATAACCTGGTAAAAGGCAAGAAGAATCAGTTAGTCTTAATACACATACTCAGACTATTTGCACCTAACAATATATATTGATCGATAGAAGTGTGGTTCAATAGAAGAAAAAAAAATAACATCCTCCCAACCAATCACAAATGCAGACCCTGGAAAGCTCTGCCAGCCTTCGAAAAGTTCAGAGCACATGTTCTTTTTTTTTCTTTTTTCAGACTTACAGTTTTGGTAAAATGTTGGTTGAATGCAGGGTTGCGTTTGAATCCATTTATTTCAGCACTAAGCAGCAGCATAAAATGGTCATGGCTACACTTAAAATGTATGTTTTAAGTGTAGCCATGACCATTTTATCCATATCGAACAATATGATTTATATTTTATTGATATGCCTTTTTTCTATATCGTCCAGCCTTATTTGCACCATCATTACACATAAGGTAGATTATAACAATGTTTTCCACCTTGGCTTAAAAAATGGTTTCATAAATGGCAGTTGTTGATGTATAATGTGCTAAACACAGATGAAAAAGCTTTCAAAAAAGACGCTTACTGTAAAGAGCAACTCAGTGAGACTATGGAGACGATTTAAACAATTTAACAAAATTATAATACAGTTGCCAGTCTTGATCTTGATAACTTCCAATTCGGGAGTTTGAGTGATAAATTATCCGTTTTATGCACCATACTGTCGCTAAGCAAAGCAAGTTATCCGAAATTGTCTGACTCGTTTCCATGGTAACCACTGACAACCTAAAATGCAATGTCTCTCTTTTCACAGGATTAACAAACTTGAAGTTGTCAGTAAACCCACTCTCTGGCATAGCGGTACACCAGTACTATACAGGACTGTCTCAGAAAATTAGAATATCGTGAAAAAGTATACTAGTAGGCTATTCAACTAATCACTTGAATCGTCTAATTAACTCGAAACACCTGCAAGGGTTTCCTGAGCCTTGAAAAACACTCAGCTTGGTTCAGTAAACTAAATCACAAGTATGGGGAAGACTGCTGATCTGACTGCTGTCCAGAAGACCATCATTGACACCCTCCATCAGGAGGGTAAGACACAAAAAGAAATTTCTCAAAGAGCAGGCTGTTCACAGAGTGCAGTTTCAAAGCGCATTCACAAAAAGTGTGTTGGAAGGGGGAAATGTGGCAGGAAACGCTGCACAACCAAGATCTGGCACCTGCCCACAGTGCCAAAACCACCAGTAACTGGTGTACTGACCATGGCATTACTGTCCTTGATTGGCCTGCCAATTCCCCTGACCTGAACCCCATGGAGAATTTGTGGGGTATTGTGAAGAAGAAGCTGAAAGACACCAGACCCAACAATGCAAATGAGCTAAAGGCCGCTATTGAAGCATCCTGGGCATCCATAACACCTCAGCAATGCCACAGGCTGATTGCCTCCATGCCACGCCGCATTGATGCAGTAATCTGTGCAAAAGGATTCCCAACCAAGTACTGAGTGCATTAATGGACATTTTCAAATGTTTGATTTTGTTTTGCTGTTATAATTTTTTTTTACTTGGTCTGAGGAAATATTGTAATATTTTGAGATTGGATTTTTGAGTTTTCTTCAGCTGTACGCCATAATCAGTGATATTAAAACAATAAAAGGCTTGCAATATTTCAGTTGATTTGTAATGAATCCAGAATGTATGACATTTCATGTTTTTTTAATTGCATTACAGAAGATAAAGAACTTTATCACGATATTCTAATTTTCTGAGACAGTCCTGTATATAACTAACGAAAAATGTTTTACTTACTTTTCAAACGGCTTGTGAGTCCGCAAGCAAAGCTTCTTCTTCATTGGTTTTTCCGCTGCGTCAGCTTCTTCTTCTTCTACTGTCATGTATAACAACCAACAGTTGCGTCACTTCCGTTGTAGTTTTATATTTCCGTTGCGGCTATTTCCGTTGTAGTTTTAGATTTCCGTTGCGGCTATTTCCGTTGTGGCTTTTGTATTTGTGTTGCGGCTCTTGTATTTGTGTTGCGGCTCTTGTATTTGTGTTGCGGCTTTTGTATTTGTGTTGTGGCTTTTGTAATTGTGTTGCGGCTTTTGTAATTGTGCTGGGGCTTTTGTATTAGTGGTGACACCCCTGGGCCACCGTAATCGAGGGATAACTTTCACAATTAAGATGAACAGATATTTTTTGATTAGAATGTTCTTTTTCTGTATTGTTGTCCACCAACAAAATTCAAGCTTGCTCTGGTATTCCTCGATTTTTGTTACGTTTTAGAATTTAGTTTATTTAGTTCATTTTTATTTATTTGCTTATTTGTTGTATTAATATTTTTGTTTAAATTTAGTTGCTTAGAAAACAATTATTTGTTAGTAGTTTGTTTAATTAGTTAACTGATTTGTTTGGGTCACTTGAGTTTTTTGGTTTTCATGGACAAGTAGTCACTATACTTGTTAATATTTGGTGCTAGTGTTTTGCCAAAAGAGTTATTCCCGACAAAATAGGCTAATTTTTAGTAATAATAGTTATATAATAAAATAATAATAATTATATATATATATATATATATATATATATATAATATATATATATATATATATATATATATTATATATATATCGATCGCTCTTCAATTTTTGACAATGTTGCCGCGACAGTTTATCATTTCTGTTAAACTAATGTTATTTGGCCGAGGGAAGCGCTGAAACGGAAGTGCCGCACAAAACAACGGAAGTTGGACCCATAGTTACTTCCGCGTTCGAAAATAAGGTGGATAGGCTTAAAGTTTTTACTCCTTTGTTCCTCCATCTTGGTTTTTGTTGTCTGGCAGCATCAGTAACTTCAAGACAGAGCACAGTTTGGTTTGTGAAGAGAGAGACAAACTCGTCCAAGAGCTCAAAAGAACCCCAGAGCTCATGGAGAAAGCTCTGGCTGATCTAAAAGAACAATGTGAGACCCTTTGCTAAAATGCAATTAATAATTTACTATGAATCCACATTTTGGTTAATGAATGTGAGCTTTTTATCTCCTTCACAGATGAGAGTAAAGTCAGGCAGCAGCAGCAGGACCTGGAACACAGCGGCGTGGAGGTCAGGCTAGCTGTGGCTGCAAAAGAGCAGGCTGAGCAAAGCTTGCAAGAGATCCAAGCCCAGCTGGAGGAGAGCAACGGCAGTCTGGAGAGACTCCGCTGTGAACTGCTTCGCCAGCAAGAGCAAAGCGAGCGTGGTGAGGCTGTGGCTATTTTAGGATCCCTGACCGCCCTTTAATTTCCCCTAGTGTTCCCTCCTCTGCTTGTGCTTCACACTTGGGGTCACACATGTAGTCCCGGGTGATCAGGAGCTTTAGTGGGACAATTTGGAGATTTGTTACAATTCCGATAGCGCCTTGAATGTAGTTATCCAGAAATGGTGACCTTGCAGATTTCAACCACTCAGCTTGCTTTCAAGAAGCTGTAATACCTTAAAAGTTCTTGTTGAGGTGTATGTGTGTGTGTGCGTGTGTGTGTGTGTGTGTGTGTGTGCGTGCGTGTGTGTGTGTGTGTGTGTGTGTGTGTGTGTGTGTGTAAATGTGTGTATCTAACTGGAAAAACAAGAACAAAGTGATGGAACAAGGAGGAATATTATAGGTGATTAATCCATTTAAAAAAAAATCCTCCACATACATCAGGCTTCAGAGTGCATCAGGGTTGAAAGGAAGGACAACATTAATAATAAAGGTACCTGGCATAAGATAGAAATGAACAGTGTGGAACAAAAAAAATGGGAACAAGCATGAATAATATCAACAAACATACGTACAGTATGTGTGAACAAGAACAACAAATGTGTAAACAGGCGTTAAGAACAGGTATCCTAACCATTTTTTTTGGGGGCGGGGGGCTCCACTGAAACCTGTGATGGCCACAACAACGATACTGGTGGTCCAGCAAGATCTGTTGAGACAGGGGCACAAATATGTTCATTCAAGCCAGTTGCACTGTGCACATACAAATAAATATAAGCGTATGCACCATAAAGGGCCTATTTATATAATATACAGAGTTGACAATTCAAAAGAGGTAGCTATTTAATCAATTTACGCCTGGATATAACGTTAGTGAGGTGGCGGCTCCTGCCAAATGTGTCAGGGGGGGCAATAGTTGCAGTGATAGCTAAAGTGACCCATCTAATGTGTAAACTGACAGCTACGTAAACCCTGTTTACCGTCAGTGCTTTGTGAGTTTGGACTTACAATTAACATTTCACACATTTTGATGTAAAGTCAATGCCCATATCTTAACCTTGTTATTACCCTCTCCTCTTTTCTATTTCGGCTTCCATTTCTTCTTTCTCGAACTGTTTTTTTGAATTTTATAAAACCTTCTACCTGTTTTTTCTTCATCCCACCTTTTTTGCCATTTTTCCATAAGTTTTTCTTTAATTATACTCTTTCCCTCAGATTTACTTGTTTTAATGATAAAACTTATAGGATTTTGAATCGCCCTCTTTGCCAATTTATCTGATCTCTCATTTCCTTCTACCCCAATATGCGCTGGAACCCACACAAATATAACTATTAAACCCATGTTTTGTATTCTGAATAATGTATGAAATATTTCTAATAAAATATCCATCCTACTATCCGATTTATTATATTTTAAACTTAATAATGCAGAAATTGAATCTGAACAAATGACTGTTTTTAATGGTTTTATGTCTTCTACCCATTGTAAAGCTAATAATATTGCCAACATTTCTCCTGTGTATACCAGTGACGTGCGGTAGGGTTCATAGCTGGTGAGGCACTGACGTCATCAGAGTCAGATTTACAAATATATACACTCTACAGGGGTGTCAAACATACGGCCCGCAGGCCGGATCCGGCCCGCCGAACAATTCAGTCCGGCCCGGTGGCTAAATTCATCATCATTGTTCAAAAAAAATAAAATAATTTTATTTTTATTTTTTTCTCCCAGTGTCCTGTCTGGCAATGTGGCAATAAGAATTGTTGTCTTAATGCCAAAAAGAGCTCATCAGATTTGACTTTCACCAGTGGAGCAGTACTGCTTTTGCCATAGTGCTCCGCTTGATTTATGAATGTGAATAGTTTTATTATGATTGATGCGGGGAATATCTCAAATGATATGGACACTACGATGGGAAAGTAGGAGATGAAAGGAAGAACAAGAAGAAAGAAAGAAAGAAAAGGTGAAAGAGGAGATAAAAGGAAGAGAATGATAAAACAATTATTGAAAAAAACATGTACTTCGTTTAATTGAAAATCTGCAGTTCCTATATTGTCCACGAGGGGCGCTGTGTTTTAATCAGCAAATGGTAGCACTGAGCTTCAGATGTGGAAAATTGATTTTAAATCACTTCTTAATTTTTATCTGTTTGATGTATTTTGTCATGCAGGACAGTGTTTTTAAGTTCCAAAAAATGTGAATAAATGTTTTTCAACATTGTACAATCACTGTGATCAGTTCTTATGCATAATGCACTTAAGTAAATCTTTAACTGAGTAAAAGTATTGTTAAAATTGCACATACTTTTCTTAAAAACGCTGAGGTTATTCATAATATATTGTGTAAAAGTGAAATTAATTTAATATAAAAATCAACAACAAGTCCACTTTTATTAGTTCTATTTAATCTTGCAATGAGTTTACTTGTGTGGCCCTCTTGAGATCAGATTAAGTTATGCGGCCCCTAAACCAAAATGACTTTGACACCCCTGCTCTACAGAGTAGACTCATTCAGACCCGGCGGCATGGGCGGGCATTGGGGGGCCGTGCCCGCCCTGTGAGCCAGCTGTGCCCGCCCTGGACTGGAAGCTGTCTTTTGTTTTTATATATATACCTCGGAGTGGCCATCGTTCTATTAGTACTATCTTTGATGTGTCAATCATACAATTTAACCAATCAAATCAACGACTGAAGGCAACATGCTAGCCAATCACAGATGGAGTGGGGCGGGACACTGAGTTATAGCCTTCGGTCGCCGACGCGGTGTTCGGCTGTGGTCACCGTCGGTGTCGGTGGAGCGGGATGGAAATTTGGTCTGATTACCAAACAATTACAAGAAGTGACAACAAAGCAGAGCGATTAATTACTGTTTGAAATGTCAGCACTGAAGTCTAAAGTGGAGTAAACATTGACGCTAGGAGGGTTAGCTACGATAGCTAGGAGGGTTAGCTACGACAGCTAGGAGGGTTAGCTACGACAGTTAGCAGCACCAGGAGCAGATCTACTGCCAAACTGGAGAAACTTGGGTTACTTGCAGACAGAAGGGAACTCTGCTTTGTTCTGCTCCTTGCGCTCCATACCTGCTGTAATTACAGAACCTCTTTTAGTGTGATTTTTTTACTTCAGTCAGTGTTCAGCCTGATCTCATGCTAATAAGCGTGTAGCTTATGCTGGACACAGACACAGCACTACAGGTTACCCTATCTCACTGATAGTTTCCAGTAACCCAACATAAAACCTGCCCAACTTAAAAGAAAAAAAAGCCCAAATCTCAAACTCTCACGTTAAAAGCACAGAAATATTAAACACATAAGAACTATTAAACATAAGAATATGCCATTAGCACACAACTGCACTGAAGCAAAGAAAAAAACTGCATACGGCCTCCGAACAAAATATGCAATCAGACAACCAAATAACACACACGATCTCTTTAACAATCATGATATATCAACCGGAAAAAATTATTTATAAATAGCTTCCCAACATGAGTTGTAAATCTACCTTAATATAAACTTAATTTCTCTCAGTATAGGTCAATTAAACATTTCTCTTACACGCAGTCATGAAATATTTTTAAGTTGATAAGTAGAACTCAACCCCTCCTGGGCGTTTACACCGACCAAACACTTGATTAACCATTATTCTTTTCTTGTTTTATCATACCAATCAATATTATTCATTATAACTACTATTCAATGATGATGTCAGATCGACAGATTCGGCTTATTTAAAAAATAAATTGACCAGTATGAGTTGTAGGAGATGGCATTTTATTAAAATGTTTTGGTTTCCTGTCCGACGTTGACAACTATTTTGATATATTTTGTTAGTAATTCTTTCTAAAAGCCCAACAAATGTTGTGAAAAGCTTCCCAATTTTTTTACAACCTGCCCATTAACTATTTTTGTTCCAGCTAATTGAAACAAAAATTAGGCTTTTGTGTTCAAAAGCCTAATTGGTTGGAAGCCTGCCTAATTTGACAAAACTGACTACACTATATATATATATATATATATATATATATATATATATACACTCACCGGCCACTTTATTAGGTACCCCATGCTAGTAACGGGTTGGACCCCCTTTTGCCTTCAGAACTGCCTCAATTCTTCGTGGCATAGATTCAACAAGGTGCTGGAAGCATTCCTCAGGGAGTTTGGTCCATATTGACATGATGGCATCACACAGTTGCCGCAGATTTGTCGGCTGCACATCCATGATGCGAATCTCCCGTTCCACCACATCCCAAAGATGCTCTATTGGATTGAGATCTGGTGACTGTGGAGGCCATTTGAGTACAGCGAACTCATTGTCATGTTCAAGAAACCAGTCTGAGATGATTCCAGCTTTATGACATGGCGCATTATCCTGCTGAAAGTAGCCATCATGGGTTGGGTACATTGTGGTCATAAAGGGATGGACATGGTCAGCAACAATACTCAGGTAGGCTGTGGCGTTGCAACGATGCTCAATTGGTACCAAGGGGCCCAAAGAGTGCCAAGAAAATATTCCCCACACCATGACACCACCACCACCAGCCTGAACCGTTGATACAAGGCAGGATGGATCCATGCTTTCATGTTGTAGACGCCAAATTCTGACCCTACCATCCGACTGTCGCAGCAGAAACCGAGACTCATCAGACCAGGCAACGTTTTTCCAATCTTCTATTGTCCGATTTCGATGAGCTTGTGCAAATTGTAGCCTCAGTTCCCTGTTCTTAGCTGAAATGAGTGGCACCCGATGTGGTCTTCTGCTGCTGTAGCCCATCTGCCTCAAAGTTCGACGTACTGTGCGTTCAGAGATGCTCTTCTGCCCACCTTGGTTGTAACGGATGGTTATTTGAGTCACTGTTGCCCTTCTATCAGCTCGAACCAGTCTGGCCATTCTCCTCTGACCTCTGGCCTCAACAAGGCATTTCCGCCCACAGAACTGCCGCTCACTGGATGTTTTTTCTTTTTCGGACCATTCTCTGTAAACCCTAGATATGGTTGTGCGTGAAAATCCCAGTAGATTAGCAGTTTCTGAAATACTCAGACCAGCCCTTCTGGCACCAACAATCATGCCACGTTCAAAGTCACTCAAATCCCCTTTCTTCCCCATACTGATGCTCGGTTTGAACTGCAGGAGATTCTCTTGACCATGTCTACATGCCTAAATGCACTGAGTTGCCGCCATGTGATTGGCTGCTTAGAAATTAAGTGTTAACGAGCAGTTGGACAGGTGTACCTAATAAAGTGGCCGGTGAGTGTATATATATATATATATATGTAATAAATAAGTAATAAAAAACTTTTTAAAGTGTGCCCCCCTAAAAAAATGGAATGCCCCCCCTGTGATTTCTTTCTGCAGCCGGGTCTGGACTCATTGTAAAGTGCAGAAGGAGACTGATTGAGCCAAATCAATTTCCCAAGATAAATGGAAAAATGTTGATTCTTTGATGAAAAAATAATAAATTATTTGTCATCTGATTGGTAACAGTTTATGAGTTATAATGGATTTCTGCATTTTGTAACACATTCAAACACTATAACCGATTACACACATTTAATTACAAAAACAAAACATGAATAATTATCGCTGTCTTACCTCTACTTATAAATTAAGTCCATGCGGCGCTCTTTCTGAACAAAAATATCATCATTTTCCGGTAAAAGTTCTCTTTATCTTCTTCAGTTTTAAAAGTCTCTCAGTCTCAATGGAGATCACTGCCAGGGAGGAAAGCCTTCCTTGATCAGTCCTGTTCCGGCTGTATGATATGAGTCTTTTTAGCGCTTTACTTGTTTAGCATAACTCGCTAATAATACATCCATAACTTGCTGTCACTCTACAGTTTGGGATCGCGAGCGGTGCCCCTTGAGCGCCCCCTGCCGAGAGGCAAAGGAACTGCCGGCCTCACCTACAGCCAGTTCTTTGCTGTTTATGATCGCGCAGCAGCACGAAAACATGTTACCTGCACACAGTTTGATGACCAAAACACAATTAGTAATCCACATACATTAAATCGTGGAAAATCAGGTCATAACTGTTTGAACAATTGAATTTATGATCTAGAGACAGGAAGATGCATTCACAGAATGGAAGCCAGGGCAGTTAACATGGGATTGCGCAATCCCAGGGGAGGCCAAGCTCGCTGCGGCCTCACCGGCTGTACTGAATAACTATCTACAATGTAGGATTTATCTTGTTTCTTTTCCATTATTGTCATATCTACTGTCGCTTCTGGTAAAATCCATGGTGGTATAATTGATATTGGTGTTTGAGTAATTTCTAAATCATTTATTTTAAATTCTTTTCTTTTCAATTGTCCATCCAAAATTCCTCATTTCTTTCTTTTCTTTTTCCCAACAGGGATTTAAATTTTTATTTTATTTTTTTCCCGGTGTCCTGTCTAGCAATGTGGCAATAGGAATTGATGTCTCAATGCCAGATAGAGCTCGACAGATTTTACTTTTACAAGTGGAGCAAACAGCTTTCGCCATAGTGCTCCACTTGATTTATGCTTGTAAATAGCTTTATTATGATTCCTGCAAGGAGAATTTCAAATTATATGGACATGACAATGGGAGAGTAAAGGAAGAACAAAAAGTGAAAGAAAAGAAAAAAAAAGAGTAGAGGTGAAAGAAAGAGGAGATAAAAGGGAGAGAGTGATAAAACCTTCTTTGTCTGCTCCATCACCTGGAAAGAGACACAAAAAGAACAGCACAACCAACAGACATAAAGCAACAGATACACTCGAATAACACCTAGATGCCATTTCTAAATCATATATATTATTATGTAAGCTGACATGTGTAATGTGATATTTGAAAAAAGAAAGTGAAAGAACATAAATAAATAAATAAATAAACAAATTATAAGATTACTGTATATAAGTGAACACTTAATACCTGGGACCCAGCACCTGTGGGAGATGTGAAAGTGCACTAGTTTAGGTGAAGATTATCCAGAAATAGCTTGATAGTGATTGTGGAGAACCGAAGACCCACCTTCCCCGAGCACAGAGGCAGGCGTCAGGGGACCCGTAACCCCGGACTCCCAAAGGGGCCCCTAAAGCAGGTCGCCCAGGAGGGGCCGACACAGGATATCTGCAACCCCCCCCCCAAGGAAGGAGCAGAGACAACCCCGAGGAAATCCCCCAGCCACCGCAATGCCGACGCCCTCAGGAGCCGCGGAGACGAGCCCGTGGGCTCCGCCGGCAGCTAGCCCCGCTGAAGTGGTCCCGGCCATGGGCCCTGAGGGCCAGAGGCCCCAGGGGCGCCCCGCCCCCGCGACAAGGGCCCCGGCCGCCCCCCGGGGGGCCAGGCCCCACGAAGAGGCCGCCGGGAGTGGGCCGGCGCACGCCCGGGAACCCGCCCCAAACCCGAAGCCAACCAACGCGCCAGGGGGCCAAGGCGCCCGCCAACGAAGTGGAGGAGGGCAGGATGTGGGGGGATGGACCACACCCATACCTGAAAAAAAAAAAAAACTCATTCACCCCATCCCTCCCTTGTGCCCCACTCACCACACACAGAGAAAAAAAAAAGACGCTGTACACACATTCCCACATAACACTCACATCCAACACTGACCAAAGGGGGGGGGTCACCCCAAATCGACTATACGACTGCTTGTGCCCGACCCCCGGCCCCAGACCAGACGCCCCCCGGACCGGGCCCCCCCAAGAGGGCGGGCCAACACGACCCGCACGAGCCACCCGGCCAGAGCCCCCCCTCTCCCTACATACCTAATAAACCCCCTCCCTCCCCCCACCTTACCCTTGCCATCCCTGCCCCCCGCCCCCTGGGGGGAGCAGAGGTATCAGCCCCAGACCTGGCAAGCCGCTGACTGCACACCGCAGCCCCCCACCAAGACCCCGGACACAGTGGCCCGCACCTCCTCCAGGCCCCAGACTCCTTGCCGCCATCGGAGAACGGGGGTGTGCAGAAGACCCCGACCCTCCCTACGCCCGCTCAAATGTTGTGTTGTTGCATGTTGTTCTCAAGTGCGTTTAAAAACTGGGAGCGCCGAAGGGGATGCACGGCACAGCCCACCCCCCTTCCGGAAGGTAGCTGTTGCCAGCGCACCCCCTCCGTGTGACTGTCCAGAACCCTCAATGTCTAAGTGGGAGAGGAGGTGAAGGGAGCCGTCCGAGGTGAGGCCCACACAACATAAGCCCCCCCCCAGACGTCTTCCCCCCACCCCCCCCTACCATGGCCTACATGAGTGTGCGATGTGAAAAATGTTTGAAGTGAAAGTGTCTAAGATGCATGATAAAATTGGGGAGAGGGGCGTCACCAGGAAGTGGCAACCTCCAGTAACGCCCCCTCCCTCATGACCTACATGTGTGGCGGCGTGATGGAGCAGGCAGAGGGAGGAGTCCGGGGATGGGGAGCAAATGACTGGGAAGCCAACCCAGGGAGCCAGCTCCCCTACTGACTCCAATAGGCACCCCCGCTCCCCGAAAGCCCCACCCAGAGAAGGGGGCCCCGCCAGCGGCACCACCGTAGCCCGGGGGACAGGGAGAGGCCGCAGGGCCCGCCAGCCAACCACCCACCAGGACCAACACCTCAACCCCCCCAGCCCACCCACCAAGCCTACTTAAACTAAATAAATAAATAAATAATAATAATAATAATAATAATAAGAGGGGGGACACTGGCCAGCCGGCCCGCACGAGCCATCCCAAACCCCACCCCCAGGTGAAACCCGCACCGGAAGACGACACGGACCAGGACCGGGACAGGGGGCCGGACACAAGCCCACCAGAACGTCAACGCCCCCAACCCCCCCCCCCCCCCCCCTCCCGTAGATTTAATCCCTCCCCAACACTAACGTTCAAACAACTCACCATACATTCGACAGTAGACATCCAGGCTGGGTAGGTCCCTACTCCCCCCTCCTTTCCCCCTCCCCCCACTGGCAGAGTGCCTATCCAATGAAGGAGAAGAGCATCTGCCCAGAGGTGTTAATGACCATGCCCCCCTACCATCTCAACAGGCCCCGAGGCCCCCCAGCGCACCAGAGGCCCCGTGCAGGGGCGGACACCCGGGCGCGCGCCGGCCCACACCAAAAGCGGCACACCCCCCGGAACCGGAACCCCCGAGGCCCCGCCGGGGCCCGCGCCCGAGGGCGGCGCGCCCCAGGGACCCCAGACCCACCCCGGCCCCACCCAGCGGCAGCACAGCTACCAGGTCAGTAACCCACGTCCGTCAACACGCAGCTCCCAGAGCGCCGCAAGCGGCCGCTGTAGGCCACCCGTAGGCCTCCCAAACTCCTCCCAGATGGGGGCAACAGACCCCGGTGCCGGATCCACCAGGCGCCCTACTCCAAGTGCCCCCAGGGCCCCAGGAACCCCTCCATCCAGCCACTGCGCCCTGCAGGAAGCAACCCACCGCCCCCTATTCCACTAAGTGATGGTATTGATCAGAGGAGCCCAAAGAGACCAATCAGATGTGGAAGCAGATGCTGTCTCTAGATTAATATGATCCAACAAAAGATCTCTATACTGATTGATACTGAGATTTTCTTTACTTTTCCAATTCATGAGGATAGTTTTCTTTGCGATGCATAAAGCAGTAAAAACCATGTAAACTATTTCTTTTTTCAGAGGACTTCCCTCAAAATTACCGAGCAGGCAAACTGATGGGGAAGGTGTAATTTTACAGCTCAAGCACTTTGATAAGTCCTTACATATCTGTGTCCAGAACCTCTGGACTGGTGTGCATAACCATAACGCATGAATATAATTATCAGGATGATTGCATATGCAGTGTGGACAGATATTAGATTGTGCCAGACCCATCTTGAATAATCTTTGTCCTGTGTAGTGTACTCTGTGAAGGATTTTGTATTGTATTAGTTGTAAGTTGGTGTTTCTAGTCAATTTGAAAGTTCTTAGACATGTCTGAGCCCAGAAATTTTGTTCAAAGGTGCCTGATAAATCTTTTTCCCACTTCATTATAGGAAGAGATATCGAATCATCTATTTTAGTCAGTGTCCTGTATGATTTAGACAGTAGTTTGGGGGGGGGTTAAATCTAAGAACTGTATTATATTAGTTGGGACTTGTAAACCACCATTAATATGCTTAAATTTATTTTTAATTATAGATTTAAGTTGTTCATATTCCAAGAATTTATTTTTACTAATGCCATATTGCATATTTAGTTTAGCAAAATGGATGAACTCGGTTCCGTCAAGTAGATGTTCCAGATATTTAATACCTTTATTCTTCCAGTATGTAAAGTTTATCATTTTATTATTTTGTAGGATATCAGGGTTATTCCAGATAGGTGTATGACTGCATGGGATAAGTGATGACTTTGTCATTTTGAGGTACTCCCACCATGCTGTCAGAGTAGAACTAATGTTGATATTTTTGAAGCATGTATGCCGTTTTATATTTGAGCTAATAAACGGCAAATCTGAACTCATGATATTATTGCACATTTCCTGTTCTATATCTAACCTAGGCTCATCTAAAAGAGTATTTTTTATCCATTTAGAGATGTATTGTAGCCTATTTGCTAAGTAATAGTTATGGAAGTTAGGCAGATCTAATCCTCCCCTGTCTTTAGTCTTCTGTATTGTCTTTAAGCTAATACGTGGGGGTTTATCTTTCCAAAGAAATTTAGAAATGGCAGAGTCTAGAGATTTAAACCAGTCAGATGATGGTTTATTGGGGACCATTGAAAATAAATAATTAATTCTAGGTAGGACCATCATTTTTATTGAAGCTACCCTACCCATAAGTGTGATTGGAAGCGATTTCCATCTTTCAAGGTCCTCTTCTATCCTGTTTAAAAGTGGGGCATGGTTAAGTTTAAGTAAATCTGTTAATTTATTCGACACAGTAATACCTAAATATTTAATATTTCCTGATTGCATTTGTAAATTTAGGGAGTTTTCGAGACAGCAATTAATTGACAGTACCGTAGATTTAGACCAGTTTAACGAGTAATCTGATACTTTAGAGAAAGATTCTAGTATTCTAATTACTTGTAAAAGAGAATTATTTGAATGCTGGAGATAAAGTAATACATCATCCGCGTACAGACTAATCTTGTGCTCTATTTTCATGCATTTTATACCTTTTACAGCTTTTGTTTGTCTGATTGTTGCTACTAGAGGTTCTATAAAGATGGCAAAAAGTGATGGAGAAAGAGGGCATCCTTGCCTGGTGCCCCTCTGTAGACAAAAACTGGAAGATATTTGATTATTTGTCCTGACACAGGCTGTTGGAGAATTGTATAGAATTTTTAACCAGTTTATGAATAAATCGCCAAAACCGAATTTATGAAGAGTAGCGAATAAAAATTTCCAATTTACTCTATCAAATGCTTTTTCTGCGTCTAAAGACAATATATTGGTTTTAATGTTTTTACTGTAGGAATAATCAATTAAATTAAGTAATCGGCGTGTATTTGTGGATGACTGCCTTCCTCTGATGAAACCAGTTTGATCTGGATGTATTATGAGGAGTTACTTTGTCTAATCTTTTTGCAAAAGCTTTACATATTATCTTAATATCCACATTAATTAAGGATATGGGACGATAACTGGTGGACAACATAGGATCTTTGTCTGGCTTAAGCAGAAGGCTGATGGTGGCAGAATTCATATTAGCTGGAAATCTACCTTTTTCCTGTATTTCCTGCAACATTCTGTGGAACGTTGGTGCTAGAATATTCCAGAACTCTTTGTAAAACTCAGTAGGGAATCCATCTGGACCTGGAGTCTTTTTATTAGGCATGCTTTTAAGAGCTTCCTGGATTTCAACTGTTGTCAGCGGGGAGTCCCGTGTCATTCTTTGGCTGTCTGATAATTTAGGAAGAGTAATTTTATCCAGAAATTGCTTAATATCCTTCTCTGATGGATTTATCTGTGGTGTGTATAAAGATTTGTAGAAATCGCGGAAGGTATTATTTATACACTCTGGTTCACTTACTGTATTACCAGTTGAATCTGTAACTGCAAATATAGTAGTTTTCTCCTTATTTATTTTAAGCTGATTAGCTAGAAAGCTTCCTGACTTATTGCCATGTTCAAAATTTTCTATTCGGAGTCTTTGTATTAGAAATCTATTTTGCTTTTCAATATAGTGGTTTAGTTCTAATTTTACTTCACGGATTTTACCTAACTTTCCTTCTTCTTGAGATAATTCTAGTAACTTAAGTTTTTCCTCTAATTGCTGAATCTTTTTGTTTTCTTTTTTCTTTTTATGAGATGAGAAAGAAATTATTTTACCTCTCATCACTGCTTTTCCAGCTTCCCACAATATCGATGCTGATGTACCTGGTTGATCATTGTATTCTAAGTATGAGGCCCACTGTTCTTTAATGAGTTTTATAAATTCTTCATCTTTAAGCAGTGATGTATTAAATCTCCAGCTTTTGTTTTGTGTGGTTATTTTTTTATTAATTAAGGTGAGAGTAACAGGAGCGTGATCACTGATAGCAATAGGATGAATTACCGTCTCTGAAACAACCGACAGCAGTGAGCTGCTTATTAGAAAGTAGTCCAGACGAGAGTACGAATGGTGAACATTTGAGAAAAAAGTATATTCCTTACCATTAGGATGAAGAGATCGCCATGCATCGCAAAGACCAAAATCACTCATGTATTGTTTGACTACACTTACTGACTGCCAACTACGCTGAGTCCCTGTTTTATTCAACCTGTCTATATCGTTATTTAAACCAAAGTTGAAGTCACCTCCTATAATTAGTGAACAATCCCCGTGTTTTGAAAGTGCAAGGAAGAATTGGTGGAAAAAAGAGGGGTCATCAACATTTGGACCATATATACTGACAATACATAGCTTCTGGTTATGGATAGCTATTTTAATTATTATGTATCTACCTTCAGGATCTAAAATTTTCAAGTTGGATGATCTGAGTTATTACCTTTTAAATTCAGCAAATAATTTATTTCTAGTTTTGTTCTTCTTAAATCTAATGGCATTTCTCCCATTTCTACTTCTATTGCTGCTGTAGGTGTGGTTTTAAATGCTCTAGTACATTTCTCACACTTTTTTTTATATCAAACTTTATTCATACTCGGACATTCTTCTTCTCACACCTGACAGTAATCCAGCAGATCTACGTACTGTATGACGTAAATACGTTAGTGCAAGCACTCCCGGAAGCCATAGAGAATGCATTGCAGAGCCTGCGTATTGAAAAAAACGTTCTTAACGTGAACGTCTATGAGAGAGATTAGGGTGAAATTCAACCATGTTGAAATCGCCCAAAAAGAGGCGGGACACAGGAGGCGACGTACTCAACTTAACATTTAACGCAGATTGATTGGTTTAACTTATAAATTCCCTCCTCTCTCTTTATCTCTTTGGTAGTGCGTCGCCCAATCGCCCTGATGAACAAACCGTCTCTGCGTTAGTGCTACCTTTACAGAGGGCGAAGTCAAGCTAACAAACTAGCAGGCAATCGGTGGTCTACCAAGATAAAACATATATATAATTACGCTGTGTACATACAAATAAAGATCAGTATATGCATCATAAAGGACCTCTGATAAAATATAGACAGTTGACAGTTCAAAAGAGGTAGCTATTTAATCAATTTACCTCTGGATATAACGTTACCTTCACAGAAGGCAAGTCAAGCTAACAAACTAGCAGGCAATTGGTCGTCTACCAAGATAAAAAAAATATATATAATTACGCTGTGTACATACAACAAAAGATCAGTATATGCATCATAAATGGCCTATGATACAATATAGACAGTTGACAATTCAAAACAGGTAGCTATTTAATCAACTTACCTCAGGAGTTACTCGACAGTCAGCAATGGAAGTGAATGACGTCCAACGCCATAGAACGGCTTTTTGGAACTATGCGAGGCTGCATACCCCGGAAGTAGGCGGCAAAAAGCGTACAACGCAGTCCAATGGGAGTGTCGCAACTCTTTCTCTCTATGGCTCTGGCCGATTGTAAACGGAGGCAGCACTCAAACGCGAAATACCATAATCGGTGTAAAAAATGCGCAATATTTCACATTTAAACTTAATTTGAACACTTTTGATACATGAATATTCAAAGTTTACATTGTTCTGGAAGTTATTCAACGGTTTTCAGGATTTTTTTTTTCAGTCCAAGAGTTAGACAGAGACTATAGTATATAATGTCCTGTCACTTTTTAATCCGATTTTGATGGATTAAAAGTGGGCGGGGCTTATTTTTTAATTGACCTTTAGGTGACCCCACTCACATGATCGTAACGTGGCCCTGCTCGTGACCCTCATGTGACATCCCCCCCCCCTTCCCTCCCGTGACCCGCACTTTAATCATTATTATATTAATTAATTATTCTTTTTTTAATTGTATTATTTTTATTTTTAATTAATAATTTTTCTCATTAATAATATTATTACTACTATCATTGATATTATTGTAATTATTTAATTCTGTTATGCATACCCAACCCTTTTTAGTAGTATTATTGTAATCATTTAAAGTTATTTATAATTATTTAACTCTGGTATACATACCCAACCTTTTTTAGTAGTATTATTGTAATCATTTAAAGTTATTTATAATTATTTAACTCCGGTATACATACCCAATCTTTTTATTAGTATTATTATGATTATTTAAAGTTATTTTGAATGATTTAATTCCGTTAGGCACATCCAATCTTTAAGGTGGGGGGAAATCAGTCTTTGTTTCAGCCGTAAAAGCAGTCAGACTCTGAATACTTAAAGTTTCAAAATAAAGATTAAAAATTAAACTATCTAAATCGTTTATACGCATAAGCTTCCCCATCCGGAATCTGTAAATAAAAAGCTCAGGGTTACGCACATCCAATCTTTAAGGTGGGGGGAAATCAGTCTTTGTTTCAGCCGTAAAAGCAGTCAGACTCTGAATACTTAAAGTTTCAAAATAAAGATTAAAAATTTAACTATATAAATCGTTTAGACGCATAAGCTTCCCCATCCGGAATCTGTAAATAAAAAGCTCAGGGTTCTCGCTCAGCCAGAATCCTGCGATGCAACCCCTCAGCTCTCCCTGTAAACAGTGAGCGTTTAACCTCAGTGACTGACCGCTTACCAGTTGCAGCTTAGAACATAATAAGTCCATACACTCTACAGGTCACTGACAGTTTGAGGGTCATAAGTTCACTCGTTCAGTAAGCAGTTAAAATAAAACTCAACCTGTTCGAAGCGTCGCACGGGAGGATACACAAGGGGGGAGATCTCGCTTTCTCTCAATCATCTGACCCCTCAACACAAAAACTGTGTCTTTCTCTACAACCCTCGCGCTGTCATGCTTATTATTTATAAATAGCGGACACCCTGTCACAAAAAAAAATCGACAGGACGTTGTATTTCACGCCTTTACGTATCCTAAAATCCCCATCACGCGGACAAACACAATGCCTGTATTATCAATAATGTATATATAAGGCCCTCTTCCCCTCCCACCTAACTGAATGCATGCACTGTGACTCCTCCGAAACATGTCACAACTTCCTTCTTCGCGGCGAGCTACAACCGCTCAGAACGTCAATGACCGGTCTACACGCCCTCCACCTGTGATATACCGTAAGTTACCCTTTCCTGTTTATATATTGTATCTATGCATGTTTTTTTTTTGTTTTTCTATTTTCCACGGACTCCTCTAGGTAATGTGTGTAACTCTTACCCAAGACCCTCACTGATGCTGTAGGAAATCCCCGACCATGTCAGCTTACAGCACTTGCTTACCTCTCTCTCCCTCCCTCTTTTTTTTTTTTTTTTTATCTCTAATTATTCCTCAGACCCCACTGCGAGTGATCTTGACGCTATCTTTGAACAAAATCCTGACTTTGGTAATCCAGCCTCATATTCACTTTAATGATATCCTTGTAAAACACTAATTGAAAGTTCTAACCATCTTCATCTTATTTTTATAGATTTCAAGGGGAACGGTTACATTGATGCTCAATGCGGGAGAGCTTCTCATGCTCTACAAACCCCCAAACGCAGTCAGCCCATGAGTAAATTGTCTCGTAA
The DNA here is from genome assembly GCA_037039145.1 of Fundulus diaphanus. NCBI lineage: Eukaryota > Metazoa > Chordata > Actinopteri > Cyprinodontiformes > Fundulidae > Fundulus > Fundulus diaphanus. The sequence goes on from CM073136.1 coordinate 70,067, forward strand.
GTCGGGCAAAAGGACTCTTTTCCCCAGCACCGCTGCTCAGACCAAATCCAGTCCTCAGTGTGAGACGCATGCAGAACGCAGCGTAATTTTCATCGATTCACAATCCTCAGTCTTTGGCTCGCTCGCAGCAAAGCAAGAGGGTGACAATTCACAAGCAGCTTCCCTTGAGCAGCCATCAGAGGGTGAGTTTGCATTTAAAGCGCTCGGGTTTTTGTAAGAGTTGTATTAGCCTTGTTTTAAAAGCCTCTCTCTGCTTACAGAAGCGGGCCCGCTCGCTCTTGGACGAGAGAAGGTGAAGGTAGAGCCCTTAAACGCACCTCAAACTGGTCAAGAAAACCCTGGAACCTCCTCAGATAGTGAGTAATACAGCTTTTTTTATTAATTAATTTAATAATTAAATCATTATTTCTTTATTTACAGTCTTAAAGTGTAAACTAGTTTTCAGCACGGTTCAAAAATATCTATGCCTCCCTCCCGCTGTATGTGTGTGTGTGTGTGTGTGTGTGTGTGTGTGTGTGTGTGTGTATATATGTGTGCGTGTTCCACCGTCTTAGTGGGGACCATCACAGGTTTTTAACCTTTCCAGTGAGGATATTTTACAAAGTAGGGATATGTTAACCATTCCTTATGCGTGTGTGTGTGTGTGTGTGTGTGTGTGTGTGTGTGTGTGTGTGTTCGAATCACACCTCTGCTCCTCGACCTCTCTTCACTTTTCACCTCTATGCTGGTTTTTACTCATTTATTTAATTGTATTTACTTATTATATATATATATATATATATATATATATATATATATATATATATATTATCATTGTTTTTTATTTTGCATTGGAGGAGTGAAGGTAGAGCCCTTAAACGCACCTCAAACTGGTCAAGAAAACCCTGGAACCTCCTCAGATAGTGAGTAATACAGCTTTTTTATTAATTAATTTAATAATTAAATCATTATTTCTTTATTTACAGTCTTAAAGTGTAAACTAGTTTTCAGCACGGTTCAAAAATATCTATGCCTCCCTCCCGCTGTATGTGTGTGTGTGTGTGTGTGTGTGTGTGTGTGTGTATATGTGTGTGTGTTCCACCGTCTTAGTGGGGACCATCACAGGTTTTTAACCTTTCCAGTGAGGATATTTTACAAAGTAGGGATATGTTAACCATTCCTTATGCGTGTGTGTGTGTGTGTGTGTGTGTGTGTGTGTGTGTGTGTGTGTTCGAATCACACCTCTGCTCCTCGGTCTCTCTTCACTTTTCACCTCTATGCTGTTTTTACTCATTTATTTAATTGTATTTACTTATTTAAATTTATATATATATTATTATTTTTTATTTATTGTTTATTTTTATTTTTTTATTTTGCAGCCCCAACCGCCAGATGGGGAACACCCACTTTAAAACGTAAGAGGCAACTATCCATTTTGGTGAAGCTACAATCTACCACCCTGAGGTATCAAGAAGCCATCAACAAAAACTTATCCAGAACAATTAAAGCCCGGAAGATTATGACAGGTAAATCTGAATCTCAAAGCTTTCAAAGAACTGTTTCCTTTAAAAAAATGAATTTTTAAAAAAAACAGCCTCCTTCTTTTCTTTATTATATCATAATAAATCAATGACTGTTTTCTTTTATTATCATTATTACTTATTATTATTAATATAATTATCATTATTATATTTATTATTTCTCTACAATTTGGTTTCTCGTATAATAAATCAATGTTGTATTCTCTCCTAATTATAATTATTTTGTCAAATTATAGAAGTGGTGGAGAGTATTCAGAAAATTCCACTTTCCGGTCGCAAAGGAGGGTTCCACATCCGGAAAAGCTCTGAACTTCTGAGAACCTGCAAGTGTCTGCTGGACGAAACCGCCAAGACCTCAACGCTACAGTAGAGTTAACCTTTTAAATCGTGACCTCTGTAAACATGGGTAGTCAGCAAATGAGAAATGCATTGTATGAAATTGTTGAAGCGGTGAATGAACTCCGTAATCTCCCTGTACACCCTGCAACCGAATTTCTCAATCTAACCCCAAATTCCCCCGTCAGAACTCAGGGTCCAGATTTGGATCTTCAAGGCTTACTGTCTGTAGAACGAGCCCTCGAACGATTAAACGATTCTATCTCTCAACCATACTCGCCTGAAAATAATTCCTTAGAGTTTCAACAGCAAGTTACAAATGCTTTACACGAAATCACACAAATGGTTAATGAGCTTCCTGTTCACCACGTGCCTGGTTCTTTCAATGTAGCTCCACATTCACCGTCCAGGTTAGAACAAGCGATCCATCAATTAAACGTTTCTCTCTCTCAAACATTTAGCCCAAACTCTACAAACGCTCGGTATGAGCAAGATGGGGGTAGTCTTGTAGAAAACGTTGAACATAATCTCTCAGGTTCTTTGAATCCTGCTTCGCAAAATCCCTCACCCAACCAGCCTCATCAGACAAGCCTCATCGCACCCAACCTCCCCACACTCGATCGAGCAAATCAACCATGCACTAGTCATGGAGAGCGAGTTGTAAACAGCTCTGAACATACCCAACAAACTCAGAGAGAGCGAGAAGGTTTCAACGTTACAGAAATAAGACGTCCTTTCAACGTCATTGCCTCGCGAGCCGGCGACGCTCCCAACCCCGCCGAATTTTATACACAAGTGTATCATATTCTGACAGAGCTCGCAGAGTCAGCTGCTCGCCTTGCCTCTCGTAGCGATATTATCCAACTAGAATTGAGCGGAGAAGGATTTTCTCATCACGCCATTGTTCAGGTAAATGATGAACGTGATTTAATTCTGCCTGCATTTCTGGAATTTTTAGAGGAGCTAACGCAGTCAAACGCGGAATTGCCGGATCCAAACAACTTAGAAATGATTGTTCAGGTTGTAAGAAACCCTCATGGAGGTGTCAAACGTAAAGCCGAAAAAACATTGGACTGTGAACTGATTCGTAAAAAACGTCAACATTTGTATATCGTCGCCAATCCTTCTGATCAGCTCTGTTTTTCAATCAGTCTTGCCCATCTATGTAACCCTGCTTTTACAGACGCCCAAGCCGTGCAGCAAGCTGTACTTTGGCAACGCACAGCAGGCCTCACAGAGCAAACCCCCGTCACTTTCAGCGATGTGCAGAAATTTGAAAAGATTGTCAACAGGAAAATTGTGGTTTTCTATAAAGACGGCAAGAATGCAATGCTTCGTAAATTCCAGACTGACTTTTCCGATCGTTCAAATCCGCTTTTTCTGCTTCTGTTCAAAAACCATTATTACGGCATTAAAAACCTGCGAGGGTTCACCGGTTCTAACTACGTTTGCAACTACTGCTTTACCGGTTTCCAAAACATCAACAGGCATAACTGCGAGGGTCATTGTTCAGTTTGTCTCGATCCAAAATGTACTCTGCAGCGGTACAACTCTGTACAATGCGCAGATTGTAACCGAATCTGTCGTAATTCATTCTGCCTTGATAGGCACAAACAGCCCAGATTGAGACCTTACCTCGGAAAGCATGTGAGTAACTGCGAAACGACTAAATACTGTCCTCTGTGTAAAAGGCTATATGATGTAGCAGCAGGTGGGGGTAGCAAGCCTCACGAGTGTTCAATAAAATGCACGGTCTGTCGTCAGAAAGTCCCTAGCGGTGTTGATGTAACGTTAAACGAGCACCAGTGTTACATTCAACCCACACTGACAGACCGTGAACTCGGAAATAAACTGGTTTTTTACGATTTTGAAACTTTTACAGATCAAACTGGGAGACACATCCCATTCCTTGTCTACACAAAAACTTTGGCAGGGGATGTTTGGTACTCTTACGGGGTGAACTGCGTCAGGGATTTTCTGCTTCATTTCAGAAATCCTCGTTACAGAGGTTTCACTTTCCTAGCTCACAACAGTCGTGGGTTTGACTCTTACTTGGTTCTGAGTGTGATGGTTGAATTGGGTATAAAACCACATTTAATAACGCAAGGAAGTAAAGTTCTCTGTTTTACCGAGCGGGACTACAGCCTGAAATTCATCGACAGTCTTTCATTCCTTACGATGAAACTCAGCCAAATGCCGAAAGCATTGGGATTTAACGATCACTGTAAAGGGTTTTTCCCTCACTTGTTCTCATCTGAGAAGACTTTAAACTACGTGGGTCCGCTTCCTCCCCCCAGCTTCTATGGGGTAGATCGCATGAACCCTGCCGAACAGGATCGGTTTTACACTTGGTACAACGAAGCTTGTAAACACCCCTTTGACTTTCAAAAAGAAGCTCTTTATTATTGTCAAAATGATGTGGAGATTCTTTTCAAGGCTTGTGTGAAATTCAGAGAAGAGTTCTTTAAAGAGACAACCGTGGATCCTTTAAAGTCAATCACCATTGCCTCAGCCTGTATGAATGTCTTTACATCCAATTTCCTCCCTCCTAACACTCTCGCGATCCCCTCCCCGGTGGATTACCGACGACAATGTAAAACAGTTTCGGACGCGTCTATTCAGTGGCTAGAATGGGTAGCTCAGAAACGAGGCATTTTCATTCAGCATGCGCTCAATAAAGGTGAAAAGAAGATCGGCCCTTATCACATCGATGGATACGCGGAGGTTCGAGGAATGAAAATCGCGTTTGAGTTCAACGGGTGTTTTTTTCATGGGTGTCCCACTTGCTTTCCACCCGACCAGATCTGTCCTCTCAGGAGGGTTTGCTTTGAAACATTCCATTCTGCTACCATGGAGAGAGCGAGGTTATTGCAATCGGTTTACGGCGTGCAATTAGAAGTTATTTGGGAACACGACTGGATCCTAATGAAGGAGTCCCACCCGGCTCTCAAAAGGTTTCTACAGTCTTCCAACGCACCGGAGCCTCTTTCCCCGCGTGATGCCTTATACGGCGGGCGTACTTGTGCTCTCAGACTCCGGTACACGGCGGAGGAGGAATCGGTGCATTATGTAGATTTCACCTCATTGTACCCGTACGTGAACGCAAACTGTCCCTATCCTCTCGGCCACCCCAAAATCATCTGCAAAGATTTTGACGATCCATGTAGCTATTTCGGGTTTATCAGGGCGACTGTGTTTCCACCCCGCGGTCTGTTTTTTCCCGTTTTGCCGTACAAGACATCTACCGGTAAACTCGTGTTTACTCTCTGCCGTGCTTGCGCCGAAATTAACTACCAGGCAGGCCCATGCAGCCACACTGACCGAGAGAGAGCGTTGACGGGGGTGTGGGTAACCCCCGAATTCAACAAAGCTCTGGAACTCGGTTACACCGTCGCGGAAATCACTGAGGTTTGGCATTTTGAGAACCAGAGCAGTTCAATCTTTAAACTGTATATCCACACTTTTCTCAAGGGTAAGCAGGAAGCTTCAGGTTTTCCCGCTGAAGCTACGGATGAGGAGAGCAGGTTAAAGTATGTGGCAGACTACAAACTGAACCAAGGCATCCAGCTGGATGTACGGAAGATCGAGGTGAATCCTGCTAAAAGGCAGGTGGCTAAACTGTGTTTGAACAGTTTTTGGGGAAAATTTGCGCAGAGAAATGATCTGGCTCAAACTACCATTGTGACAGACTCAGCTGAGTTTTTTAACTTCCTGTTTTCAGGTAAATACACGGTGAGTTACTTTCACTTTCTGAACGATGACATGTGTATGATTCAGTGGAAATACAACAAGCGATGCATCTCTCCCCCCAACAAGGTGAATAATGTGTTTATCGCGGCGTTCACCACGGCACACGCACGGTTGAAACTATTCACCTGTCTCGAACCGCTTCAGGAGCGCGTTTTGTACATTGACACAGACAGCCTGATCTACGTGGTTAAACCGGGTCAGACCTCCCTCGAGCTGGGAAATTATTTGGGGGATTTAACGGATGAGCTGGGAGGTGATACCATACAGCAATTTGTTTCAACAGGCCCCAAAAGCTACGCTTACCAGACAAGAAACCAGAAAAAAGTTGTGATGCGTTGTAAAGGCATCACTCAAACTCAGGAATGCAGTGAGAGGGTGAATTTTGACAGCGTGAAAGACCTGGTAGAAGGCTATCTGCAGGGGTCTATTGGGGAGGTTTTAGAAGCTCCGCAGCATACCATCAGGAGGGATAAAAGAAACTTCCAACTTAAAAATACCACATTTCAGAAAAAGTTCCGTGTGGTGTATGACAAGAGAAGGCTTTTTCCTGACGGAACAACTCTCCCTTTTGGTTACTAAAAAGGTTAACCGGGAACAATGTCGCTCTCCGGTGAAACACAAGAGATTGAATTTGACCCTAGATTCAAAACCCCTTTTTCATGTCTGATAGTGGGTCCGAGCGGGTGTGGAAAATCTTTTTTTGTTAAAAGTGTTTTGCAAAATTGTAATCATGTTATGGATGTTGTACCTGTAAATATTGTATGGATTTACACATCTCTTCAGCCCATGTACGCCGAATTGCAGAGAATGAATAAAAAGATTAAATTCATCGAAGGACTACCTGATTCTTTTGATGATGAAAATCTGTTTCCTCCTGATCAGAATCATTTGGTTATATTGGACGATGTAATTTTCCAGGCTTTGGACCATCCAGAAGTGGTCAAGATTTTCACGCAATACAGACATCATAAAAATATGAGCGTGATGATGTTGACTCAGAACGTGTTTCATCAAGGCAAGTACAGCCGCACCATCAGCTTAAACACTAATTATATGGTCTTGTTTAAGAACCCCAGAGATAAACTGCAGCTGAATATATTAGCCCGTCAGATGTTCCCGTCAGAGAAAACGTTCTTTATGGAGAGTTTTCAAGACGCCACCAGAGAACCTCACGGGTATTTAATCGTCGATCTGACTCCGACTTGCCCAGATCGTTTCAGACTGAGAACGGGAATGCTCCCTGGTCAGTGGCCGGCTGTGTATCTACCCAAGTAAATTAATTTACCATGTCGGCGCGCATAAAACGGAACGCACCTCTTTTCAGAGCTCTGTATTATGCTACCGCGCAGAAACGGAAAGACATTCTCGCTCACTGCTCGCCGGATTTTCTTAAAGCCTTGTGTGAAATAGCTCTGAATATCTTAAAAGGTAACGTTAAAGTATCTCCCGCTCAACATAAAAAACTACAAAAGCAGAAAAAGATTATCAGACTGCTCGCGGATAAAAGAACGGGTTTAAAACGCAAGCAGCTGGCTCTGAAAAATCAAACCGGCGGGTTTATTTTACCCCTGCTAAGCGTTGTGGCCCCTTTAATAGGAGAGGTGGTTGGGGGTCTCATCAGGAGATGAGAAAATGTCTCTTAGGACGGCGCAAAAGATGTATCTCGTCTCTCCGCATCAGTTCAAACATTTCACTCCGTCAGAGCCTTCTGTCAGACAGACGGCTGAAGAGGATTTGGATTCTAAAATGAGGGAAATACTGAATGAACAGGGACTGAGTTCCTATGAAAAAATTAAAAGGTACAACGCTCTGCTGCAGAGATATCTGACTCTAATGAAACAAGGTCAGCTGGAGGAACCCAGAGTGACTTTAACTTTGCAGCGTAATCCTACCCCGGACAATAATCACGGTGACGCGGACTCTGGCTCTGATTCTACTGCTTCTACACCCTCTCCTATGGAATTGGATGAAACCGCCAGCGAAGTTCTAAAAGCTCTACCAAACAGAGATCGCAAAAACGCTGAATACATACTGAAAAGGTTAACGCAAGTTGGCCCGAGTTGGACGTCCAAAGGCGAATTTGTTTATCGGGATCGTGTGATGGGAGGCTCGCATCTGGTCGATTTGCTGAAAAACCTTCTGTTGCCGTTTAAGAGGAAAACACAGAGTCAGGAACCTGTAGGCTGGAACCATTTCATGACCGCCCTGAAGGAGCTAAACATCCCTGTGTCCTCAGTCAGTAATCCGCAAGCCCGCAACCAATACAGAGGCATGACAGAAACAGGTGTATCGGAGAAGAACGGAGCTAAACCTTTTGCAAAACGAAAAGGAAAAATCGTGCTGTCTCCTAAATTCCCCGGAATAGACTTTATGGATCCCACCCCTGAGAAAGGACCTGCTCGAAGCAAGAGAGTCAAGAAAACCCCTGCATGGTTGACATTTTCACCCTAAAAGTCTGTATGAAATAAAAAAATTGGAGAAATGAATTTGTAATAAAGAAAACTAATGTTTCAAATTATTCGTGCGTACAACGTTTTTCTTCTAGACCGGTTACAGTGTATAACAATCTTTAAACATTTGTAAAGAACACGTTCCATGATTAAACGAGCACGAGGCCCTATTTTTTACACAACGCTGATATTTTTTCACAAAATCAAATACCATGACATCATTTTTATAAACACTGTCATCATAGGTAGCCAATATTTCATGCATCGATAGCCCGCAGGCTTTATGACAAAGATAATAAACACAATGATGACCGCACACGACGGATAGAGTGTCTTGAAGTTGACGATTATGATACAATATTTTCGAGGATCTCTCTTTCAAAAATGTCACTATGCTTGAGGGATAAAATTCGAAATTCGGAGGAAATCCGTAAGAGTCGAAAAAGGTGGCTCTATCATTCTCTTCCAAAGTCAAAGCTAGCCAGTGTTCACCAGGCATGTGTGAAGGATGAGTGTTGACGATAAAATAGGCTGGGCTTCTGTACGTGCATTTGAGTAATGGAAGCTGATCACAAGCCCAAACGCCGCAAAATAGGTCCCCCAACAGGTGATGCATCAGACTCTCGATCTCGTGGTTATTCATGTTTTAATAAAAATCCACCAGGACCTGCCTTTTTGAGTCGATTTCCAAAATTGAGTCGTAACACGCATACACGATCAGGGTGGTCGTGTGAGGCAGCGGAACTCTGAATCTCATTTCCAGTCTCAAATTACCGTTGCACACCGGTGAGAGAGCGTCTGCGTCCTCGCTCGGATTGAGATTAAAGACAAACAGGGAATAACCCTCGTTAAATTCCTCACGAGCGATGCTTAAAGGAAGGTCTTTTAAATGACGACCTGTAGAGGTGAACATGTTGTAATATTCCCTGACTGAAATACCGTTGTTGAATTGGGGCTGAAACGCTTTGGCAGGGACCTGTCTGCCGTCTTTGCAGAGCGCTAAATATTCCACATCCATATGCTTAAAGTTGAAAGGCGACATGCTTCTCCTTCCAGTGAATGCCTCGTGGTTGACCATACATAAAACGACATATTTCGGCATGGTTCCCAAAAAGAGATTCTCCTGGGTACATATCCTGGAATTTTCAGGGATAGAGTACGTTTTCACATTCACACGCGAAAGAGGATAGAGGGCGTTTCCTCTCATTAATGCTGAGGCATGCCCGAGTCGGATAGCCGGGGAGACTGCAACTTTTTTCATAAATAGCGAAGCCCCCAGAATTTTTAGTCGGAAGGTTGAATCACGCGGTCCCATGAGAGAGAAGGCGTCGCTGGCTCTGGTTAGTTTAACCCTCATATCGACAGAATTCAAGAGGAGTCTTTCGCAGAAGAAAATATCTGCGTGAAGCGGCCCCATCAGGTGTAACTCTCTGGAATTAGCGGTGAAAGCGGCTCTCTTGTTCATCCCCGAATTTGGACCGTCGACCATAACAATCGAGTCAATAGCTCCCGCCGTATCTTTGTAAAAGAGGCCTGCGCTAAATTGGCTCTTTAACGTGTCTTCTGAGTAGTTGAGCAAAGTTTCAATCATCGCTCTGTACGCGTGAGTCGCGCTACTCTGGGAAATTAACCTATCCCCCAGAATAACGTCGCATTGACTAAACATTGTATTCAGCGGGTAATTTATCAGCCCGACGGCAGCGTCGTTAGCCAGGTCGCTTCCATCTGCGTTGGTGATCTTTAGACGGACGTGGAGCAAAGTATCGTTCAAATCCAAGTATTTCTCTCCATCTCCGGGGATAAAGAACTCGATAGGTCCGGTGTCTGTAATCGCTGACACGGGTAATATTTCGGTGTACAGCTTATCTTCGATAGATAGTTGTGTCATGGGGGCGGAGAATAGGTCGAGTTCCGCCAGCGTACATTCTGATGATTTCTGGTGTAAAAGAGCCATGTTTGATCGTTATTGAAGAAGAATAATTCAGCTAAATATATCCTTGCGTGCAGCGGACTTCCTCCCTCTTGCTTTGCTCCTGCCGACTGATTTCTTCTTTTTGCGCGGTACAACTATTTGTGAACGCCCAACACGTTGCCCCGGTGGTCTCTTTCTAGCTCTTCTTGACAAAACCATAACCCCCGACCCCTCTTGGTTATTCACACCCTCGTGCGAGCCGCTTATTTTCGTCATAGCTTTACCTATGACGTCCGAGGCGATGTTTGTGGCAGCCTTTTTCAGATGCGGTTTAGCAATAGCGAAGCCGGATTTAAATAGGGGTGATACGAAACGAAATAATTTTGAAAATATGGATCCTATCCCGCGGCCGTACATAACAGGGGCGCCATAGAAACCGGGTAATTCTCCCCCTACCTGGTTCTGGTAGTAAGGGATAAAACGGTGCGGGTCCTCTCTCAAGAAAACCATCTTGTCTTGATCGTCGTCGCTTCTTCCTCACGTTTTTAGAACGCTGCAACGTTGTCGGTGTGACTGGTTGCACAGCTATGAATGATTCTGGCGACAATCGTGTGTTTTTATAAGCATGAGCAGTTTCACCTGAACGCTCTGCGTGAAGCAACGGGTCTGAAATGCAGTTTCACGATGCACTTTCCGTATGTAAATTTCACCGGGGTGTTTTGATCCGTTTTAATTTCAACTTGTATATTTTCAATATGTTTCTTGGCAATGGGGAGATAGTAGGGGTTATGAAAGGTTTGTGTGATAATATCTCCAAACACACCCTGGACCTGAACCGTTCGCAACAGGGGTGCGTATGCGTCACCCACTATCTGCGGCGTAACAACGTCGCTGTAAAAATAGAGGTGGTAGAAACCTCCCTTATAATCCACAGGATGCGGGGCGTGCCAGTGGTCGAATTTGATCCATTCCCCGGGTTCCGTGCCGAGCATGTAGGCCAGTGGAGCGTAAAAACGTAGATGGTACTGAGCGCCGGCCTGGTAGGTGAGTATGTTTGCGAGTTTGTTAACCTTTAAATAAATATCTGAATCTATCTTTCTCAGATGAGCTTCAATCTCTTTGATAAGCTGATTCATATTACTGTAATATCCGTTTCCAATCTGTATGCGATGGACTTGTTCCTCGCTCGCTTTCCGCCATTCGAAGTAAGCATTTTCTGAGGGGACATTATGCCATGTGTGTGGATAAGAAACCTCCGTCAATGCCACTTGCCATTCTCCTTGTAAATTGATATGCTCGGCTAAATCCACGCGGAAACTCGATATGTTATTCTCCTTAAACACGTCGAGGCTGGCGTTGGAGGGTAGCGTCAGGTAAAATCCTTCGTCCTGAGTTAAGTGGTCCATGTTGCACTGTCAACCGTCAGAGAGCAACGTCTTCTTTTATACGTCTCGCAGGTCGTCGGCTCTCACCCAGCTGTTGAATTTCTCCGGCCAATTTTTCCAACGTACTAAGACCTGTTTGACCCCCCGCACGGTGCGTTTGTCTAATATCTCACCCACTTGATACATTTTGTTTTTTGATATTTTCACCTTTTGTAGCTCCTCTGCATAAAAAGAACCTTGGACGGGCTCCTCGTCTAAATCTTTCAGTTTGAAGACGGGTGGAGATCGTTGTATCACTTCTGTAACTGTAAAGATTTCGTCCGTGAAACTTTGTTCATATTTCTTGTCAAACACTCCACGCACCTTGGAGATTCTGACATGGTCGCCTGATTTAAACGTCGTCTTGACTTTTGTACTGCGTTCGTAATTGGTCCCGTACAGATTTTGAAACACTTGAAAAGCATTACTAGCGGTGACTTGGATAGGCGCCATTTTAATACTTGAATGATAGCCGTGGTTGTAGCTTTTGACCAGATCCTGAAGCACGTTTAGATATCGGAAAGTGTTGTTTGCGGTGAAATATCTCCACATTCTTGATTTTAACGTACGGTTAAACCTCTCAACCACCGACGCTTTTATTTCACTAGCCGTGGAAAAATGTTTAATACCGTTTTTATCCATCAGCGCTTTGAAAGATTTGTTGAAAAATTCTTTTCCGTCGTCAGTTTGCAGTTTCTTTGGAATCTGACTCTCTTTTAAAACGGATTCAAAAGCTTTTACGACGTCAGAGGCTGTTTTCCTTTTTAAAGCCCTGGCATAGGCTCTTTTGGAAAATACGTCGATAACGGTTAATAAATAATTGTAACCGTCGTTTTCTCCGGACAAGCTCTGCATATCACAAAGATCGGCTTGGAACTGTTTCAGAGGCCCGGTGACAAACACTCTATTTCTAGGAAATCTAATTCTTGCGGGTTTATGCAAAGAATAAGCATCTTGTTCCGATAAAAAGTCTCGGACCTTTTCAACCGGTACCTTCTCACCCATTTCACTTTCCAAAGCTCTCTGTAGTCTATCTACCCCGCCGAAAGAGCTGGGGTGCGAAGGCGTGTAATATACCCGTTTCATTAACTTTTCTTCAGCCATACCTTTCCACACACACACACGCACGTAGTGTTGCTAAATGAAGGATAAGAGGTCTGTATTTGGGTTTATATATATATTTTATTATATCAAAAACTAACTGTAGAGAAAGACATTCTTTTAATACGATGTCACAAACTAATTTCAGAAAATACTACTTTAATATATCACACACTCAATGTTAAAAAACACTCATTTAATATATCACAAACTAATTTTAGAAATCGCTACTTTATTATATAAAGAGAAAGACTAGAGAAAACATGCATGCATTGGTTTCAAGCCCCCCGCCAGTACTGCGTGATGGTTTCAAGTTGATCTTTTAATTCATAGTTTTCTTCAACCAGCTGATTATACACCTCGTTGATGTGGTCATGCACCCGTTTGACCATCGTCAATTCGTACAAGTAAGCTTGTGCAACCGCGCTGACTGTGTCGTTGTCTTGATGGATGTTGCGAGCGGCTAGAAACTGTTGAACGGCATCGAGGAAACGTGCATTACAAAGCACTCGCATTACACGATAGTAATTGCTTTCAAAGAACCCACCCTCAAGCTGCTCCAAACATTCATGCTCTCTCTGACTAGGGCGGTCATAAATGCACCCGTAACATTTATCACGCATGTACTTTTCGATGGCGGCGCTTAAAAGATGGTGCACCACAGTTTTCACCGCTTTGATGAAGCCAAAGCGGATCCATCCGTCGTATTCATCCGCCCCGGTGTCAGTCTCTCCTTGGCTGGATGGAAGCTGCGTATCCTCGGGTTGAGAAGGGTCTGGGGAGGCTGGATCTCCTTGGCCCGAGGGAAGTTGTGAGTCCTGGGGCTGTGAGTACTCAGACTGAGAAGGGTCCGGGGAGGGTGGAAGATTCATCGCTTGTGAATCTTCCTCCTGGGTCTTTGACAGAGAGAGCACGGCTGGAATCATGGCTGGAAGTCCGGAATTCTTATCCCATAAAACAAAGTACTCGGGCCGTAGTCTCACACCTCCGGGGGGTCTGGACCAGTAGACGGTATGCCTCTGCAGCCCCGTCAGAAGACTCTCGCTGTCTGTGTCGCTTTCGGAAGAAGGGGACTCAGGGGTTGGCGAGGGTGAAGGTGGGTGGTACGGTCCCGGAAAGAATTTGTCGCTGTCCGGAGAGCCATGCTGCGGTGATGTTGAAGCGGATGAAGCGGTTGAAGGAGTAGTTGTTTCAACCACGTAGCTGCTCATGGTTTCAGATGCTAAAAGTCTGGTCAGTGGAGTTGCATAGAATCCCGATCAGAATATATACTGAGAAGGGGTGTGGTTAACGTTGAAGGGGGCGGTATCGGCTGTTGTGAGGAGGGCGGGTCTAAAAAGCTAGCACTTTCTTAATCCCCAAAACGTCTCTCCAGTTGCGACAGTCGCGAAACAGCGTTGAGATCCGGTCTGCTATTGCAGTCATCTTGTCACGCCATGCGTCGAAGGGAATGGTTAACAAGGGTCTAAACACGCCGCAGTCTGCATTATAATAGTCGAGCACGAAAATAACCGGGGTTGTTTTATCTTGAGCCTGTCTCAGAGTTGCGCGGAAAAACCATCGGCCGGTAACCCCCGTCTTTGATTGCCATGTGGCTGAGAAGATCCTATTTGTCGAGTCTGTGTCAGTCTCATTCAAGCGAGTCAACGCCTGCATGCAGCGTTTAATGGCGGGTGAATCCATGATTCCATCCTCGGTTTCCTGATGAGCCCGCTCGCGACGTTTAGCAGCGGGTGAATCCTTGATTGCGTCGCGGGTTTCTAGATTCACAGTAGGGTATGTCAAGTACGAGTCTTTGGGGCCTGCGTCGTACGTATCTTCAGGGTTTAGTTTGCGGAGCAGGACGAGTCTCAGAACAGCCCAATCGTTTGACGTTAGCATGCACAAGGAGTGGATAGGTTGCAACTTGTCGGTTTCTTGATCCAGCTGATACAGACACATTTCACCGGTTTCGTACTTGAAGAGGTATCCCCATTTACCGCGAGCTCCATAGGGTTCCAAAGACCATTCTTCTTGCAGAGGTAGGGTCGGAGGCATCTGAGTTCTGCATAGAGACAGCATTACCTTGCGAGGGGTCTGCTGAGCTTGCCTATCACCATCCTGATAGTTGTAGGTGGTGACGGGTGTGTCAGAAATGATAGGTTCTTGCTTGCTTGTTTCGAACGCCATGTTGAAAAGGAGTGAATCACTATCCATGCTTGAGAAAAGGACCTTATATTATGAGTGCGGCGACCGGGGGGCGGGATGAGGGTGGGAGGGCCTTTTTTTTTTTTTTTTTTTTTTTTTTTTTTTTTTTTTTTTTTGTGAGAGTCACGTTGTGGGATCATGTGGAGGTCACGGGAGGGAAGGGGGGGGGGATGTCACATGAGGGTCACGAGCAGGGCCACGTGACGATCATGTGAGTGGGGTCACCTAAAGGTCAATTAAAAAATAAGCCCCGCCCACTTTTAATCCATCAAAATCGGATTAAAAAGTGACAGGACATTATATACTATAGTCTCTTTAGACTTTAAGTGATTGATTAAGAAGTTTATTTTTTAAGGACTCTGGTCCAAAGATGACAACTTCTGTCTTGTCAGAGTTTAAAACCAGAAAAGTCATCTAGGTTTGGATGTCATCAAGCCATGCCTGTATTCTAAGTAATTGATTGGATTCGTCAGGATTTTTGGATATAACTGAGTGTCATCCGCATAACAGTGGAAATTAATCCCATGCTGTCTGAGGATTTTACCAATGGGAAGCATATATATAGTAAGGAGAATTGGCCCAAGGACTGAACCCTGTGGTACTCCACAGGTGACCCTGGAGTTTGGAGAAGATTTATTATTAACATGAAGAAATTGGAATCTGCCAGACAGATAAGATTTTAACCAGCCTAATGCTTTCCCCTTGATCCCTACAGTATGTTCAATAGGGTTGGGAATTGAAAAGATTTTCACGATTCCGATTCCTTTATCGACTCTGTGAAACGATTCGATTCCCTATTGATTCTTTTTTCGATTCCAATTTGGGGAAAAAAGGAGAACAAATAGTTTGATGATGAGCATCAACTTTGTTTACTTAACTATTGCACGAACAAACTTACAAACTCAACAAGAACAAGATGTCCACAGCAAATGTGCAAATGGAGTAACATTTATCTGTGTTTAAATGAAAAAAGAATATAAGAACAAACTTGATAACCAATAATGTCTAATAACAAATGATGTGATAACTAATTATAAATAATAAAAAATACAAATTATAAAATAGCAGTAGGGAAAATTAACAGTTCTTTTGCAGAAAGATGAGCATATCTGCTTTTTCTGGAAGGATACGGGATCTTTCGTGGCTTAATGTGTCTCCAGCCGTGGAGAACACCCTCTGAGATGGGGTGGAGGAAGCCTGCACACAGAGGTAGTTTTCAGCCAGTCCAGATAGCAAGGGCAGTGTATCCTGCTTGTTCCACCACCACAGTGTGGCACTATCCCTGCAGGGGTTGGAGGGCAAGCTTTTGTAGAGCTGGATTTCCTGATCTACCCTCTGGGTTAGGGAAAGACGGGGCTGTAATTCGCAAAGTGACCGCAGTTCGTTGTCTTCCTCCTCGAATAGTTCTTCCAAGGCTGTCTTTTTTGATGGTGGTGGCAGTGCCTGAATTTAAATGAGCATGAAGTAAAATAATAAATAAATTATATATATATATATATATATATATATATATATATATATATATATATATATATATATATATATATATATATAAAAAACTCAATAATCATGACAAAACAGCATCCAAAGGTCAGAACAAATAAATGAGCCAACTTACATAGTCCCCCTCTTCTTCTTCCTCCTCCCCATCTTCACATCTGTAGCTGTGTCTCAATTCGGCGGCTGCGTCCTTCGAAGGACCCAGCCTACTCAGCCTTAGGAGGACCCAGCCATCGGAGGATGCTCCGGAGGATCCTCAGCCGTTGGTAAATGGGACGGTCTAGCCTTTGGAGCACTTCCTGGTTGCGACACGACGTCATCACGTCTACCCCAAGCCCGGCGAAAACAGCACCAGCGCCGATAAACGACGCAAAAAAATGGATATTGAATTATTTTTTTTATTTACTTGTTATTGGAGGAGGAGAGTCGGTTTACACGGCTTCGGCGGCAGCAAAACCGGCGACAAATTTTTCTCAGGCTGGGAGAGCGCAGTGGAGAGGTAACATTTACCTGCTATTATTTTCACCCACAGGGGCCTGCTAATGATCATAATATACCAGTTATTAAACAAACGCTTGTCAGCAGATTGACGAATATGTTTAAATATAAAATGTTATATTTATTTGTAAGACTTGATATAAGCTTATGTTTGTAACTTTAGTAATTTGAATTGAATAGTAAAATGTCTACAAACCCTGTAAATAACTGACTTAAATCACTACTTTCACTATCACTAATGTTGTGTTGAGAAGCCAAATAAAACTAATATTGAGAAATAAATCATTATTTGTCTAAATTGTTATCCCCTTACTGCCTGATTTTATTTGTAATTATATAACGAAAAAATAATACAGGAAAAATAAATCTAAATATATAACGTAAAAAAAAAAAAGTTAAATAGTGGATCTAGATGAAGTAAAATAAGTAAAGGCCAGAATTGTTTGGTCACAAATTAGCAACACCAGGCGTTAAGCGGTTAACATTCACTAGAATTATATCAGCTAAAATGAAATTGCTATCATCTAATCCTGTTGTTCTTAATCTTCATGTCTCTATCCAGACAAGGCCGATGTACTGCTGCATCAACTTAAATGCACAACATCTGCCTGGGAGCCGGTGACATCATGGCCCCATACGATGAAGTGCAGGACGACATGCCAGAGGATGAGGAGGGGGAGAACGTGTTGGAGGCAGTCAGCGGTGCTCCCTGGCGGGACCAGCTGTCTGCCGAGGTGTCTGCCCTGGAGGAGGTTCTACCCGACCACGATTACATTTAGATGGCAAGTATAATCACTTTTTAGCTTTTATCATGTAAGGGTTATGAAAACAGTTGTAGTAAAGTCATTTTCTGCGTCTTCTTAAACATTTTTAGGAACATGGCAGCGGTCAGTTGGGTCAGCCCTGCAAACCCTGATGGACGATGTGGTGAACAGTGGAGAGAGGCATCCCCCAACCCCCCAGATGATGTCCCACTCGCAGTCAGAAGACTCCAAGGTCATCTGTGTGGCATCCCATCCAGTCCAGCAGCACAACCAGGGACTCCTGCTCAGTCAAAATTGTATATATGTTCTTTAGTAATATTTATTTTATATCTTCTGTAAATAGTTGTAGTAGTTACTTTTAAAATCTAATGTAATTAGTAAAATGTTTTTGATATTGTAAATACTTGTTTCTCTAAAAATAAATTGATGTTGTCACTGAGAAGTTGTTCTAAGTTTACTTAAATTGTAAAGAAGTGATGAAACAGATAATGTAACAGGTTAAAAGACTTTAAGAACACACAAACAACAATAACTTTTATAAACAATTTATTAATTTAATTTAACAATAACAGCAACACAGAACCTGAGGATAAACCATGGCCGGGTGGCAGGAGTAGGCTTCCCACTGACCCCCTGCCCTGTCCCTGGATCTTTGCATTCCTAAAGTAGAGGAAAACAATTTGTGTCAACAGATGCAATTTTCTGTAGTGTTTCTTTGAAGCTAGAAAAAAGGAGTGTTTCATATATATATATATATATATATATATATATATATATATATATATATATATATATATATATATATATATATATATATATGTGTGTGTGTGTGTGTGTGTGTGTGTGTATTTCATTACATTAGCCAAACCTGAACATACTTTGTATTTTTTTTTCCAAGTTGTCCCACTTTTTTTGGCCTGTTTTGGCTCAACTTCACCCTCCAGGCCCGTGTTTTGCAGGATTGTTCTAAACAAGAGAAATGAGAAGAGATAAACACACAAGGGTCACTAATATCACAACTATAAGAATAAAAAAGTGACATCTGGGCATCATTTGATGTGATCAAAAGATTATATTTGTACGTTGGTGTTTGAACAGGACTTCTTTGAACTTGTGTGACTTTTACATACAAATGCAACATGTATATGGAATTATGCCTCAACTCTTACCTCCATCCGACTGCAGCAGTGTTCTTGGCCCCGGTAAAGAGGTGGTCATGTTGCCCACAGAGTTTTATCAACTCCTCTGTATGCTCCCTGCTCCCTAGAACAAAACGACATGTAAAGCATATTTCTGTTATGTCAACAGGAAAAATGACTGTTCTGTATAATTACGCCGGTGTTGTTCTTCAAGTGAATTATACTTTAAACCTTATTATACTGTACTGTAAATTAACTATACGTTATTGAGTATTCAAACAAAACGTTTGCAGTATTGACAGCCCAGCACAGCTGGACTGATGTTATTTCTTCAGCTGCATTAAGCTTTGACAGTTCTAATCATTTGTAATAAACTGCATGAGAATAAATTGATCGAATTTGTGAGGGACACAGTTATCAGCGCAGTTACAATAAGATGTAGGTTAAAATAAAAAATTGTGAAATTTTTATGAAGGCTTTTAATGTTGTTGAACGTCTCGTATCAACAGATTAGCTCTAAGCTTTAGCTTTAGCTGGTCCCAGTGGCTCCGTTACCGTCATGTATTTTAATAATGTTCAGTTAAAAAATAAAATAAAAACAAACTACTTACATTTAAAGCTGTACACAGCATTACTGCCAGCGCTGCTGCTGCTTTCCAGTCTTGATGAAAATCCGCCTTCTTTCTTTTTTTTCTTCAACTACTAAAAAAAAAAAAAGCGAGCAAAGCACCTCGGGAAATTTTATGGCAGGCGAGGCCACTAAGGATGGTAGCGGTGCATCCTCAGAATTCGGGGAAAAGGAGGACGCATTTGAAGGCTGCATTTTAAGGATCCTCAAAATTTTGGCCAAATGGGACAGCCTCCGCGCATCGCTGTGACGTCACTGGCCTTAAAATGCGTCCTTCGAAGGACGCAGCCGCCGAATTGAGACACAGCTTGTGTCTCTCCTTCCTCAGGGAACTTGAGAAGTGATGTAAACACTGTGTTTAAAACACATCAATAACTTTTAACACACAGAGCCGTAGAAGGCCTCACTCACAATGGAATCAAATGCAATCAAAAGACAAACAGAATTGAAACAGAAATTAATTAAAATACCTCATCTGTTGCTTCCACTGTATTTGCTTTGATTGCAGCTTCCCTGATCCTGTCCCAGACTTCATCACTTTTCACTTTGTATTTAAATCTGGGATCCAGAATGGTGGCTTCCTCCAGGAACCTCTGAATATCAGCTCCCTTCAATTTCAAAAAGGAGGACAGGATGGTATTAGACTAATGGCCAGAAGAGAACACAGCAGGAAATGGAACCGATACAAAATGCCAGCCGTTAACAAAAATGGCCAGTTAGATGGTGGTAACACACTGTAGCAGGGGTCAGCAACCTGCGGCTCCGGAGCCGCATGCGGCTCTTTGATCCCTCTGATGCGGCTCAGCTGTTGAAAATAATTATTAATAATTATTAGCCGTTTAACTCGTACAGGCAGTCGTCAATGCTGGCTGATGAACACTCCTCACCAGTTGGTGACGGTAATGCACACTGAAAAGATGTTTGCTAACCACCAATAAACTCAAGAAGAAGAAGAAGAAGAACTGCTAGCTGACTGGCTGCAGAGCGACATAAACACAGCGAGGCGGTGTCGAGGCGGCATTTTCAAATGCTGCTTTGTTGTAGTAAATTCTACAAATGACAAGAGCACCACAGTGACACAGGACCTAAAATAACGTCATTGGACCCTCATCAATGGAGTCATTGATGAGGGTGAAGAGAGCTAAACAGCAGGGCAAGTCGTTACTATACAGGTAAAAGCCAGTAAATTAGAATATTTTGAAAAACTTGATTTATTTCAGTAATTGCATTCAAAAGGTGTAACTTGTACATTATATTTATTCATTGCACACAGACTGATGCATTCAAATGTTTATTTCATTTAATTTTGATGATTTGAAGCGGCAACAAATGAAAATCCAAAATTCCGTGTGTCACAAAATTAGAATATTACTTAAGGCTAATACAAAAAAAGGATTTTTTAGAAATGTTGGCCAACTGAAAAGTACGAAAATGAAAAATATGAGCATGTACAATACTCAATACTTGGTTGGAGCTCCTTTTGCCTCAATTACTGCATTAATGCGGCGTGGCATGGAGTCGATGAGTTTCTGGCACTGCTCAGGTGTTATGAGAGCCCAGGTTGCTCTGATAGTGGCCTTCAACTCTTCTGCGTTGTTGGGTCTGGCATTCTGCATCTTCCTTTTCACAATAGCCCACAGATTTTCTATGGGGCTAAGGTCAGGGGAGTTGGCTGGCCAATTTAGAACAGAAATACCATGGTCCGTAAACCAGGCACGGGTAGATTTTGCGCTGTGTGCAGGCGCCAAGTCCTGTTGGAACCTGAAATCTCCATCTCCATAGAGCAGGTCAGCAGCAGGAAGCATGAAGTGCTCTAAAACTTGCTGGTAGACGGCTGCGTTGACCCTGGATCTCAGGAAACAGAGTGGACCGACACCAGCAGATGACATGGCACCCCAAACCATCACTGATGGTGGAAACTTTACACTAGACTTCAGGCAACGTGGATCCTGTGCCTCTCCTGTCTTCCTCCAGACTCTGGGACCTCGATTTCCAAAGGAAATGCAAAATTTGCTTTGGTCAGAAAACATGACTTTGGACCACTCAGCAGCAGTCCAGCTCTTTTTTTCCTTAGCCCAGGTGAGACGCTTTTCGCGCTGTTTCTTGGTCAACAGTGGCTTGACACGAGGTATGCGGCAGTTGAAACCCATGTCTTTCAAGCGTCTCTTGGTGGTGGATCTTGAAGCACTGACTCCAGCAGCTGTCCACTCCTTGTGAATCTCCCCCACATTTTTTAATGGTTTTTTTTTCACAATCTTGACTAGGGCGCGGTGATCCCTATCGCTTGTACACTTTTTCTGACCACAGTTTTTCCTTCCCTTTGCCTCTCTATTAATGTGTTTGCACACAGAGCTCTGAGAACAGCCAGCCTCTTCAGCAATAACCTTTTGTGTCTTTCCCTCCTTGTGCAATGTGTCGATGGTCGCCTTTTGGACAGCTGTCAAATCTGAAGTCTTCCCCATGTTTGTGTAGGCTTCAGAACTGGACTGAGAGACCACTTAAAGCCCTTTGCAGGTGTTTTGAGTTAATCAGCTGATTAGTTTGTGGCACCAGGTGTCTTCAAAATTTAACCCTTACACAATATTCTAATTTTGTGACACACGGAATTTTGGATTTTCATTTGTTGCCACTTCAAATCATCAAAATTAAATGAAATAAACATTTGAATGCATCAGTCTGTGTGCAATGAATAAATATAATGTACAAGTTACACCTTTTGAATGCAATTACTGAAATAAATCAAGTTTTTCAAAATATTGTAATTTACTGGCTTTTACCTGTATCTGACGTTTGTTAATTTTCAAAGGGAGGAAACGCGAACAGCGCTTGGCTCGGCGCTGTGAGCACAGTCCTGCGCAGCCAAAGTCGAGCTTCAGGTGCCGCCTGAACGTCAGTCTGGTAGCTCGTCTAATGCGACTTTTAGCTGGTTAATGACAGGAGCTCGTTTGCGTGCGTAACTTTCCTGGATGTGATTAAAATGTGTTTGGATTAAAAGAAAAGAAGGTATTCAGAATGTACCGTTTATATGGACTGAAAATCAAATAATCCGACCTCGACGTGCGTTTACTCGCACCAAGCTTTATTCAAAATAAAAACTCTGACATTAGCAGAGTTGATGATTTCCATAAAACAACAGTAGAAGTTTTGTACTAAAAAAAAACAAGTGCAGAGGTGCGTTGGTTCTGCTGCGGGTCCATTCTGTTGCAAAAAAAACTGTTATATGCAGTGTTATTTAATTTCAAATTTCAAAAGGGTTTTGTGGCTCCCAGTGTTTTCTTTACTGTGTGAAACGGGTCCAAATGGCTCTTTGAGTGGTAAAGGTTGCCGACCCCTGCACTGTAGATAACTCAGAAAACAGACCAAGAAACAGGATGAATAAATGGACCACTGCCTAAGACCATCCTGAATAGTTTACTACTGTTCTTTCATTTCACCCTTAAATGAATAATGTCACATGGAAGGTCACATTACTTTTTTGACATTACACATTTTGTATGGTGTCAGATTTTTGGCTTTGAGCTAAAACCCCACTCACCACCTCCCTCCTATTTTTGGGTTAAAGCTCAGACTAGCTGGGGTTCTAAAGACCTCTGAATCTAACGAGTATTACCCTGTTTAGAATTCCTGTGAGACCTTTTCAGCTAGATGAGTAGGATACGACTGACCGGCTAACCACCTCCGTCCTAGGGCCACACCCTTCTGCCGTGGACAGCTCAGGCAACTTAGCAGCCCGAAGCCACCTGTACCCCATCCATCGCCCTAGTTAACGGTGGCTCCTACTCCTATAAATCAGCACTTGTTACACGATCAGTATTTTCAAAGCCTGTTTAAAAGCTCCAAATGGGGCTTCAGATCATACAGCAACAATTGTGCTGTCATTGTTTTACAGGGCAGAATTTGCATTTACTGACTCTTGTCCTTTAACTACTGATGGATATACAGGAATAGAGTCAAACAAGTGTCAATTCCTCTGAGATAGCAGGGGATGCAATTTTTGACAAGGAGTTGCCGAAAAATCCATTCTCCTTGTTTTAAACTCAAAAATCGTCACACACACATGAAACTTTTTCATTAAACGGATGCCTTCTCCATTAGATTTATAAGTAACTGTCACAACGAACTTACATTTTCTTGTATTCTAAACAACTCACCTAGTGTATTTAAGTTTGTTCGTATATTCATTTTTCATTTAAACAAAGATAAATGTTACTGCAGTTGCACATTTACTGTGGATAGAGGGGAAGGAAAGACTGGTCTTTGGGAAGAGTTCAATAAGGTGACCGCTGTAGGAAAGAAGTGGTTTCTGAACCTGCTTGTGTTAGTCTGCAAACTGCGTAAATGGTAGAGCCTGGGGGAGGAGCAGAAAAGAGTATGGCCCGATGAGAGGAGTCTGAGAAAATCTTACATGCCTGGTGCTGGCATCTCTTCTTGTGGACGTCCTGTGATTGCCTGTCTGCAGTTCCCTTTCAGTTTAGTGCTTTTTTAAGGTTCACATTCAGTTCTCAAAAATTAATGTTGAACATGTGTCAATACTCATTAAAACCTTAAAGTAATCAAAAAGTAATCAAAAAAGTTACACTACAATTAAATTTTAAACAAAGTAACTTGTAACTGTAACGGATTACATTTTTAAAGTAACTTACCCAACACTGCTCATAAGCTATAGCTTTTTGTCGGATGCAAGTTTGAACTGCCATTTTAAATTGATTAAATGTCCTGCCACTTTATAAGAAGCTGAGTGGGCGTCCAGACATCCACACACACACACACACCACCGTGTGAATGCATATATGCATCTATCTGTAGTTCTGCTGCACACAGCGCATGTTGATCTAAATACAACTCTTTGAGGATGAAGCCAATGACAAAATCTCAGAAATACTACAGTAAATATTTTTGTTTCCAGAAGTGTTTCTCTTTCCTGAACATGCAGAGGGAATCCATGATTAATGTTCAGATTTGATTGATATATTACATTTAATTATACCAGAGATTTGCTGCCTTATGCTCACATTCTCTGACATATGTAGGCAAAAACCATCAACGGTCCACATTTAGCACCTTCTTGACTTTATTTACAGTGTCGGACAGAAATATTCACACCCCTTATACTGATGTGTTACCTGACTCCGCCAGATGGATTTGCTCCGCATATCCATCTGGAAACCTTCCGTTGAAGTAATTTTGGGAAGGGGCGAAAATACTGGTTAGCTAATTGGCCTATGTTGGTGATAGACAGGCCAAATAAACCAATCAGATCAACGAAGCATATGACGTACTAACAGAGTGACGACGAAAACACAACCACAAGCCAGGCTACTCTTGCTGCTGCAGGTAAAGGCTCGTTAGCTCAGAAAAGCCTCCAGAGCAGTGTTTTGCTCTTCTTTCAGTGAAGAAATACTTTGTAATTCCGATAAAACTTGCTCGATAGCCACGCTAACGCTAGTTTCATCGACTGAAGCCGCCATGTTCTTTAGACTGAACTGTCGCGCTTATCGTTGCGTCACAGCTCAACCCGCCTCAAAGCCAACGCTGATTGGACGTTCGTTTGGTGAACGGCTCCAAATTTTCTTTAACGGAAAGTAGCCAGACTGATCTGCGAGTGAAACCTTGAAAGCTCGCGAGATCAGGATGGTCTCACGAGGCTAACTGATGTGAGTGACCAACTCGAAGTAGTGCAGAATTGTGAAATGGAAGGGTTTAAAAAGTTTGACTTGCATTTTTGGTAAGGGAAACCAACATGACAAGTCTGCCAGAAAAGTTGATCTTCATGGGAAACATGGTGGTGGCAGCATCAGGCTGTGGGGGCACTTTTCTTCAATAGGAATTGGGAAGCGTGGTTAGAGTGGATGAATGCAAATCCTTAAACAAAACCATTTAGATTATCCAAAAAACCTGGGACTAAAGCCAAGGTTCCCCTTCCAGTAGCACAACATACCGCCACAGCTGCAATTGCAGAGTTTATATGAAGAGGTATTTATGTTAGATCGGCCTAGTCAAAGCCCGGAGCAGTTAAGCCCAATGATATGCATATTTATGGTAGATTTAAAGTTATCTTTTGGTTGTACTTTTTTACTTTTGTTCTATTTTTATTCTTCTACTTTTGTTTTATTTTGATAAGTTCATTCTCTTGCTCTGGAACTAACTTAAGATTAAATTAACTATCTTTTTATTACTGATTTAGCATGTAACCTTTTTTTGCCACTGTCAAGCCCAAATTTCCCCATTGTGGGACAATAAAGGACTTTCTTATCTTACCTAGTGTCATCTCATCTAATTTTATTCTTTTTATCTTATTTTACTAACCTGTTTCCTTCTGAAGTAAAATGATAATTTTGGAGTGGGTCTGCCAAGGTCCCAACTTAATTAAAGGTGATAGAGAATTGGAGGAGACAGCTAAAGATTAGGGTGATGGGCAGTAAGGCTTCTACCCTCAAAGACTTGGAGCTCATCCATAATAATAGTAATTATTAATAATAATAGTAATAGTAATAATCTCATCCATCTCAAATACCAGTGGAAACATGCAAAAAGCTGGTCAGCAATTATAAGTAGGGGTTGATTTCTCTTATTTCAAAGATGTCGCTGATTGAGAAAAGTATAAATCATTTCTGAAATGTGATTTTCCAAATAAAGTCTAAATCAAAACATAAATAAAACTGATGCTCCTTTGTCATTGTTTTACTCTCTGTTGAGAGATGCCTTTACCGGAAACAAACTGCTGACTGAAAATGACATAACACCTAGACCTGCTAGTGGTATGAATAATTTTGGGCTTCACTGCTTCAGATGCTCTCAGTCAAGTGCGAGCGATCTTGAGCAAAGACGAATGAGCAACAACCTCAGCCTCCAGATGTTCAGAGTTGGTGGAGGCATGCCCAAAGCTCTAATTGTGACTAAAGATGCTTCCAAAATGTATTGACTCTGAGGTAAAGCATGCAGGCCACAATTTTCAGAAGTTCATTTGTAAAAGTTTTGGAAAGCATCTCATTTCTTTCCACAAATGCAACAGCATGCGTGGTGTCTATCTCTTAGATTTATCGTTTCCTGGGACAGACAGTGGTGTGGATCCAAATCCGTTCCACAACATCCCAAAGATGCTCTACTCTATGGGCAGCTGATAAAAGAAACCAGTTTTATGTGATTTGTGGCATGGTGCATTATCTTGTGAGAATAAGTTGTCAGTAAATGGGTCCACTGTGGTCATAAAGGCATGACCATGGTAAAAAAAAAAAAACACTTGGGAAATATTTGTTATTTCAGAGATGCTCAGTTGGTACTTAGGGGCCAGATTTACCAAAAAAATATCCCCCACATGATTTCATCTCCACTACCTTGGATACAGGCAGGATGGACCCATGCTTTCCTGTGATTTAAACCAAATTCTGAACCTGCCATTTGAGTGTTGCAGCTGAAATCCAGACTCCTCAGACCAGGCAGCATTTTTCCAATCTGTTAATATCCAGTTTTGTTTTTTTTGTTTTGTTTTGAATTTTAGCCTCAGTCTCCTGTTTTTACCTGAAATGATGGCACCTGGTAAGGCAAGGCAAGGCAAATTTATTTGTACAGCACATTTCAGTACAGAGACGATGCAAAGTGCTTTACATGATTAAAATATAGGAAAATTAAACAGTATAAAAGCAAGAAGAAATACAATGTAGGAAAAAATTGAACATGGGAGAATAGAAACTAAAAGCAAACATTAAAAACAGGTGGACTACAAAGTTGAACTAATGATGTTTCAGTAAAACTGTTTAACTAGTGCAGTCGAAGTCAAGCCTGAACAAATGTGTTTTTAATCTTAATTTAAAAGAACTCAGGCTTTCAGCACTTTTACAGTTTTCTGGAAGTTTGTTCCAGATCAGTGGAGCATAGGAACTAAATGCTGCTTCTCCATGTCTGGTTCTGGTTCTGGTTCTGCAGAGCAGGCTGGAGCCAGAAGACCTGAGTGGTCTGGAGGGTTGATGCACTGATAACAAGTCTGTGATGTATTTAGGTGCTAATTCAGGGATTTATAGACTAACAGAAGGATTTTAAAGTCTATCCTCTGAGATACAGGGAGCCAGTGGAAGGACTTCAGAACCGGGTCCATGTTCTCTACGTTCTTAGTCTTAGTGAGGACTTCAGAACCGGGTCCATGTTCTCTACGTTCTTAGTCTGAGTGAGGACGCGGGCAGCAGCGTTCTGGATCAGCTGCAGCTGTCTGATCCACTTTTTAGGCAGACCTGTGAAAACACCGTTGCAGTGATCAGTTCTACTAAAGATAAACATGGATTAGTTTTTCCAGATCCTGCTGAGACATCAGTCCTTTAATCCTGGAAATGTTCTCCAGGTTCTAGAAGGTCCACTTTGTCTTTAGATGGAGGTTCAGGTCTGAGTCCATCACTACTCCCAGATTTCAGGCCTGATCAGTGGTTCCTAGCTGAAGCAGCTGAAGCTGTGTGCTAACCTTTGATCTCTCCTCTATTGGTCCAAATATTATTACTTCTGTTTTGTTTTTATTCAATTGAAGAAAATTGTGGCACATCGCAGGCATTGATGGCAATGATCTATAGTGTAGTTATTTAGCACATTTTCCCAAAGTAAGAGTTGTATTATGAACTAGATGAAGTTATCTGTGTGTATGATGAGTTTGGTGGCACTACGATGATCTATAGCAGAGGTCACGGATTAGCGGACCACGGTCCGGATCCGGACCCAGCTGCTACTTAATCCGGACCCAACCTCATTTAAAACATTTATATATTACTGCATGTTGTCCAACGACAGTGTCTAACTCAGGGGTTAAAGTTCTCCGTCGCTGCGACGGATTTCCGTCATTTGGAAATTGAGTGCAAAAAGTTCCGTCTAGACTTTTCTTTCAAGGTTATAATCTGAAGCTGGTCTCAACCAATCAAACCTGGCAGAGGCAGGACATTAGCCAATCAGAAAGAGAGCAGGGCGGGTCTTTCCAAAGCGGACATGGCCAGTCTGTGGTTTATCGGTGTTCATCATTTTAACCTTTGGGAGAGCATTTTCAACTGGCCACAGATGGTATGAATGAAAGTAGCGGTGGTCAAAGGTTTCTATGGATTTATGCAAACCAGCAGGTCAGAAAGTTCAGCAGCTGACAACAACTTCCCTCGGTAAGCGTCAATCTGCTCCGGCTGTTAATTAATGAATTATTTCCACCTGTGGCCATGTCGTCTGTCAGCGTTTATTCACTCGCTGATAAACGCGGCGACCAACCAGGGATCTCCTCGTGATTCGCTATTATGTTTTATTTAAACACAAAGAAGAGTAACGCGCTAGCTCAGGCTAATTTAGCATGACCCTTGAAGAACAAGAGTCGGACTGTGAAACAATGTGCCGCATTTGACTGGGTTCGATTCGGAAAAAGCTGCGCTGTTCTGAAGCAAAGAAGGCAGAGCTGCTGTATCTGCTGTCGGTATGCAGCAGTGATCACCTGATGAGCAGCTGCGCTCCAGGACACTAAATAAAATGACAAGGATTTTGATGCTTACAGATTAAGAAAACTACATCAAAAAGATAAAACAAATAAACTGCAGCTACAACATGGACTGGAGAACGGGTTCTACCTGGGTGAGGCCAGAGAAAGGCGATTCTCAGAGAGTTTTTTTATGAAGTTAAAGTGGAGCGCGGACACAGAGTTCATCCTGGACAGGTCTCCAGTGACTGGGCTAAAATATAACCATTTTATTAAACTTCAAAAAAGTTAAATCATGCCTTTTTATAAACTGTAATGATTAATTGGTGAACAATAACGGGCAAAGCAATCTGTGTCAAATTAAACTGTATTATGTCATGATAGTGTTGGTGATGTGTCCTGCATTTCCAAGGCTGTGTTTGGCCTTGTATGATCATAAAATTGGTTTATATTGAATGTGACAGGGAGCACCTTGATATGTGCTTGAGGTTGGCTTTGTTGCCAATCAAACTAAGGTTTAAAACCCTTGCAGGGCAGCCTAAAGCTCACTTGTCTCGTTAAGCCATAAAAAAGAAATTAAAAAAGTTCAGGTGTTTTATAAAAGATGTGAAAGTCAGGAAATTGTCTATATACCAAACTGTGAAGATTGTGGTTCTCTATTTCAAAAAGCACTTTGGATTTTAAAATAGAAAAACGTTCTATTTTTATGTTATTTTTTGTGGATGCATAAACATTTTATTTCAGTGTTAAATACTGTTTGAAGTAACGGATTGTAATTACAAATGTGTCCGGACCTTTACTGGTTGTTGATTTTCTTTATGCGGACCCCGCTGATTTTTAATTCGTGACCCCTGATCTATAGTGTAGTTATTGGTTGTTATATGCTTGTAATAACAATGAAAAAATATAAAAAAATAGATTTAAGCACATTTTCCCAAAGTAAGAGTTGTAGTATGAACTAGATGAGGTTATCTATGTGTATGATGAGTTTGGTGGCACTACAATGATCTATAGTGTAGTTATTGGCTGTTATATGCTTATAATAACGATGAAAAAAATCTCCAAAAATAGAGTTTCATTTTCCCAAAGTAAGAGTTGTAATATGATCCAGATGAAGTGATCTATGTATTCTACAAGTTTGGTGGCACTACAATGATCTATAGTGTAGTTAGTGATAATTTTATACTTATTCTAATAATAATATTGTGAACGTGTAGGTATTTCTTAAAAAAATGTTCATGTATTATTTTCCAATCCAATAAATGTAGTATGAAAGACGTGAGATCAGATACACATGAAATGAATTTGATGTTAATCCCCTCTCCTTGGTGACGCTTTTGAATATTTCTCTATGACAATTTTTCTGGTGTTGCAACTTGCAGATGGTCCCTAAGCATCTGTGGAGCAGCGGGCTCTGCATAGAGTCCAATGTAAGTCTCCCAGCACGATGGGAGACTCGTTTTGAGGAAACTATGGTTGTAGCTCACTGTGTACCTGGCTGTGGTTGCGGAGAGGTGTGGGTTTTGTAGAAGAAACCATCCGCCGATGAGTTATTGATCCGGAAAAGCCGAATCTGTGAATATCTTTCTAACTTTACCGAAGTGAAGGACGCTGCGCCTCAGCCCCAGGACAGAAGTATTAACCCCGGTAGATTCTATTTCATATAGGCTTCGCCCTTTAAGGCTCTCGCTAGTGGGTTTATCCCTTCGCGCGCGAGCACTGAAAACTTTAGTCCACGCCCACCTGCTGTGTGGGCCCCACTCCGGTCAGTATAAATAACGGTCAGACCAGGCAATCGGCTCCCAATTTTTCTTCAGTGAGTGAAGAGCACTGATCAAGATCAAGATGTCCAGCAGCAGCAGCGGCAGCAGCATCCATCTCTGCCTCTCCTGCCAGAAGGGCTACATCATGGGGTTTGACCTCCATGCCGTGTGTGAGCGCTGCCTCGGTCCGCGGCATGCAGGGCTCGCCCTCACGCCCCAGTCCTCCTGCCCCTTCTGTGAGCTCCTCCCGCTGGAGGACAAACAGCGGAGGGTAGCTAGTTTCACGGCGGCCGCCGAGGAGGCTTTTCCCGCCGCAGACAGCTACCCACTGGACAAAGCAATTGCGTTCTTTAACGACGATGATGGCAGCAGCAGCCCTGCTGCCGCTTCTCAGCTGGGGAGCTTGGCAGAGGAGGAGGAGGAGCAGCTGGGCGGACGCTCAGCCGCTTCTGGCCTCCCGCCATCAGCTACCGCCCCGCTCCCGGCTGTTGGCGCGCTCCTCCTGGAGTTGCTCTGATGATCCGGAGGGCCGCGGATCGTAAAGGTCTGGCTGTGCCGTTACCCCAAACCCCGCCTCGATCGGACGATCTGGCGAGACGGTTCGGTTCGGCTCACATCCGCCGCCCGGACCCGATCTGGCCTCAGTACCCTGCTGTCATGACATATCTGTCAGGTTCAGCAGCTGAGCCCGCCAAGCTACAGGCGCCGGTCTCCACCTACGTGCCTTTAACTCGGGTGGAAGGATTCACCAAACGGGGCTTTCCACCTGTCCCTCCTCTGGAGGCCAGCCTCGCCTCCGTGTTTGGGGCAAAAACAAACAGCCTTGCTGGACAGCGGCCTGTTCCCCCCGGGAAACACAATCAGCTGACCGTGGGGTTCTCCGATCGGTCCCACCAGTGTGCCTCCCAGATTGCTGCGGCCACTAACAACATCGCTCTCCTGGCCTTCGATCTCTCAAAGACGGCAGAGGAGCTGGATCTGCGGGCCGAGGTGAAGAGCCAGCTCTGCAGCTCCGCTGACGCCATCCTGAACCTCTGCGCGGCCTCAGCTGTCTGCTCTGCCCGCATTTCTGCCTGGCAGACCATGATTCAGAGGAACATCTGGCTCCACCTGTTCTCCTCCATCCCGGAGGATCTGAAGAAGGAGATGCTGGGGAGCCCCGTCAGCCCGGATGCCCTGTTCGGGCCTCATTTTAAGTCGGCGCTGGAGAAGCTCCAGAAAACCGTGAGGAGTCGGAGAAGCTTCGGGACCTGGTGCGGCCTCGCTCCGGCACCCGCGTCCCTCGCCCCTCTGCTGGCTGGCGGGATCGCCGTAACCAGCGGCAGGAGTCCAGACGCTCCACCGCTCCTGGACTCTCCCGCTCTGCTCCTCCAGCAGCCTCCTCCTCCTTCTCCCGGCACCAGCAGCCCTTCCCAGCGCGGCAGCCTGCGGTCCAGAGAGGCCGTCATCAGCCGAGAGGACAGAGGAGACAAGAGGCAGGGAATGTGTGTCATTTGGAATCTGTGAAATATTTTGAAATAAAACATAAACCTTCATCAGAAGGCAAAATCCCAGCAGATTACAGCCTTGCAGCAGCTTCACGCACATTCTGCACCCACGGTGAGCCGGTAGCCTCTAAACTTTTCGTTTCAGACGCACCGTTACCTCACCAGTCCTGAGCGGAGTGTCCCTCCCACTCCAGCCGAGACAATCCCTGAGCGGCCTGAGCCCAGAGAAACTCTCTGCGTGCAGCCTAGGCTCACTCACGCTGCTGCTCCTCTTCCTCACTCCTCACACTGTGGGAGCAGAGGGAACTCGGCACAGCGGCAGCCAGCTGGTAAACGATGTTTTACCCACGCTGACATCTCTGGTGGTGTAACGTCAGGTGGAGCTGCTCCATTAGAGCAACATGTTCACAGAGAAGCTCCCTGCGCTCAATCAGAGCCCTCCGAGCTCTCTGCTGATGTCTCCTTCTCTCCTCCTCACGCATCGCGCAGTAGGAGCGGAGAAACATCGCTGTCATCACAGCAGCCCGCTGTGAAGCGACGTGTTATCCACACCTCCTCTCAGCTCGGCCCTGCTGCCCCTCAGAACCCTGAGGTGAGTCTGCAGGTTAAAGCCGTGGTTCGGGTTGACCCACAGCCCTTTCCGCTCGGGCCCCCCATGGGTTCCCCCCGGAGAATCTCCGAGGAGGACGGGGGCAGGGGCCCTAGCCTGGCTCGTAGCCATGAGCGCCACGGCGCAGCAGATCAATGCGCGTCCGCTCTCAGAGCGCTGCTGAGGGTGGCGGCGCGTATGTTCCCTGGACAGGTGGATGGACAGACTGATCAGCAGAGGCTACACGCTGCAGTTCCTGTCACACCCCCCACGGTTCACAGGCATCATGGAGACGGTTCTAGCCTCTCCAGAGCAGAGCGCTGCTGTCCTGTCGAAACTGCGGGAACTCCTGGTAAAAGACGTCATTTCCAGGGTTCCCCACGGGGAGGAAAACACGGGGTTCTACTCCCGTTATTTCCTGGTCCCGAAAAGAACGGGAGGAATGAGACCCATTCTGGATCTGTCCCTGTTCAACAAGACGATCATGGAGAGACGGTTCCACATGCTGACAATCAGACAGCTGCTGGAGAACGTTCACCAGAACGACTGGTTCACCTCCATAGATCTGAAGGACGCATACTTCCATGTTCCCATCATCCCGAAACACAGGAAGTATCTGCGCTTCTCCTTCCAGGGGATTCCCTATCAGTACAACCGCCTGCCGTTCGGTTACTCTCTGGCCCCACGCACGTTCTCCAAATGCGTGGAAACGGCGCTGCAGCCGCTGCGCTCTGCAGGGATGAGAATCCTCTTTTATCTGGACGACCTGCTCTTACTGGCTCGATCCAGAGAGGAAGCGGCGGTGCAGACCAGAGCTCTGGCTACACACCTGACAGAACTGGGCTTCTCCATAAACTGGGAGAAAAGTTCTGTCCTCCCATCCCAGCTGATAGTTTATCTGGGCGTGGAGCTAAACTCGGCCACCATGAGAGCCCAACTCTCACAGCCCAGAGCAGACGCGCTGTCCGCGCTGCTCCGCCGGGTCAGACCTCACAGCACAGTGACAGCTCTGACCGTCATGCGGCTGCTGGGGATGATGTCAGCGGCCCACGTGGTGGTTCCGCTGGGTCTGCTTCATATGAGGCGCCTGCAGAGATGGTTCACGCGCCTGCGCAGAGACCCTGTGCGCCACAAGAGGCGGATGGTTGCAGTCCCCCCGTCAGTGGGAGCCGACCTAGCCCACTGGGGAAACCCGCCCACTCTGTCAGAGGGAGTCCCCCTCAGCAGACCTACGTCACACGTCCCGGTGTTCACAGACGCGTCGCTGTCAGGCTGGGGAGGGACGTGTCTGTCCCAGGTAGTGGGAGAGAAGTGGCCAGACCACACGTCTCTCCACATAAACGTGCTGGAGCTCCTCACGGTGCTGAAGGTGACTCAGCATTTTGCTCCTCTGCTGCGGGATCAGCTTGTTCTGATCCACACCGACAACAGGGTCGCAGCGGCGTACATAAACCGGCAAGGCGGCGTGCGCTCAGCTCAGCTGCTGAACGTAGCCAGACGGCTGCTGTGCTGGGCACGCACCAACCTGCTCTCCATCAGAGCAGTTTACATCCCCGGTGTCCTGAACAGAGGAGCGGACATCATGTCCAGAGGGGGTCCTCGTCACGGAGACTGGACCCTCCATCACGACCTGATCTCTCAGATCTGGAGCAGGTTCGGCAGACCAGCTGTGGACCTGTTCTCCACACGAGAGAACGCACAGTGTCAGCTGTGGTTCTCCCTGAGCCCGAAGGAGGATCCTCCTCTAGGAGTGGACGCCTTCGCTCATCCGTGACGCTCCTTTACGCCTTCCCTCCGGTTCCCCTGATACCGCGGCTCCTGGACCGGGTTCGCGGCGAACAGCAGCGGGTAATTCTGATAGCCCCAGAGCGCACAGGTGCTCCGTGGTTCCCCCACCTGCAGCAGTTGCTGTCAGGCCGCCCGTGGCAGCTGCCGTGGAGGGAGGATGCGCTCCTCCAGGCAGGAGGAGCGATCAGGAGCTACCCGAAATTAGGCCAGCGTCTCTGGGCCTGGCCGCTGAACGGGAGCGCTTAGAGAGGCTCGGCCTTCCGCAAGAAGTCGTGCGCACCATTCAGGGCCACAACAGCGCTATATGCGTCAAAATGGAAAGCTTTTGAGCGCTGGTGTGCGGAGAAAGGCGTGGATCCCATTTCATGTCCTCTAGCCTGCATACTGACGTTTCTCCAGCTGCTCATGGACAGGAATTTAGCCCTCAGCACAATTAAGACTTATACTGCGGCTATTGCCTCTTGTCATGAGGGTTTTGGTGACAGAACTGTCTTTAACCATCCTCCGACTAAGCGCTTCCTGAGAGGTGTACGCAGACACAGACCTGTGTCACGTCCACAGGTTCCTCAGTGGGATTTAGCGCTGGTCCTGCACGCTTTGGTTAAAGCGCCGTTTGAGCCCTTAGATCAGGCTCCAATGAAACTCCTGTCATTGAAAACAGCTCTGCTGTTAGCTCTGACGTCTGCAAAGAGAGTGAGCGATCTGTCCGCCCTCTCTCTCGCTCCTTCCTGTCTCAGCGTACAGGGGGACGGCAGCTCAGCTGTGCTGCGTCCTAATCCTGCTTTCACAAACAAGAGCATCACAAGCTCTTTCAGGTCGAGGGTGATAACTCTGAATGGCTTCTATCCTCCTCCTCACAGCTCTGAGGAGGAAGTCACGCGCCATCTCCTCTGTCCCGTGCGCGCGCTCTCATGTTACGTGGCGCGCACGGCTGCACTGCGCCGCACAGAGCGCCTGTTTGTGTATTACAGACAGGGGCGGATCCAGGATTTTTCAAAAGGGGGTGCGCACCTAAGGGTCATGTCAAGACAATGTGAGGCTAAACGACCAAAGAATGCCATCTTTACTCTTCCACACTACCCTAATTATTCATCTATGGGTTTTTGAATTGATAATCATTTTAATGGATGAACATAAGTGGAATTAGCATGTTTACATTATTTTAATTGAAAAAGGATTTTTAAGACAAAATTTCTTGGTTTTTAAAGCATGCACAAGGTTAAAAAGTAGTTTGAAGAAAAAATGATCCTTAAAAAAATATCCTTATCAACAATTAATCAAACAAAGATTTTCTTTATTTCCAGAAATAATATTTATTTAGTAAAATGGAATAAAAAGACCCAAGGACTTAAGAATGGTTTGGTATGGTTCAAATGATTAATGATTTTTTAATATACATGTATTTTAACAATTGATTTCATCCAGATAAACTATATTAAGAAAAAAATTACTTAAAAAGACCCAAGGACTTGGAACAGTTTGCTATGGTTCAAGTGATAAAGGAGTTTTGAATATATTTTTACGAGATAAACTATGTTGAGAGGAAAAAAAACTTTAAAGTAAGTTAAACCAATGAACATGTATGGTGAAGTTAAGCCATAAGCCTATAATAGAACAGTAAGACTTGACAAAGAATATTGTTCTCTTCTACAACACCTTCAACTTTATGATGACGATGATAATGGGTTTATGAATGTCAACCCTCTATGATGCTTCTGGGCAAATATGTCTATGATTTTGTTGATGTCTAAATGTATGTCCTTGTGGACATACATAAGTAGCAAAACCACAAACCTTTCTTGTCCCATTGTCGACCTCAGCAAAGTTTTCACTGCTTTAAGGCCCGAGTTAGCACGTTCCACAGAAGCACTCGTAACAGGTATAACTGACAGAAGGTGAAGAATCATAGAAATGTTTGGGTAGCACTTGTTCAATTCAATTCAATTTTATTTATATAGCGCCAAATCATGAAACATGTCATCTCAAGGCACTTTACAAAATCAAGTTCAATCATATTATACAGACTGGGTCAGATTATACAGATTGGTCAAAATGTTCCTATATAAGGAAACCAGTTGATTGCATCAAAGTCCCGACAAGCAGCATTCACTCCTGGAGAACCGTAGAGCCACAGGGAGAGTCGTCTGCATTGTCCATGGCTTTGCAGCAATCCCTCATACTGAGCAAGCATGAAGCGACAGTGGGAAGAAAAACCACCCATTAACGGGAAAAAAAAACCTCCGGCAGAACCAGGCTCAGTATGAACGGTCATCTGCCTCGACCGACTGGGGTTACAGAAGACAGAGCAGAGACACAACAAGACAGACAAAAAAAGCACAGAAGCACACATTGATCCAGTAATCTGTTCTACATTAGATGGTAGTAGCGGGTGAGCCGTCTTCTCTGGATGATGTCAAAGTTAACAGAACGCCAGACCAGGTGTACCTACTATGAAGAAAAACAGAGAGAGCAAAAAGTTAAAAGCTGAAATGACGACAGTCATGCAAAACTGGAGAACAGTAGACTGGAGAACAGTAGAACTCAGTAGAGTGAGAAATATAGGCCCTGATGTCCTCCAGCAGCCTAAGCCTATAGCAGTAAAACTATAAAGGTAGCTCAGAGTAACATGAGCCACTCTAGTTATAAGCTTTGTCAAAAAGGAAAGTTTTAAGATTAGTCTTAAAAGTAGACAGGGTGTCTGCCTCACGGACCAAAACTGGGAGTTGGTTCCACAGGAGAGGAGCCTGATAGCTAAAGGATCTGCCTCCCATTCTACTTTTAGAGACTCTAGGAACCACCAGCAGACCTGCAGTCTGAGAGCGAAGTGCTCTGTTAGGAACATACGGGGTAATCAGAGCTCTGATATATGATGGAGCTTGATTATTAAGGGCTTTATACGTTAGAAGAAGAATTTTAAATTCTATTCTTGATTTAACAGGAAGCCAATGAAGGGAAGCTAAAATTGGAGAAATATGATCCCGCTTGTTGATTTTCATCAGAACTCTTGCTGCAGCATTTTGGATAAGCTGAAGACTTTGAATTGCATTTTGTGGACTTCCTGATAGTAAAGAATTACAATAGTCCAGCCTTGAAGTAACAAATGCATGGACTAGTTTTTCAGCATCACCCCTGGACAGAATGTTTCTAATTTTGGCGATATTCCGGAGGTGAAAAAAGGAAACTCTGGAAACCTGTTTAATATGGGATTTAAATGACATGTCTTGGTCAAAAATAACACCAAGGTTTTTTACTTTATTACCAGAGACCAAGTTAATGCCATCCAGATTAAGTGATTGGTTAAGAAGTTTATTTTTTGAGGACTCTGGTCCAAAGATTATAACTTCTGTCTTGTCAGAATTTAGATGCAGGAAATTTAAAGTCATCCAGCTTTTGATGTCATCAAGACATGACTGCAGTCGAAGTAATTGATTGGATTCATCAGGATTTATGGATAAATATAGCTGAGTGTCATCAGCATAACAGTGGAAATTAATCCCATGCTGTCTGATAATTTTGCCAACCGGAAGCATATGTGACAGGTTACTTCTCCTGATGACCACAGCTCCACTTTATTGAGGCTTCATATATATATATATATAGATGTCTTTTATGGAGGGAAGAGGAGCCCCGATGATCCCTTCTGCTGTCCTCACCACTCTCCTCACGTTCTTCCAGTCGGAGGCACTGCAGCCTCCACACCACACAGAGAGACAGCTGGTCAGAATGCTCTCTATGGTGCTTCTATAGAAGGTCGTGAGGATGGGCAGGGGCAGGTGGGCTCTCCTCATCCTCCGCAGAAAGTACAGTCGCTTTTGTGCCCTCTTCACCAGTGACGTGGTGTTCACAGTCCAGGTGAGGTTGTCCGTGATGTGCACCCCCAGGAACTTGGTGCTGCTGACCACCTCCACCGTTGAGTTGTTGATGAGCAGTGGAGCGTGGTGAGGCCGGTTTTTCCTGAAGTCGACGATGATCTCCTTCGTCTTCTCCACGTTCAGGATCAGGCTGTTGTCTCTGCACTAGCCCACCAGCTGCTCCACCTCCTCTCCGTAGTCCTGGTCGTTGTCGTCTCTGATCAGGCCCACCACCGTTGTGTCGTCTGCAAACTTCACGATGTGATTGGTGGTGAATCTGGGGACGCAGTCGTGTGTCATCAGGGTGAACAGCAGGGGGCTTAGGACGCAGCCCTGAGGGGAGCCCGTGCTGAGGGTGATGACATCAGAGGTGTTCTGTCCGACCCGGACTGACTGAGGTCTGTTGGTGAGGAAGTCTAGCAGCCAGTTTCGTAGGGGTGTGTTGAAGCCCAGATGCTCCAGTTTTCCCACCAGATGTTGTGGGATGATGGTGTTGAACGCTGAACTGAAGTCCAGGAACAGCATCCGCACGTGCGTGTTCTTCTCCTCCAGGTGTGCCAGGCTCAGGTGAAGAGCGGAGGAGATGGCGTCCTCAGTGGAGCGGTTCCGTCGGTAGGCAAACTGGAACGGGTCGAGTGTTGGGGGGAGACTGGAGACGATGTGTTCCTTTACCAGCCTTTCAAAGCACTTCATCATGATGGGAGTCAGTGCAACAGGCCGGTAGTTGTTGAAACAGGTGACTTGAGGTTTCTTTGGCACCGGAATGATGGAGGCAGACTTGAAGCATGCTGGCACTATGGCTTGGTCCAGCGAGGTGTTAAAAATGTCTGTGAGGACACCAGCCAGCTGACCTGCACACTCCTTGAGCACCCGCCCAGGTATGTTGTCGGGGCCTGGGGCCTTCCGCGGGTTGACTCTCCTCAGAGTCTTCCACACGTCGGCGGTGTCAAGGCAGAGGACCTCCTCTTCCTGATGGGGAACAGCTTTCACTGCTGGAGTGCTGTTTAGTGCCTCAAACCTCCCAAAGAAGTTATTTAGTCCATTGAGGAAGTCAGCATCAACTTCACCCACCGGGGGGGAGGGCGTGTTGTATTCAGTGATCGCCCGGATGCCTTTCCACATGCTCCTGGTGTTGCTGGCATCATGGAAAAGCTCCTGGATTTTCTGACTGTGGTTCCGCTTTGCTAGCCTGATGGCACGGTTCAGATTAAAGTCATAAATTAAAAAATTTGGTTTGAAGAAATTTCAGAAATAGTTTTGAACCCTAAACTAAGTAATTTTTTTTTTAATTTATTTCCTTTAAACATTAGACAAGAAGGACATGTTATTTTTTACTAATTTCTCTTTGCCATTATATTCATATTCTTGAAGTGGATTGGAAACCTTTCTGCTAGTATCAGCAGATCACAAGCCTCTGCACAGTTCAGTGAGTATTTTATTTCGGTAATTAAAACCTTGGGTAAAAGTGAATCAATCTGTGACAGCAACCCGTTTTTTTTTTGGTATAACTATAAAAATCTTAATGTAAAAAGATACATGGTGTATTTGTAAATGCTTCATTTGAAAATTGAGTTTCTCACCGGGTAAACAGACTCAGCCAAAATAAAAAGAGTCAATGACCGGATTTAATAGAGTAATGACAGGACCAGGTTTTGATTGCATGCTTGGCACTAACAACTCAGTCCTGATTGAGAGCACTAACTGTTCTGTTTTCAGTCCTGTTTTTCAGAAGTTGAGATTCTGTCCGGTTCTGGCCACCCTTTTTCTGATGGAAGACACATCAAAAAGACGAGAAGAACAGCTGTAAATTGAGCATGGAGAGACGGTATGATAAATTATAAAGTGAAAATCAGACTGATGTCAACCTCTGATTTAAGCAATCAAATTTTCAAGTGACTTAAATGGATCTCTCTGGCAAAACGTTGTCAAAATGTTAGTGTAATAGTTGTTTGCGTAAACATAATATTATTCAATGTCACATGGATGTTTGTGATCATACCGGTAGGACATAGAAAGCTAATATTATAACTTAAATCTAGGTCTTGTCTTTGAGGAAAGTAGGTTTCCAGGCAATAATTTAGGAAAAAGTGAACTCAACTTTTAATTTAAAAAAAAAAAAGACCTTAGATGTTTTCCCAATTTCTGCACAGATATTTCCTAATCTCTATAAAGAAAACTGAAAATAAACAATGTTAAACAAGTTATTGATTAGTAAATTGGGTTACATGGCTGAAACAAAATTTCAGGTATTTTAAATAAGGTTACTTTTTCTCGAAACTGAAATATTAACATAATTAAAAGAGAAGCGAACATTAGCCTGAATTACCTTAAACTTGGAAGAGACCTGAAGTTTCAATGTGACGTTCCTATTAACTCTGCCATAATTCTACTTAAAAAGAAGATAAAACCTAGGTACTTCTCTATAAAAAGGATGAGAAAGAAAAGGTGAGTTATCCGCTATTTCATAAAGAATGTGTAAACAGGAAACGACAAGAGAAGGTAGAACATATGCCGAGTCCCGTCCGTCTCTGAGGAATTTTCCTTTCTTTTCTTTTTCTTGTGCTCATGACTCTGGATCCAACTCAACACATTTGGCAATGGTATGCAACTCTCATTGCACAATTATCCAAACAGTTGGACAAGCGACAAACTACTATTTGGAAAAACAAAAAGAAATAACAGTTTTACTAATTGTATGTATGCTGGCTTATAAAGTCTTTACGGTTGGAAAAGCAAATTATCTTACAAAGAATGTAAGTTCCACAGATTTACAACAGGTAAAATGAACAGGATAAGTATGCACAGAACAAAACATATTTGATTAATCATGGAATTGCAGAAAAAAAAAAAAAAGAAAAAAAAAAGGATTATGACAAAAGGTTTATGTTTAGGTTATGGGAGTTGGGGTCATTTTGACCTTTCTTTTTTCCTGGCTCTCGCCGATGGGATTGACAGGAAACATCTGGGGTCGTTGTTTAACTGGACTGTTCCAGGATATGTCAAGTAGTGAAATTAATCGCTCTGTTTTTGTACTTTTGTGGTAAACACTTCCTAGAACTTTCGTCCAGTTGCCAACTGGACGTCATTGGCTGTAACACACACACACCAATGGAGACACACAGACTCTTGTGTGTAGGTTATATTTTAGTACTGTGAATGGAATTACAAACAATTCTAACTAAATTACCTGAGTTGCTAAAAGAGGAAAAACTGGTGATGAAGTTCCACAGCTTTTATGGAGAAATAGAGCAGATATTAGATATATGGGAAGTAAGTGTAATTCACAGTCCTGCTGTAGTATGCGTCTGCCCTGTCTCTGAATTTATTTCAATCTAGCATCCTTTCTAATTATCCCATAGCACCCGATAGTTAGAAAAACATTGACAGTTTATCCTATTATATGAGAAACGCTGCGTAAAACTATTCATTAAGTGACTAGTTGATTAACATTTATTTCTTGTTTGTTCACTTTTGAGCTTTCATAGACAAATAGTCGATACAAATACCTTAAGATGGAGATGAAGAGTTGGTAAGAAGGTTGGTAAACATTAGTGAGGTCGGACTGACCTCAGAGTGAAGAGAGCGATAGCATTGTTTAACTGTAGTGTTCCAAAGATAAGTCAAGTAGCGGAATTAATTGGTCTGTTTTTGTGCTTTTGAGCCAGAACGTTTACCAGAAGCCAAGACCAGACCGCCAACAGCTGGAGACATCTGGACGCTATCTGGCTGCTACTGTTACACAAAAACTTTAACACATACGAGGACCACTTAGGAATAAAAAAGGAAAAAAAAAAAGATGAATTAAGCATTCAATAAAGCGGTTATTAGTGTCTAATTTAGAGTTGAGAAAAGAAGCGGCAGATGGAGAGGACGTGACCAATACAGACCATAAAAAACTCAGACCTATGTAAATCAACTAAAACAGATTAGAATGAGAGGGTTTTGAGAAAGCTGGAGTAAAGGTATTTATTCTTGAATATTCTTGTCAACCGCTCGCACATTAATGAGTCACTGGCTGAGAAGGACGGACTCACCAAGGAATGAAGGAGTTGATGTTTATAATCAAGCTTATCGCTCTGTTTATATCAAGGGAATCGTTCAGTTCAGAATGTTCCAGGCTTTAAAGAGCCATTACGTGTTCACAATATCTGAAGTTCTACATCTGGAAACACTTTCATATTACAAATCCAGGAATGGTGATTTCTATGAGGGTTGTAGCCACATCAAATCTAGTCTGAATGATTAGCACAAGATCAGGTTCAAAGTAAAATTATTGTATTAAAGTCAAAGTAGGTTTAGAAGCTGATGATGCAATCAGTATAACAAACTATAAAAGGGAAAAACCTTTTTGTAAAGTGCAGCTAAGAATAGAGAGAAGACAGGGTCTTCTGCTTCTAAATCAATGATAGCGTTTGGACAGAAAACATTGAATTTTTAGATGTTTGGAGCACCGACAATAAATTACTACATACGGCATTTAAAGGGTAAATAGGCAACATGTATATTTTATTAGAGGAAAGTAAAAATCAAGCGATTACAGTTACTCTGATGGACACTATGACCATA
Organism: Fundulus diaphanus; assembly: GCA_037039145.1. Taxonomy (NCBI): domain Eukaryota; kingdom Metazoa; phylum Chordata; class Actinopteri; order Cyprinodontiformes; family Fundulidae; genus Fundulus; species Fundulus diaphanus. The sequence goes on from CM073136.1 coordinate 112,747, forward strand.
ATATTGTGTTTAAGGACATAAGGGGGGTGTTTAGAATTTATTGGCATACTTGGTTAAGACTAGTGGGAGTACATTAACACTAAATAAGAAGTTAAACTCAACGTGGTAAGGGCGACTCATGTGGAAGTAAATACTATTTAGTGGTTTAAACTAAACATTATTGAATGAATCTGAGCAGTCGGTTACATTTTTGGATTAGGATTGCAGTGCAGTACAGAGTAATGAATAATTGAAACTTTTTTTTCTAAATTCCTGAACAACAGAGAATAGAAACATATCACTTAGCTTTACTTAGTTCTGGAAGGAAAAGGGGGCCTTACCTTCTAACACTTCTTCTTCTTTCCTTCTACTTTTGCTTCTTTATCTTGCATGAAAACCCTGGTCACTAAATTTTAATCGTAAAGATGGATATTTCTGTTAGAGATATCTTTCAGGAGCAGACGGAGAGCAGATTTGCACAGGAGAATGGCTGAATCTGGGTACTGGCGGAGTAAGCCCTGTGAACATATCCTTTCTAAATTGTGAATTTTGATGAATGATTTTGAGACAAATGAGGACATTGTTAAACCTTTTTTGATAAATATGTGTAAAGTCACTATTTGCCGTTGATGTGGACTTTAAGTTCTAAATGTGCTCATGTATTTTATTTTCTACTGTTCCTATGTCCTGGAGTGGAGCATGGTTCATGGAGGATGGGATGAATTGTCACCGAAGCGGACTTTCATGTATGGGCTGATAATATAATGAGAAAAGGTGATGTTATTAGAAAACAATTCGAACAATTTTTCAGTAAGACCATTGCTTTAGCTGCTACAGGTTGCATGTTATGCTGTGGCTGAACATTCTACATTATTTTCAACCATTCTGTTCTCTATTTTCTTAATATTTAGTTTTTAATTGAGTCGGCATAGCTGTTGTTTTTGTTTTGATTTAGGCTTTCAGGTGAGCGATCTTGGAAGGTATTTAAGTTTGGAAGTTCAAGTCGAATACACACAAAAAGATCATGTTGCAGGATAAGTTAAGGTGTAATTACGCATACACAGAGTGTTGTAATGTTATTAGTGGATCCTTACAACTTATACTCAGTACGAGTTGAGATAAAACTGAAATGAAATCAAATGGACACTAAACATCAATGTTAAAGAAAATGTACATTAGCCCCATTGACATTTAAAGGATATCATCATGAGACTAGTGAAGACTCTGAGCTGGGAAATCATTGTAATATACGATACTGGTTAGTTTTTCCTGTCTCCTTAGGGCGACCCAGGGACGTAGAAGGGCGGGGTCCCTCTTTGTGTGCTGGACTAAGGGACTCAGAGGCATGATGTTTGCAACAGAGGGGGCCCTGCACCAGGACTGTGAGAAAGCAGTACGATTTAATCAAAGGACCCTGGAGAGCGACATACGGTGTCAGCGACATGAGGACAAGAACTTTGCCACACTACGAAGCTGCCAATCCCATCAAATGTTATAAATTCTGATTTTATCTATGCTATGCTAAAGCCCTGAGGTTTTTTATTTATGATAAGGGTCATCATGGGGATGGTTTTAAGTGGATGTTTTTGGGTGGTAACCATAGCAACTGGATGATGCTATTGTACTATTCAAATTTTTTTTTTATTTTGCTTAATATGTTTGTCTTCTTTCCTGTTATTTTTAAGATGTTTATGTCTTTTGACGACATTGTGAGTACCATGGCTGGGTTTCTGAGCCATGCTGGTCGGTCAGGTGGTCGGCTGGCGGACGCCCGTGGGGGAGGGGTCCATGCAACAGTTTTTACCCTGAATAAACACATAAATACCAGCGACAGGGATTTTTCGGTTGCATATGGTCAGAAATAACTGGCATATGGAAAAACAATGGACATTTTGTACATTCGTATATAGTTCAGTGCATGTTTTTATTTTATTCTACATTTACGACCATACATTACCAAATTTTCTTTGTTCTTTTTTTTTTTTCTGTTTGATAATCAAAGCAAGTATTTTTACCCTTTTATATTCCTCTATTACTCCACAACTACATTATTCCACTTTTCTTATAGTTCCCAGTGTGATTTTCCCTTGATATGGCTCACGTAAGTGAGCCAAAGGGGGGATGTATGGTGGATTTCATCTTTTAATATTGTCAAGGTGGAACCCTGTTTGTCGTAATAACTGCAATCACTGCCCAAAGAATGATTAGTTCTAGAATGTTTCACTGAATCACAACAAGTAAGGCCAAAGGAACTTTAGTTGAACTACTCTTGGCTCCTACTATCTTTTTCCAAAGATCTGTTTATAAGACTTCCTAGAAATGGAAGAGCAGCACACACACCATTTCACACACACACCCCTCCAACTAGGGAGGGAGGGCTTTTGGTCCAGAGCAGCGTCTGTACACAGTAAGATATCATGTTCCTATTTACGTCATACTGTATCCCTATAAAGGCTGAAAGTTACCCCATATTGTTGGGATTGTTGGGACTGCTGTGAAATGAAGATGATTGTAAGTCCAGAATAAACGAATCCCCCTGCTGGTCACTGAAGAGAAGCTGTGGTGTCTGGTCTCGTCTATCTGTTTTTTAAGGTTAAATCCTCTCCCACAAGAGATAGAAATGAGATTCAAGGAGGGGGTTGTATGATATATTTAAAAACAGGAATTCAGTTTAGATTGGTAGCAAAAGGAGTTCAGTTAGAGTATATAGTTGTAGAAGTTTGGTATAAGAAGGAAAGTATTAAAGTAATACATTTTTATAATCCTGAGAAAAGGATCCAATATGAAACATTGAATGAAATTGATAATTATTTAAATGGAAAGGTTGTTTGGTGTGGTGATTTTAATGCACATAGTTCGTTATGGGGTATTAAAAATGATTTAAATGGAATAGTTATTGAAGAATTAATGGAGAATAAAAATCTTGTATGTTTGAATGATGGAAGGGGTACAAGGGTTGATATAAAAACAGGTAGAGAATCGGCAATAGATTTAACAATAATTTCAAATTCGTTGGCAGGTGTAAGTTCATGGCAAATAATTAAAGAAGTAACAATAGGAAGCGATCATTATCCTATAGTGACAGAAATAAACTTGGATATTGAAAAGTATGATGTGGGGGGTTTAAAGAAATGGTGTTTCAGTAGTGCCAATTGGGAAAGGTTTAGATTTATAAGTGAGCAGGAACGGTGAAAAATTAATTTGAATATGGAAATTGATCATTTAAACTTCTATGTTTGTAATGCTATTTTACAAGCTGCTAATGAATCCATAAAGAAAAGAGAAGGTAGGATCCATAAGCAGATTGTTCCTTGGTGGACAAAGGAATGCAATGCAGTAATCAAAAATCGTAATAAAGCTTTTAAAAGGTTGAAAAGGAATCAGTGTACAGAATCTTATAGAATATAAAACATGTCAGGCTCTTGTGAGAAGAACTATAAAGAATGCAAAAAAGGATTGTTGGAGGAATTTTTGTAATTCGGTGGGTAGAGAAACAGAGATTAATAAAGTATGGTCAATGATAAAAAGAATGAATGGTATTAAAAGAGAGTATGGTTATCCAGTCCTGAGTGATGGTGAAGCAATAGCAGTTAAAGATGAAGAAAAGGTAGAAATGTTGGCAAAGACTTTTAGTAAAATAAATAGCTCAGATAATATTACTCTGGAAGGAAAAAGGGGGAGAGAAATGACAATATTAGAAAGTAAACAGATATTAGAGAAGACAGAGAATGTAAATGATTTATTGAATGTTCCTTTCACAAATTGGAATTAAATAGAGCACTTCAGACAGTTAAATTAACGACACCAGGAAAAGATCAGATTTGTTATTTAATGTTAAAGCATCTTAGTGAAACATCTAAAGAAATTTTATTGGAACTTTATAACAAAGTTTGGGAAAATGGAAAGTTACCAGAAAGTTGGAAAGAGGCTGTAATAATACCAATACGTAAACCAGGAAAAGATGATACAAAACCTGAAAATTATAGACCAATTGCGTTAACATCAAATATTTGTAAAATAATGGAGAAAATGATTAATGAAAGAATGATTTATTATATAGAATCAAACGGATATTTATCAAAATACCAAAGTGGTTTTAGGAGGGGTAGGAATACTATGGATGCAGTTTTGAGTTTAGAATTTGAAATCAGAAAAGCTCAAATTAGTAAAGAAAGTATTATAGCAGTGTTTTTTGATATTGAAAAGGCATATGATATGTTATGGAAAGAAGGTTTATTAATTAAAATTATGAAGATGGGTATTACAGGCAGGATGTATTGGTGGATCAAAGATTTTCTAACTAAAAGACAAATACAAGTTCAAATAGGTAATTATCATTCTGAGAAATATATTGCTGAAAATGGTACTCCACAGGGAAGTATAATAAGTCCTTTATTATTTTTGATAATGATAGATGATGTGTTTCAAAATATAGATAATGGAATGGGTTTTTCTCTTTTTGCTGACGATGGAGCTATGTGGAAGAGAGGGAGCAATTTGGAATTTATTACTAAAAAGATGCAACAAGCTATTGTAAAAGTTGAAGAATGGTCATTAAAATGGGGATTTAAATTTTCAGTCGATAAGACTAAAACAATGTTCTTTTCAAGGAAGAAAATTAATGATGGTAAATTCAAATTATATAATCAAGAAATAGAAAGAGTGAAGCAATTAAAATTTTTAGGGGTTTGGTTTGATGAAAGAATCACATGGAATATACACATTCAAAGAGTTTTAGACAAATGCAAGAAAGTAATAAATATTATGAGATGTTTAATTGGTAGGGAGTGGGGAGCAGATAGAATAGCATTAAAGAATATATATACAGGATTAATTAGATCAGTGATAGACTATGGAAGTATTGTGTATAATTCAGCAGCAGAGTAAAATTTACAAAAACTGGATCGGATTCAATATCAAGCATTGAGATTATGTACAGGAGCAATTAAGTCTACTCCAACAGCAGCATTATTGGTAGAAATGGGAGAAATGCCACTTGCATTTAGAAGAGAGCAATTAACATTAAATTATTGGGCTAATTTAAAAGGTCATAGAAAGGATCATCCAACTCTACAAATAATAAAACCCTGTTGGGAAAAAGAAGTAAAAGATATTAGAAGTTGTGGTTGGATTGTACAGGAAAAAATAACAGAATTCAAAATAGATCAGATTAGTATAAGCCAAACAGTTCCATTATCAGTTATACAACCATGGATAATTACAGATGCCAGGGTAGATTTTACTTTGTTGGAAAGAAGAAAGGATAAGGAATTCATATTAAATATATAGTACAGGAATATATTAATAAATATTATAATTATGTAAAAATGTATACAGATGCCTCTAAAAATATAACAAATCAAATAGGAGTAGCCTTTATTGTACCAGAATTTAATGTTAAAATTAGGAAAAGAATAAGTGATGGACTTTCAGTTTATACAGGAGAAATTATTGCAATATTATTAGCTGTTCAATGGGTGGAAGAAGTTAAACCACTAAGATCAGTCATATGTTCAGATTCTAGCTCATCTTTAATTAGTTTGCAATATAATCATTCAGAAAGCAGGCCAGATATTTTAATAGAAATACAACAGACACTATATAGAATAAATATGATGGGTTTAATTATAAACTTCGTATGGATACCGGCACATTATGGAGTTAAAGGAAATGAACAGGTAGATAAGGCAGCAAAAGAAGCTGTTAGAAATTCATCAGTGGATTTATTTGTTAATTTTAGTAAATCTGAAGTTAAAATGTTAATTAAACAGAAAATAAAGGATAAATGGCAAAAGGAATGGGAGAAAGGAAATAAAGGACGTTGGTTTTATAAAATTCAAAAGAAAATTGGAGAAATGAGAAGAACAGAAAGAACAAGAAGAGAAGAAACAATTATTTCTCGATTGAGGTTTGGCCATACCGGCTTAAATGGTACTCTGTTTATTTTAGGAAAACATAGGAATGGCAAGTGTGAATATTGTGGGGTAGATGAAACAGTTGAACACGTGATGTTATACTGTAATAAATATGAGGAGGAGAGACAGCAATTAATTCGAAATTTGAGTAAAGTAAAAGTTAAATTAGATTTATTTCAATTATTCAGAAGTATTTCAGATAGTAATATTTACAGTATAGTATTTCAATATCTAAAAGTAACAAATTTATATAATAGAATTTAATTCCTGAGAGTCATTCTGGTCCACACTCCATTCCAGTAGATGGCGGAAATGCATCTATCTGTTGTTTGCCAACCACCAAAAAAATTTCAAAGAAGAAGATGAAGAAGAAGCGCCCTTTCTGACCTAACGTCAGGGCTCGAGGGATAACTTTTCACAAGTAAGATGAACAGATATCGTTTATATTTTTGATTAGAATGTGATTTTTCTAAAATTAGGCAGAGAGATACACGTCTACACGTCCAAGTCTTTGTGACTTAGTCTCTCCAAAACCGCATCTGCTCCGTGAAGGCATCAGAGCTTTGTTAGACATATATATATATATATATATATATATATATATATATATATATATATATATATATATATATATATATATATATATATATATATATATATATATATATATAGAGAGAGAGAGAGAGAGAGAGAGAGAGAGAGAGAGAGTTCATTTGCAAAGACAGATAACTCCGTTTTTATAAATTAAAAAAACATACTTTTTATTATTTAGTTAAGGTGATAACAGTCAAACTAACCTACCTGATGAATTTGATCAGGTAAGAGCGACATAACAAAATAATGGCATCTCAAAAATACACCTTCATTAAAAGGACCCCCCCCCCCCACACACACACACACACACACACACACACACACACACACACACAGACACACACACACTTACATTTTAGCTTATTTGGCTAAAAACGGAGTTATCTGTTTTTGCAAATGAACTCTTCATATATACAGTGAACCCTCGCTATATCGCGGTTCCCCTTTCACGGTCTCGCTGCTTCATGGATTTGCATTGATGAGCCGTTCATTACAGTTCACAAACATAATCGATGGTGGCATGTCGGTTTATTCCAAAAATGAGAATCTTCACCAGCATGTCGGTTTATAAGATTCTTTTTGCCCAGAAGAACAACAACTACCGATAACTGTTTTTCTCCCTAAAACACACACCTGCAACGCGGGCTTTAGAAGAAGAAAACGCTACAGAGCGGAGTCGTGATGCAGCGGCTCAGTGAGAAGAGCAGTGAAATACATGAGTCACTATTTGTCCTACTGTACTTTGTATTTTTTTCATAATCATTTTTAATTTTCTCCCGTTCTAATACAATGACTCGGGTCGCGGTGGGGCGCTGCTGATCTCCGCAATTTGAAGCATTCAGTTCGTATTGATGATCAAATTAGTATTTTACAGCACAGTAGTTATTTGTAAAAAAAAACAAAAAAAACGTTTATTCAGTACTTTATTTGTTAAACAAATACTTGGGCCTGTAAAAAGGTTTTGTTCTTTGGTTTCAATGTACTATGGAGTATTTCATTGTATAATAATTGTAAAGAAAATAAAAGTTACTACTTCACGGATTTCGCCTACCACGGGTTCTTTTTGGAACGTATATATATATATGTATATATATATATATATATATATATATATACATATATATATATATATATATATATATATACGTGTGTGTATATATATATATATGTGTATATATATATATGTTTTTGTATATAGTAATAACAAAAAATTATTAAAGTGTATGAGTGGCTGTGTTTTGCAGCATACATAAATTCTGTCAGAATATTCAATTACTTTTAACCACACTAAGAACATTTAACTGCACTGAACCATTTGTTATAATAGCTATAGCTTTAAACGTGAAAATTAGTTCAATAATCAGCAAGTATATTTGACTTAAATTGATTATGCACCTGGTTAACACATTACACTGAGCTGAGTTCTCGACCGCCCCAAGATGGCGCCCCTAAATCTCGTCCGCGCCTATAGGCGAGAGCGGTCGATGCGGGGTCTACTCTTTATATATAGGCCCGTTTACACTACACCTAAAAAACCGAGCCATGCCGAGAACAGTCCGAGCTTGGTCCAGTTACCAGGCCGAGCCTCGTTTCTGACGACCGTTTACACACAACGCTATCTCGGTTCCTTGGTTGCTCCTCGCCCCCTAGTGGCGATCTGCGGTACTACCGCTCTCTGGGATTGAAGGCGGAAGCAGCGAAACACACACAGCTGCGCCCGTAACATTCAGGAAGTTATGCTTGATATTGTGATATTTCGGTGTTTGCAGAGAGTCAGGGGAAGAAGGCAACCATTGGTGAATTTACTTGAGAAAGTTGGCTTTTTGGGAAGTGGATGAGACAAACGAACGTCTAATAAGGATTTACAGATGCAGGAAACAACGACAGACGCTGAGGTTCATTGCGCTGCTAAGCAGATTCATCTCTGGAAACCGTGTGGCACGGTAAGGAAGCTAGTAGTATTATGAATGTCTGAAATTTGTCTGAATGGAGTGTGAATCGGGACGTGCAGCCAGACACGCCGGAAAACCCGCTGACAGTCAGCTGACTGTAAGGGCATGACGCGGTCTGCTCATGCGCTCTTCGTTATCAGAAACCGGGATAAAATAGAACCAGGCCGAGACCTACCCAAGAGCTGGTCTGCAGTTAGCGCGGTCCGGTTATGGTTAGCGCGGTCTGGTTCAGTCTGCTGACCGTTTACACACAAGAGTTATCTCGGTTACCGAGCTCGGACTGGTCTCGGCTCGGTTAAAAAAGTGTAGTGTAAACGGGCCTTATGTCTATGGCTCTGACACCCAACCAGCCCGCTACAACCAGAGGTATGAGTCCGTTTCTAGACGTCCCGACCACAGACATGAATACGTAGACGCCGCGTCGTCGGTTGAGAGGCGTGCCGACAGAGCGGCCATCTTAGGTCAGACCAAGCTGCGCTCAGACAGAATACACGTCAATTCAGGAAAATGTACTTATGTTTTCAGACACTCTGAATCCGGTGAATTCTCACCCGATTTCCAGATAAATCAACTGACTGAAAACGTCACCCCTTTAGGGGCTACATGGGACCAATTGATTGAATTAAATGATTGTCTAACTTAATAAATGATTTCGATTTTGTATTGAAAGTAAGCAAACTTCCAGAGCTCTGGGTGCGCAAATAAAAGGACACTAGGAACCAGATCCTGGGGAATTACCTTCCATAAGTAAGATTTTATGATAGATCATCCTCATGCTTTACAGTTACAGTTTTTCCGGCATAAACACAACAGTTCTAATGGGTAGCAGGGATGGAAGTAGAGAAAAGTACATTAAACACCAAAACCAAACAAAATGGTCCTAAATTAATGGATAGACACGATTTGTGGGGGGCGTAAAATATTATACAGTTTTTGCTATGATTTTGTAATGTATTTGATTCTAAGATGCGTTATTAGGTTTTTTGTTGATTTTTTTTTCCCTAGATCGCGGTTTGTATTATATAATTTTTAGATGCTGTTATGGGCACCTCTGCTCTCACTTGTCTGTATATAGTTTTGCTCCTATGTAGATCAGTGCTGTTGTCTGTAGAACAGTGTCTGTGTATATATATATATTGGAAGAAAGAGAGAGAGATTTATGTGTGTATAATTTGTGTGTGTATTAGATTAATATGTAACTGCAAAATATGTAAGTGCGTGTACATTTTTCATCCAGTTTGACTTCAGTTTAAATAGTTTTGGTTCTGAATAAATATGTGTAATCTGTCTGAAAGGTCACCAGCATTGTGAACATGTGATTCGAATGAGATCTGAGCTGCCTCCTATTCATTTTGACAGCAGCTGTCTGATCTGTGGTCTGACCCAAGATGGCCGCCCTGTAGGCACGTCAGCCTAGCGGCCGGCAGCGTCCAATGGGGCGTCTACGTATATGATGTCTATGGTCCCGACCACCGGACACGCCAGACGGAAACCTACGCTGACGTCACCCGCGGCCGAGGCCCCCTTTCACCCACCAGAGACGGACCTTCACGACGGCGCGCACCAGAGACGGACCTTCACGACGGCGAGCCTGTCGTGATCTTGCCGAGGGCTCCTGCAGTTGCAAGTGCGGTATTTCCCCCACAGACCACCAGGGCGGCCAAGAAAACCTTTGTTCAACCTGAAATGACTCATTTAATCATCCAAAACGGTATGGAACACATTAATTAACTGAAAAATGTTGCATAGTGTGCCTTTAATGCACTCAGTACTTGGTTGGGAATCCTTTTGCACAGATTACTGCATCAATGCGGCGTGGCATGGAGGCAATCAGCCTGTGGCATTGCTGAGGTGTTATGGATGCCCAGGATGCTTCAATAGCGGCCTTTAGCTCATTTGCATTGTTGGGTCTGGTGTCTTTCAGCTTCTTCTTCACAATACCCCACAAATTCTCCATGGGGTTCAGGTCAGGGGAATTGGCAGGCCAATCAAGGACAGTAATGCCATGGTCAGTACACCAGTTACTGGTGGTTTTGGCACTGTGGGCAGGTGCCAGATCTTGGTTGTGCAGCGTTTCCTGCCACATTTCCCCCTTCCAACACACTTTTTGTGAATGTGCTTTGAAACTGCACTCTGTGAACAGCCTGCTCTTTGAGAAATTTCTTTTTGTGTCTTACCCTCCTGATGGAGGGTGTCAATGATGGTCTTCTGGACAGCAGTCAGATCAGCAGTCTTCCCCATACTTGTGATTTAGTTTACTGAACCAAGCTGAGTGTTTTTCAAGGCTCAGGAAACCCTTGCAGGTGTTTCGAGTTAATTAGACGATTCAAGTGATTAGTTGAATAGCCTACTAGTATACTTTTTCACGATATTCTAATTTTCTGAGACAGTCCTGTAAACTTATTTTATGGTGATCATGATCAACGGTTTCTGGTCTTTTTTAACGTGGCTTTATACCTTTTTAAGGTGGGAACAAAATCAGAAGAGACCAACTGAAAATGTTCAGAGCACAGAGCAGATGTGGCGGAGGGCTTGGCTCCCATTTCTCATTAGTCTGTATGACCTGCTTCACCTACTTTGACCATCACTGGATCCTCAGGAAACTTAAATACACTAACGCCGTCTTTGTGAGTGTTTGAACAAAAACCTGCAATACAACTGAAAAGGTCAATATCCTGTCAGCAGCACTTTAAGGTTAAAATGGTAGGTCTACAAAGAACTGACTTTTTGGGGGGAAGTTGTAACAGTCATATACGCTGAGGTTTTCTGTTGTTTTATTGTGTTTTACTGTTCTGCATGTTCTGTGAATGAAATGGTAAAAACTCAAAACTGAATAGTTTTTCATAGAGCTGTAAACAAACAAGAGATAAGAAACAACATGCAAATGCAAATTAAACAATAAAAAAATAGTTATAGCAAATAATTAAATTTAACTAAATTACATAAATATATCTTTATTAAAATATGCCTCAGTTCAGGCTGAGATCAAAATACTTTCTAATATGCATAATGTGTTTCAATGTTTCCTACAGATGTTAAGAAGCTGATTGTTAAAGAAGCTTCTTTAGACCACAGACCTCGTGCCGACCTGCATGACCCAAAGCCCCCCCAGATCAAGGAGGAACAGGAGGGAGTCTACATCAGTCTGCCAGGAGAGCAGCTCAATGGGAAGGAGGTAATTAATGCCATCAGGTTTCCAGTTGCTGCTCCTCACATTAAGAGTCTGGCTGATGAACAGTCTCTGCTGCTCTCACAGCTTTATCCAGACCAAATTAAAGGCAGAGAGCTTCCAGAAGAGAATGATGGAGAAGAATCCATCAGGAAACAAGATCATGGAGATGTTTCCACTTCTTCAGAGACTGAAGACACTGAGAACGATGAAGAGGGCAGTGATGTAGAGCACCCTCTCTCTGGGCTGAAACACTTGCCAGACTCTGGACATAAGAAATGTTCTACAGAGAAGAAAAATGTGGACTCACGAAGGAAAGTCCAGAAAGGAGTTAAGCATAGCTGCAAAGACTGTGGCAAAACATTTATGAGAAAATATGATTTAAACAGACACATGACAATTCACACAGAAAAGCCTTTCTGTTGTGACCAATGTGGACAAAGACTTAGCAACAAATCAAATTTAAACTCACACATGAGAATCCGCACAGGAAGGAAGCCTTTCTGTTGTGATCAATCTGGACAAAGATTTAGATAAACATCTTATCTAAACTCACACATGAGAATCCACACAGGACAGAAGCTTTTCTGTTGTGATCAATGTGGACAAAGATTTAGTGTAAAATCTTATTTAAACTCACACATGGGAATCCACACAGGACAGAAGCCTTTCTGTTGTGACCAATGTTGACAAAGATTTAGATAAAAATCTTATCTAAACTCACACATGAGAATCCACACAGGACAGAAGCCTTTCTGTTGTGACCAATGTTGACAAAGATTTAGCAACAAATCAAATTTAAACGCACACATGAGAATCCACACAGGACAGAAGCCTTTCTGTTGTGATCAATGTGGACAAAGATTTAGATAAAAATCTTATCTAAACTCACACATGAGAATCCACACAGGACAGAAGCCTTTCTGTTGTGATCAATGTGGACAAAGATTTAGATAAAAATCTTATCTAAACGCACACATGAGAATCCACACAGGACAGAAGCCTTTCTGTTGTGACCAATGTTGACAAAGATTTAGCAACAAATCAAATTTAAACGCACACATGAGAATCCACACAGGACAGAAGCCTTTCTGTTGTGATCAATGTGGACAAAGATTTAGATAAAAATCTTATCTAAACTCACACATGAGAATCCACACAGGACAGAAGCCTTTCTGTTGTGATCAATGTGGACAAAGATTTAGATAAAAATCTTATCTAAACTCACACATGAGAATCCACACAGGACAGAAGCCTTTCTGTTGTGACCAATGTTGACAAAGATTTAGCAACAAATCAAATTTAAACGCACACATGAGAATCCACACAGGACAGAAGCCTTTCTGTTGTGATCAATGTGGACAAAGATTTAGATAAAAATCTTATCTAAACTCACACATGAGAATCCACACAGGACAGAAGACTTTCTGTTGTGATCAATGTGGACAAAGATTTAGATAAAAATCTTATCTAAACTCACACACGAGAATCCACACAGGACAGAAGCCTTTCTGTTGTGATCAATGTGGACATAGATTTTGCAAAAAATCACATTTAAACAGACACATGAGAATCCATACATGAGGGAAAATGTCTCATGTAAAATTTAAAAAAATAAACAAGCTGTTACAGCGAGCAAGTTGCAACGTTTCGGTATTCAAGTACCTTCATCAGGCAATAAACTCGCATTAAATGTCTTTCTAATGTTGATCGGACAAGGCATGAGGTCAAAAGGCTGTTCGGGCGTCCGCAGCGTCCCTTTATAGCCTTGGTCCGTCCTTCTGTGGTAACCCAATAGGTGGCAGAGGAGTGCTCCCCCTACAGGTCGGATGGATCTCAGAGTCTTGTTTACAGTGGTAAGTGCAGGGCTGTGCATCATGACGTAAGTATTTACAATATTACAGTATTTACAACATTTACATTCTTCTTTTTTGTTGTTTTTTACTTTTTTTTTACTTTTTTTAACATTTTTTTCTTTTTTTCACAGGAACAGGCATTTCAAAGGCATCAGGATGACAAGTATCAAAAATAGGTGAGGAAGAAAGCTTCAATTCAATTCAATTCAATTCAATTTTATTTATATAGCGCCAAATCATGAAACATGTCATCTCAAGGCACTTTACAAAGTCAAGTTCAATCATATTATACAGATTGGGTCAGATTATACAGATTGCTCAAACATTTCCTATATAAGGGAACCAGTTGATTGCATCAAAGTCCCAACAAGCAGCATTCACTCCTGGAGAAGCGTAGAGCCACAGGGAGAGTCGTCTGCATTGTACATGGCTTTGCTGCAATCCCTCATACTGAGCAAGCATGAAGCGACAGTGGAAAGAAAAAACACCCGTTAGCGGGAAGGAAAACCTCCAGCAGAACCGGGCTCAGTATGAACGGTCATCTGCCTCGACCGACTGGGGGTTACAGAAGACAGAGCAGAGACACAACAAGAGAGACAAACAAGCACAGAAGCACACATTGATCTAGTAATCTGTTCTACATTAGATGGTAGTAACGGGTGAGCCGTCTTCTCTGGATGATGTCACAGTTAACAGAACGCCAGGCCAGGTGTACCTACTATGAAGATAAAAGAGAGAGAACAAAAAGTTAAAGCATAAATGACAACACGTAATGCATAATTGAAGAACAGTAGAACTCTATAGAGTGAGAAAATTAGATCCTGATGTCCTCCAGCAGCCTAAGCCTATAGCAGCAAAACTATAAAGGTAGCTCAGAGTAACATGAGCCACTCTAGTTATAAGCTTTGTCAAAAAGGAAGGTTTTAAGATTAGTCTTAAAAGTAGACGGGGTGTCTGCCTCACGGACCAAAACTGGGAGTTGGTTCCACAGGAGAGGAGCCTGATAGCTAAAGGATCTACCTCCCATTCTACTTTTAGAGACTCTAGGAACCACCAGCAGACCTGCAGTCTGAGAGCGAAGTGCTCTGTTAGGAACATACGGGGTAATCAGAGCTCTGATATATGATGGAGCTTGATTATTAAGGGCTTTATACGTTAGAAGAAGAATTTTAAATTTTTAAATCAAAGAGGTAAGTATTTACAAAATGTACAATATTTATGTGATTTTTTTTATTTTTTTAGGTTCTTTTTCTCTTTTTTTGCAGGACAGGACATCCAGATGACATCAACATACATCAGGTAAGTACAAGGATAGGTATCATACAGGTAAGTGTTTTCTAGGGTTAGGGTTGGGGTTGGGGTATGGGTTAGGGTCAGAGGTCAGAGGGCCAAAACCCTCTTTCCTCCTTCCCCCGACCCCTCCTTCACCCAGTGTACGGGCACGTCCTGTCAGGAGCATCTCCTGTGGAGCCTACCTCTCATTCAGGCCCCTTGGGAGGAGCGTGTCCAGCCTGTGGATCCAAATTCTTTCAGCCCTTCTCCTCTGGGCTGCAGACCAGGCTGGGTTACACTCCAGCACCAGTGCTGAAAGTGCATCCCAGCCGTGGTCTATGAAATGCTGCACTAGGGGACGCTGTGTGTTTTTATGTTTTTGAATATTGTACCTATGCTGAGTGAAGCGGGTAAGGAGGCTGTTACCCGTCTCACCCACATACTGGATCTTACAGATTTGGCATGTTATCAAATAAACACAATTTTTTGATTTAGGGTGTCCTGATCGGTCTGATTTGAAAATTGTGTTGTTGAATTTGTTCTTTACCCAGTGCAGCTGTTTGAAGAATCCACCCTGACCTCTGACCTTTGGTGTCTTCAAAGGTCTTACCTCAGCACGGACGAGGAAATCCCTTAGGTTCTTATTCCTTTTGTAGGCCGCAATTATTCTGTGGTTTGGTAGCAAAGACGTGTCAGATTGGAATTTGGTGAAATTCTGTTTGACACCATGAACGAAGCGTCCTGCTGAGGAGGAGAATTGTGTGATCAGGGGGATCATAGGTGATGAATCGGGGGGTCTGGAGTCTAGGAAGCTCTTCCTGCATGCTCTCAGGAAAGATCTGGAATATCCTCTCTTATAAAGCGCTGAAAATAGCGTCCTAGCTGCCTCCTCAAAGTCTGATTTTTGTGTGCAAATTCTGTGAAATCGGAGGAGCTGGGATTTAATCAGGCCCGCATATGTGTGCTTTGGATGGTAACTGGTTTTAAATAAGAGAGCATGTGTGTCTGTGGGTTTAAAGAAAACCTTTAAATCTAATTTATGTGTTTTATCAAATTGTTCTCCTTTATAGGTGGTGGTGTCCAGGAAATCGACCGCTTTAACGCTGGTGGTGGACTTTACCTTGATGGATGGATTGTAAGTGTTTAGGTGCTGGAGGAATTCTTGAAATTCTGCTTCCGAATGAGTCCAGACCCCCCAGATGTCATCCAGGTACCTGTAGTAATGCAGGGGGGCCTTCCTGCACGACTTAAGGGCCCCGGCCTCCCACTCGGCCATGAAGATGTTTGCATAGGCCGGTGCAAACTTTTTGCCCATGGCAGTACCCTTGATTTGGAGGAAAAATTGGCCATCGAATATAAAATCATTTCTTTTTAGGTTTATTTCTAACAATTGAATGAGTTCTCTGTCTGGCCTCCTCGAATTGGGATATTTCAAAAATATGTTTTTTATGCAGCCAATTCCTTCATCTATATCAATATTTGTGTACAAACTGTCGATGTCAATGGTAAATAGAATAGAGTCCTGAGGTAACGAGATTGATTTGATTTTTTCCACAAAATCATAGGTGTCCTTGATATAACTTTGGTGCCGAATTGAGAGAGGGTACAAGTAATGATCAATGAACTCCGCTGTGTGATACGATTCGCTATTACAGTCCGAAACGATCGGTCTCCCTGGAGGGATCTGAAATGGTTTGCTCCATTTCTCAGGTTCCTTGTGGATCTTAGGGAGCAAATAGAACCTCCTCGCCCTGGGTTCAGAGGAGCCGAGCAGGTAAGTTTTCTGTTTAGCATTAATAAATCTCTTCCTGTGCAGGTCCTCTAGAATTTTATTAATTAATGGGACCGTATCTTTATAAATAGGGGTATCTAATTTCTTATAATATGTTTCATTATGTAGTTGTTTGTATCCCTCCCATAGATATTGCTCTCTGTCCATAATAACAATGGCGCTGCCTTTATCAGCAGGTTTAATGACAATATTATTATTATTCATTAGTTCTTTGAGAGCTTCTGTTTCTTCTATATTTAGGTTAAGTATAGTTTTAATAAATTTAAATTCTTTATCCAAATATTTCAGGTCCTGGGAAATCAATTTCTCCACCTCAGGAGGGAGGGAGTTAATTGGAGGAGACCAGTCTGACTCTGGCATAAAAGGTAAGTGATCATTTTTATTATTATCAACATCATCTTTATAATAAATGGCCAATTTAACCCTTCTGTGGTATTTTTGCAGGTCATACCTCATCAATGTTTTAATTTTATCCCTGTTATTGTTACCCTGGGTGGGAATAAAGGTTAAACCCTTGTTTAGGAGGGAACACTGTGCATCACTCAGAGCAAATGTTTTTGACAGGTTACACACATTCTTATTTACAATATTAGAGTGCCCCTCCTGCCTTTGCAGGCTCTCGGGGCCATCTAATTTAGCCACTCACTCCAGTGCTTCTTCATACGGGCCGCCGTGGCCTTGGACCAGTGGACATTGTCACCGGTCACTGTGAAGATCCTCTTCTCCAGCGCAGGGATGTGGTGGCTGCGCTGTGAAATGCGGCTGTTCAGGTAAGTGAGGTGTAGGAGCCATTTATAGTTGTTGGTGTTTAGGTATGGTTTGTTTCTGGTTTATTTGTTTTGGGTGGCGGTGTTTTGTTTAGGTTGACACACTGACCTATATTCTGCTCTACCACTGGTGGCGGTGTGGAGGGGAAGGCTTTATAGGTGCGACGTGAGAGGGCAGAAAGGATTTGGGTGACGGGAGGTCATACGGTTTTTACTTTGTGTAGCGACTATCAAACATGTTTTTGTCGCTTCTGGGTGCGGGGAATCTGGAATTTAACGCGCTTACAAAATGATGTTGAAACCAGGAGATAAGGTATGGGCGTTCCCATTTATTGAAGTAAGTTTGTATATGAACAAACTTTCCAAACAATACGAGTGGTGGTCTTTACAAGTGAGATGGACAGGTAATTATGGAGAGTGTGGATATAACAGAATTTAACCAGTGGACGCAGGCTATTGTGTGCCAAAGAAAGCGGTAAAAACCGTATGACCTTTTTGGATGAAGAGGACAACTCACCTGGAGAAGTTGGGCGCACGTCATGTCGCACCGTCGTAGCTCACTTGCATAACAAAGGAAGGAGCTATCCAGCCATCCATCGCTGTCATCTTAAGTAAGATCAATCAAATAAGGTGTGAGGCACGACTACCATCAAGACATCTCTGGTGAGTGCAGTCATCCTTATTAAATATAAAGCAGGGCGTGTTGGATTGGATTTTGATGCGCAACGGCGTTGGGCCGTCTTCTCGAGTTGATGCTAGCCTGCTCGTTACAGCCAAGGACTACGTGATGGCTTTCATTCATCCATGTTTCAAAGTGTGAATATCCAACAGCCGCTTATGTGAATGCGCTGGTGTTCTGCAGTTTGGAGCGTTTCTGGCAACGTAAAGAAGCACAACGCAGCACGTTACCGTCTTTGTTGAGCCACAGTGGAAAATGAGTGATATTAAAGTTGAAACTGAGCCTATGGGCACACAAGCTGAAAAAAGACAAAGGAAACTTTCGCTAAAGGGCACCGTATTTGCTTCTGAAAAGGTGCAAAAGGAAAGAAATGAAGTGTTTAAAAATGCAAGCAAAATAAAGTCGAAAATAACAGCGCTGTGGTTGTCAAATAAAAATGTTTCTGGGGTTAAACAATATATACAAAAGTTCAATACGCTGTGTGGAAAGGCATCATCTCTCCATGATACCTTGTTAAATTATTTTAATTTGCCCGAGGACGAGCAACAAAGACAAAATGTCTGGTTTCAGGAGAAAGAAGACGCATATAATGAGTTTGTGAATAAAGTGAACACCTGGTTGAAAGAACATGAAAAGGTGTGTAATGAACTTGATGCTGCTAACGTTCAAGTGGAGAACTGTTGTGGTGTGGTCGAAGATAACGTAAACCCTGAGGATAGTGCTTCAAACGTTTCAAGTAAGCGTTCTAAGCGCAGTCGTGCGTCCAGCACATCCTCTGCTCGTAAACGAGCCCTGGCTGATCAAGCAGCTGTACTGGCAAAGGCAGAGGCTTTGAAAAGGAAACACGAATTGGAGGAATTAGAGCAGAGACACAGACTGGAAGCTGACAAGATAAGAAAGCAAAAGGAACAAGTGGAACTGGATGCGCAATTAGCTGCTGCAGCAGCACGCCTTTCTGTGTTGGAAAGCAGTAGCGTTGGAGGAAAATCTAAATCGATGTCCGATGGAATGAACTCTTATGTCAGTAAGGCACTTAAAGAGCAAAGATGCGCTGAATTCAACCCACAGGAGACAGAATTTGTGCCCAATACTGCCACATACACTCCGCTGGGGTTTACAGCAACTGCTCCCTCTGCGCCAGCTGTGAGGAAAAAGGTTTATAGCAGTATAAAATCAGAAGATCAGCCGCAATACCCGAAACAACCACTGTATGGCGCTGTTAGACCAGATTCAAAGTTGGATGGATTACCTTCTGTAAACGTCAACCCGAAACTAAACACTTTCCCTTTCAACCATCAGATCTACAATTACAAGTAACACACAAGGCACAAATGCAACAACAATTAAATAATCCATCAATTCCAAATGATAACGTAATCTGTACCATTATGCAAAAACAGAATGAAATCACATCAATGCTTGTTCAGCAACAGTTATCAGCTACTCTTCCTCAGCGTGAGATCCCAGTTTTCGATGGCAATCCTTTGGAGTGCACGTCTTTCCTAAGAGCTTTTGAACATTGTGTGGAAGAAAGGACAAACAATTATCAGGATTGTCTGTACTTTTTAGAGCAATATACCAGAGGGCAGCCAAGGGAGCTGGTCAGGAGCTGCATGCACATGTCATCACAGCAGGGCTACCAGCGAGCAAAGGAACTCATAATGGAGCATTTTGGAAACGAACATCACATTGCTTCTGCGTACATGGAGAAGGTGTTTGCCTGGCCAGTCATAAAATCTGAGGATGTTGAAGCATTGCAGGAATTCGCCTTGTTCTTACGTGGCTGCTGTAATGCCATGTTAGAAATACAGTACATGGAGGAGTTGAACGTTCTATCTCATATGAGACAAGTAATCATGAAGTTGCCCTATAAGCTCCATGAAAGATGGAGAACAACAGCTTGTAAACTACAAGAGCGGCAAGGCTTCCGAGCCACATTTAATGATTTGGTCAACTTTCTTGAACAAGTAAAGATCCTGTCCCATCCACTGTTTAGAGACATCTCTGACACCAAGCCAAGCCCTGTGATGAGAGGACCATTTAAGACTAAATCCTTACTAAAGGCCAACATCAAAGGCAGCAGCTTTGTAACATCACTTTCAGCACCGGATAGTGCCTCTGCACCAACATTTTACAAGCAGCCAATTGTCCCAAACAATCCTCCTTCATTCTCCTGTCTTTACTGCGAACAGCCTCATCTAATATCAAAGTGTCAAGAACTGCAAAGAATTTCTCATAAGGAGAAAATTGAATTCCTGAGAGGGAAAGGAGTATGTTTTGGATGCTTGAAAGTTGGCCACATCAGTAAGGAGTGTAAGAGTCGGCTCACCTGCGACAAATGCTATCTAAAACACCCCACTATTCTGCATTTAGACAATGAAGAACCATCAGTAAGTAGTGTGTTTGTGTCTCACCAGGTTGGTGCTTGTACTGGGGCCGGGGACCATGACTGTACTTTGTCTATTGTTCCGGTTAAAGTTAGGTCTAAGAGAGGAGATACGGTGTTGCAGACTTATGCCTTCTTAGATCCTGGGAGTACAGCCACTTTCATCACCAATGGGCTCATGAACCATCTAAACCTACAGAGTAAAAGGACTAACATTCTGCTGTGCACCATGGGTCAAGAAAAACTGGTGCCTAGCCACTGTGTTTCTGGACTGGAGATTTCTGAGCTGGAAGAAAACAACTTCATAGAGCTTCCAGAGGTCTACACCCAAGAAACCATTCCTGTTTCAAGGACCAACATTCCCCGTCAGCAAGATGTTGAGAAATGGGAATATTTAAAAAATATTAAGATCACAGAATTGGATGCTGATGTTGGGCTTTTGATTGGGACAAACGCCCCAAAGCTCCTGGAGCCATGGGAGATTATAAACAGCAAAGGTGATGGACCCTATGCCGTGAGAACCCTATTAGGTTGGGTCATAAACGGACCTTTAAGGAGTGGAAATGGTGGTCAGAAAGGCTGTCCTACTGTTTACACTAATCAGATTTCCATTGTCAAATTGGAGGAGCTGTTGATGTCTCAATACAATATAGAGTTCAGTGAGAGGACACTGCAAGAGGAGCATGAACTGTCGATTGAGGACAAGAAGTTCATGGAAATATTGGAGCAATCAGCTTGTATCCAAGATGGACATTACTGCATGGATTTGCCCGTTAATAAGGATGACACAGTCATGCCCAATAACCGATGTATTGTGGAGCAACGCATTCAAAGTCTCAAAAGAAAATTTGACAGGAACAAGGCCTATAAGGAAGAATATACAGCATTTGTTACCAACCTAATTGACAAAGGCTATGCTGAGGTTGTTCCTCAGGACCAGATGGAACCCAAGGATGGAGGTGTGTGGTATCTGCCCCATCACGGAGTTTACCACCCAAAGAAGAGGACGTTGCGAGTGGTGTTTGATTGTGGAGCAAGCTATAAAGGCACCTCGTTGAATAGCCAGCTGCTACAGGGGCCGGATTTCACCATTTCCCTGTTTGGTGTGCTCACCCGATTCCGAGGGGAGAACATTGCATTGATGACCGACATCCAAGCTATGTTTCATCAGGTGAAGGTGTCAGAGAAACATGTGGATTTTCTCCGCTTCTTGTGGTGGCCATTAGGAGATACATCAGTCAAACCAGTCGAACACAGGATGAAAGTGCATATCTTTGGAGCTGTCTCATCACCAAGCTGTGCCAATTATGCTCTAAGAAAGACAGCAGCAGATAATATCAACAGCTACAACAAGCATGTGACTGACGCCATTTACAAAAATTTTTATGTTGACGACTGTTTGAAGTCTGTGGCCACAGAGCAAGAGGCAGTACAGTTGGTGGTGCACCTCACTGATTTGTGCTCAAAGGGAGGATTTTAGCTGTTGATATGGACAAGCAACAGCCGAGCAGTGTTGTCAACCATTCCGGAGGGAAAGCGCTCCAAACCAACAAGACAACTTCACCTGGAACGAGACAGGCTGCCCGTGGAGAAAGCACTGGGCCTCAGCTGGAGTGCAGAGAGTGATACATTTAGCTTTGAACTTGCTGTGGAAAAAAGGCCTCACACTAGGCGTGGCATTCTCTCAATGGTCAGTTCAATCTATGACCCTCTTGGCTTCTTGGCACCTTACACTTTGCTACCTAAGTTATTGTTACAGGAAGCATGTAGACAAAATCTTTCTTGGGATGACCCTATTCCCAAGTCTATGTCACGGTTTTGGTCATCATGGTATCAGGACCTGGAGAAAATAGCAGGGTTTAAAGTGAGGCGTTGCATCAAGCCAAATAGTTTTAAAGGACGTCTACGTGTCCAGTTGCATCATTTTGCAGATGGTAGTGACCATGGATATGGGACAGTGTCTTATTTGAGGGTACAAGATGAAGGAGGAAATGTGCATTTGGCATTCATGCTTGGAAAGGCTAGAGTAGCTCCATTAAAGCAGACAACAATTCCCCGCCTTGAACTCACTGCCGCTGTTTTGGCCGTCAAGGTGGACAGAATGTTGAAAAGGGAGCTCCCTATCCAGCTGAATAGCTCATGCTTCTGGACAGACAGTCAGACGGTGTTGAGATACAACAGTAATGATATCAAACGATTTCACACCTTCGTTGCAAACAGAGTGGCTGCAATAAGAGAGGCTACCGATGTGTTTCAGTGGAGGTACATCAGCTCTAAGTCCAATCCAGCAGATGAGGCCTCCAGAGGTCTTTCTGCAGACAGCTTTATGTCATGCAAGAGGTGGATAAATGGCCCGGATTTCCTCCTAAGGCCCGAGCAGGAGTGGCCAGAGCCCTTTGAACCCCAGCCTGTTTGTTCTGAGGACCCAGAGGTGAATTAACCTGACAACAGCCAGCTGTATGTCGCTCCGCCTAGCTCCACTCACATACATCTGGGACTCCGCCATAGGAATTGCATTTACAGAAGGCTGGGCCTTATCAAAAATTCTTGCATATGATTGGATAAGCCACTTGTCTGTCATCTTTATTGACGTGCTATTTCAACCACTCACACCGAAGCTAACCCGTGACGCTAATGATAGCGACGCAGGAAAAAAAAAAAAAAAATAATAATGTGTTTGCGGCTCTAGTGGCATGCGTTTTATTGACAGTGAGCTGACAGGAAGAGGGGGGAAGACAGGCGGCAAAGCGCCGCGGGTCGGAGTCGATTCCGGGCCGACCGCGTTGAGGACTAAAGGCCTCCTAACATGGTTAGCGCTAACCGCTAACCGCTCCAGGGCGCGTCCGCGTCTGCACGTCCGCTGGCCCCGGAAAACAAAACTTGCCAAATCCGGTCGGGAGAAGGGCGAAAACATGGTTTCCACCAACAAAAGCCTTCAGAGGCGTTCTCTGATGTTCTTTTAATGAAACAATATTAGGTAGATTGGACAACACGGAAGAAATAGCAGCATCAATGCTAACGCTTGCTTCCTCGACGAGCCGCCATTGCTATCAAAACAGTCTCACGTCATGGTCGCGTCTCCACTACGTCACATATATGAAACTCCAGCCCTGCGTCCTGATTGGCCAGACCATAAAATTGGTTGGAGAAATCATTCTCTACCGGCGGTGTCCCAGATGTATGTGAGTGGAGCTAGGCGGAGCGACATACAGCTGGCTGTTGTCAGGTTAGAGGTGAAAAGGGATATTCTGATAAATGCCATTGACACACAGCCACATGATGCTACCACTAAGTTTGTCCATTATTTTTCAAGCTGGGCCAAACTTAAGATTTCAGTTGCTTGGTTGCTCAAATTAAAGGATATTCTGCTCAGCATGAGTACGAAGAGGAAAGAGTTGATGGCAATGGGTCCCTCTGTTGACGCTTCTATAGCTCCTAGGAGGATAGAAGAGGAGATGAGAAAGAACAGAGCTGCTGTTTGTAAACAGGTTCTTACAGTAAAGGACATCTCTAAGGCAGAGGTTGCCATCATCTGTTACAGCCAGCATGCCAGCTTCAGAGAGGAAATTAAAGATCTGCAACGTGGAGCATCTGTTGTCAAGAACACAAGCGACATTTACAGGCTCGATCCAGTACTACATCAAGGTTTATTAAGAGTGGGGGGTAGGCTTAGTCGCTCAGTCCTACCTGAGGAACAGAAACATCCTTTGATCCTCTCTAAAGACCAGCATGTATCCAAACTAATTCTGAGAGACCTGCACCAGCAGCTTGGTCATGCAGGTAGAAATCATATGCTGTCAGCTCTCAGAGAAAGATACTGGATTACTTGCGGCAACTCAGCTTGCAGAAAGATATTATCCGAATGTGTTGTATGTAGACGCCACAGAGGACAACCAGCAGAGCAGAAAACGGCTGATATGCCACAGGAACGAGTCTGCCCAGAATTCCCACCATTTACTAATGTAGGTGTGGACTATTTTGGGCCCATTGAGGTCAAGAGAGGGCGTGTTATGGTTAAAAGATACGGTGTTATCTTTACATGCATGGCCAGCCGAGCCATACATCTGGAGGTGGCTCATTCGCTAACAACTGACTCCTGCATCAATGCCATCAGGCGTTTTGTATGTCGCAGAGGTCCAGTACGTCAAATGAGATCGGATAATGGCACAAATTTTATTGGTGCAGAGCGTGAATTAAGGGAGGCTTTGGCAGCTATAGATCATACAAAAATCCACCAAGCCCTGTTGTTAAAAGAGATTGACTGGATTTTTAACACACCTGCTGCATCCCATCATGGAGGAGTGTGGGAACAGCTTATCAGAATGGTCAAAAGGGTGTTACTTTCTGTTCTTCACCAGCAGACCTTGGATGACCAAAGTTTTCAAACCATTTCATGTGAAGTGGAAGCTATCCTTAATGATCGCCCCATTACAAAGGTTTCGGATGATGTAAATGATTTGGAAGCTCTAACTCCAAATCATATTCTGCTGCTCAAAGGAAAGCCTAATGTTGCTCCTGGTGCTTTTCAAGAAAGTGATGTTTACCTCAGGAAACGTTGGAGGCAAGTGCAGTACCTCTCCGACCTGTTCTGGAAAAGATGGACAAAGGAATACTTACTTTTGCTGCAGGAAAGACAGAAATGGTCCAGACCTCGGAGAAGTTTTGCTGTTGACGATATCGTGGTGGTTGTGGATCGTTCTGCTCCTCGTGGTTCTTGGATCCTCGGAAAGGTTACAAATACTTACCCAGATAAACATGGACTTGTGCGTGCTGTACAGTTGAAGACAGACACAATCAGGACAACTGGAAAGACCCATCTCCAAAATACTTCTTCTTCAAGAAGCCATTTGACTCTGTATTTAAAAAAAAAAAACTTACTGGATGTTGCCACTTTCTGGTGACGTCCCTCTCCCCAATTTTATCATGCATTTTAGACACTTTCACTCCAAACATTTTCACACAGGGTTTCCGCGGGGCATTAAAAGTCATTAAAAGTCATTAAATGAAATTTTCTAAAATTAAGGCCTTAATTGGCATTAAAAGTCATTAAATGTGATTATCTGTGGCATTAAAAATGGCTTATTTTTTTTCTAAAAAAAATACGGTCATAAAAACAGTTTCTTCAGATATATCAGATATCACTGATTCCGCGTTGTGCGCGGAACTGCTTCCGGTTCATCGTAAAGCTGTATGTTTTTACAATGTTCGGAAAATGGACTCGAGGCAGAGAGAGTGGGAAAATGCTAATTTCATCAAAAGCGGATGGAAAACGGACATGGCTGCAGCCTGTCGACGGTAAAGATGACGAAGAATTTTGTAAAAAAAAATTAAGCTTTGCACAATGGGTGTCAATGCTTTGCGGTCTCACATGAAGTCGGACAGTGTAGTCCAGGGTGTACGCAGGTATACGCCGTATAGCCACTTATTTTTCAGTCAGCATTGCCTATGTCAACTTCTGGAGCGATATTTGTGTCTTTTGTTTGAGCGCGCAGTGAGGCAGGTATTCAGCGTTTAAACATCACTCGCGCTCAAAACTGATAAACTCTTCTCAATTCACTTTGCTCGCCTTCGGTTCCGTGTTTGCCCGTGACCTGCTGCTTCCACGCATAACACCAGCTGTGAGCGGCTCGTGGGATTCTGCGCTCTTGACTTCAAAAACTGTCTTCAAAAAAACAAAAAAACTGTCCACCTCACCAGCCAATCACAGACAGGTTTCTTTCCATCCAGAGTAGGGCTTGCAAATACTGCATTCAGATGGATTAAATGAAAATGCTGCAGCTTTTGGCAGAAATTACTAAACATAACGGTGGTATTGAAGAAAAAACAACAACCAATAAACAGTTTAATATTTTAGCCTAAAATATTTAGTTTAAAATAATTCCTTGAGTTACTAAGTGAGGTGTGAAAAATGTTTTTGTCTTTTTTCTTTCCAGCTTCTGGGTGATGATGCAAACGTTTCTTGTGATCATAATCATCATCATCATTGTCATCATTATTTAAAGAGCACTTTAACACAAGGTAAAACAAAATAACATCTAATAAAATGACTTGAGTAAAGAATCAACAGTTTAAAACAACAACAACAACAATAATAAGCTGTTTAAATCCTTAAAAACAAACAGAAGTTCTTTAAACTGAACTCTAAGATAAACAGGCAACCAGTGAAGGGAGGCCAGGATGGGCTAATGTGCTTTATTTTATGTTTTTCCATTAAAAGGTGTGCAGCAGCGTTTGAACCAGCTGCAGACATTTGAGTGAGGACTGACCGATTCAGAGATAAAGAGAATTACACAAATCCAGCCATGATGAAATTAAGGCTTAGAGTGTTTCCATATTTCTGCCTTGAAAGAATATGTTTTACCTTTGCTTTGTTCCTTAAATGATAAAAATGACTTAACTGAGGTCCTTTTTGACTGTCAAGTTTAAAATCACCGTCCATTTTAAAATTGAGGGGCTAAACATTCATTGTCAGGGTGTCTAAATCAACAGGATCAACAGTTGTTTGGGTGTTTCAACTGGAATATTTGACAATTCCTCATTTGCAAAGACAAAGAGATTTGATGTTCTCCTCGTCATTAACTTTATCTCTTTCTATAGATTCTCTTTCTCATTCAATTTAGGACTTTCCATATGCCTTATCATCTACGTCTATATTGAAAAACCTACAGTAAAGTAATGAAATGTTGATTCTGGATGTAGTGTAGGAATTCCTTCAATATAAACCAAAGAAAATTTTACATTACCTGCCAGAAGCTGGATTTTTTAATCGATTGACAGCCCTAATATATATATATATATATGTATATATATATATATATATATATATATATATATATATATATATATATATATATATATATATATATATATGGGTACTTGTTGATGGCATTAAATTTATTTCTACAAGTTTCCCTAATATATCTATATATATATATATATATATATATATATATATATATATATATATATATATATGGGTACTTGTTGATGGCATTAAATTTATTTCTACGAGCATTAAAAGAGCATTAAAAAGCATTAAATTGGGGTTAGTCATTCCTGTATAAACCCTGTCACAACGCACATTCATGTAGGCCACGGTATGGGGGGGTGGGGGTGAAGACGTCTGGGGGGGGGGGGCTTATGTTGTGTGAGCCTCGCCTCGGACGGCTCCCTTCACCCCCTCTCGCATTTAGACATTGAGGGTTCTGGGTAGTGTCTTGGAGGGGGGGCGCTGGCACCAGCTTACTTCCGGAGGGGGGGCGGGCTGTGCCGTGCACCCCCTTCGGTGCTCCCAGTTTTAAACACACTTGAGAACAACATGCAACAACAGAACGTCTGAGCGGGCGTAGGGAGGATCGGGGGTCTTTTGCACACCCCCGATCTCCGATCGCGGCACGGAGTCTGGGGCCTGGAGGAGGTGCGGGCCACTGTGTCCGGGGTCTTGGCTGCTGTGGTTAGCCAGCGGCTTACCGGGTCTGGGGCTGACGCCTCTGAGTGGGGTACTAGGGAGGGATGGTGTGAATGAGTTTTGTTTTTTTTTGTTTTTTTTTCCAGGTTCGGGTCAGGTCTGCTCCCTCTCCCAAGAACATCTCAAGTCTCCGATAGGTGCGGAGCCCATCCCCCCACGTCCTGCCCTCTTCCACTGCGCTGGCAGGCGCCTTGGCCCTCTGGCGCGTTGACGGCCCTCGGGTTTTTGGGCGGGTTCCCGGGTGGGTGCCGGCCCATTCCCGGTGGCGGCTTCGCGGGGCCTGGCCCCCCGGGGGCCCCCTTGGGCCTCTGGCCCTCAGGGCCCATGGCCGGGACCACTTCGGCGCGGCTGGCTGCCGGCAGAGCCCACAGGCTCGTCCCCGCGGCTCTTGGAGGCGTCGGCATTGCGGTGGCTGGGGGACTTCCTTGGGGTCGTCTCTCCTCTTTCCTCGGGGGGGGGGGGGGGGTTGCAGATTTCCTGTGATGGCCCCTCTTGGGTGCACTGCTTTAGGGACCCCTTTGGGAGTCCGGAATTATGGGTCCCCTGACTCCTGCCTCTGTGCTCGTGGAAGGCGGGTCTTTGGTTCTCCACAATCACTATCGAGCTATTTCCTTTTGGATAATTTTCAACTAAACTAGTGCACTCTCACAAACTCCCACAGGTGCAGGGTTCCAGGTATTAAGTGTTCACTTATATACAGAAAGCCTGTAATTTATTTATTTATTTTATTTTACTTTCTTTTTTCAGGTATCACATTACACATGTCAGCTTAAATAATAATACATATGATTTAGCAATGGCGTCAAGGTGTTACTCGATTGTATCTGTTGCTTTATGTCTGTTGGTTGTGCTGTTCTTTTTGCATCTCTTTCCAGGTGATGGAGCAGACAGAGGACGTTTTATCATTCTCTCCCTTTTATCTCTTCTTTCTTTCACCTCTTCTCTTTCTTTTTTTCTCTTCTTGTTCTTCCTTTACTCTCCTAATTTCCGATTGTAGTGTCCATATAATTTGAAATTCTCCCTGCAGGAATCACAATAAAGCTATTTACATGCACAAATCAAGCGGAGCATTATGGCGTAAGCTGTTTGCTCCACTTGTGAAAGCAAAATCTGTCGAGCTCTATTTGGCATTAAGACATCAATTCTTATTGCCACATTGCTAGACAGGACACTGGGAAAAAAAAAAAAAATATGCTTGGGCCTACATATTTCTGGGGCTCCTGTTTTGATGTTTGTTGAATTGTGCTGTCTACACTATTTGGGCCGGTGTGTAGGAGCCATTTATAGTTGTTGGTGTTTAGGTATGGTTTGTTTCTGGTTTATTTGTTTTGGGTGGCGGTGTTTTGTTTAGGTTGACACACTGACCTATATTCTGCTCTACCACTGGTGGCGGTGTGGAGGGGAAGGCTTTATAGGTGCGACGTGAGAGGGCAGAAAGGATTTGGGTGACGGGAGGTCATACGGTTTTTACCGCTTTCTTTGGCACACAATAGCCTGCGTCCACTGGTTAAATTCTGTTATATCCACACTCTCCATAATTACCTGTCCATCTCACTTGTAAAGACCGCCACTGGTATTGTTTGGAAAGTTTGTTCATATACAAACTTACTTCAATAAATGGGAACGCCCATACCTTATCTCCTGGTTTCAACATCATTTTGTAAGCGCGTTGAATTCCAGATTCCCCGCACCCAGAAGCGACAAAAACGTGGTTGATAGTCGCTACACTGTCGACTGTGGCAAATAAGACACGAGCATTATTGATGTTTTTGTTGATGATCTCAGAGAAGAAAGATTCTCTTGCATTTTTCAATTGTAAGTTATATCTGTAAAGTCTCTCTTTATAGATGTGAACCTGAAGTCTGGTCTTTCTCCATCTGCGTTCAGCTTTTCGACACTCCCTTTTTTCACCTCTAACTGTTGGAGCATTTCTCCAAGGAGATTTTTTTCTTCCCGAAAAAAACTTCACTTTAACTGGAGCAATGCAGTCAATGATGTCTGAGACTTTAGAATGAAAGTTGTCCACTAGCTCATCTACTGAGTTGCAGCCCAGGGTTGAAGTATCAGAGTAAGCTTGAATAAAAGTTTCCGTGGCGTTGTCCTTAATGGTGCGTTTTCTTACGATGTCCCTTTGGCTAAATGTATGAGGTAAGATCACTGTCAAAATAAACTTGTACATAAAAGGACAGTTGTGTGCATATTAGTCAGAAGTTGTGCATAACAAACATTTGTAAACTCATAATATTTGAAATCGCATTCAAAAGATATAACATACAGTTTAAATAGTTAGAACTTCAATAACTAATAGATACAAATTTCAAGTTTAAATTTGTGCTTTATTCTTCATGAACACAAACAGCAGCGGCTGCTTGAGAATACAGATTTTTTCCTTTGAGAATACGAATTCACAACAGTGGTCTGACGTCACGGTTTCCAAGGCTGGTTAATGGAGCACAGAGTGCGGAGATAGGAGCCGCGTGTGCGTACTATACGAGTACGGACTGGCGTTCTCGTCAAGTCCGGTCTTGGCAAGAACATAGGAAGATCGGACTTGACAAGACCGCGAGCACGTATCTCTGTGTATTGGAACAGAAGTATACTCGTGTACTCGTGAGGTCATCACACGCACAGTTCTTTGGCACTTCTTTAACATTCAAAACTGTACACTACACCATCATATCTTATTGAAAACATTTCTAAAACAATATTTTTAATATTTAAAAAGCCTAAAAAATATCTAAAATATTACAGAACTGTGGGTATAAAACCAGTAATAGTGGGAATTTCTAGTTGTAGAGGCGATTAAATCTTTTTAAAAAATCAGCAATTTGTAGAAGCAAAATGAGCAGTATGAGCAATATTGCTGTTGCTTTGGTCGTTGGTCAGCTTTACCAGCAGGCTGAAGAGGAGGTGACGCAATTAAGGAGGCAAATCCGAGCAAGGAGAAGATTGATGCGGCAGAGGAGGCTCAGAAGGCAGGCTTTGCTCACCCATCTATTGCCAACTGGTAGGCATTTTAAGATTGACAGCCTATTTC
The DNA here is from genome assembly GCA_037039145.1 of Fundulus diaphanus. NCBI lineage: Eukaryota > Metazoa > Chordata > Actinopteri > Cyprinodontiformes > Fundulidae > Fundulus > Fundulus diaphanus. Next base: position 143,613 of record CM073136.1, read on the forward strand.
CTACTTTTATCTTTAAAAATAACATTGAGGATGGTATTAAACATGTGATCACGTTGAAATTGTGACTATTTCTCTATAAATAATTAAAATGAAAACACAATTTTAATATAGTTTTATATACAGTATGACAGTAAGGTTAATCTGTTTTGTTGCACCTGCTGACCTTCACAGCATTGATCATTAAGAAAGGAAAAGTTATTTCTGTCTGCCCACCTTTACAGTGATTAATCTATAAATTATGTGCAGTTAGTTCAGCCCATTCTTTCAGTGAAATGGAAAAAATACCAGAGAAGGGAAGCCATTTGTTACATTTACTATACATTTTACCTTTTCTTTCTTGAGAACTATAATAATCTGCATGTTAAGCAGGTATAGTTTTATGCTGTGAAAAGGTGAGAATTGAAAAAACAATTATGGTAACATTTGGCATTTTTTCTTTACAGGAAGAAACAGAAACCAAATATGTGAGGATAAACACCTCTGTGCCAACCCTCCAAATATTTTTTAATGAAGGGGACCTGAAACCAGCCTTCTAGCTAAACAGGGCCACCATCGTCCTCCTCCTTCAGCTGCATGGATGGCCACGGGAGATAGAGGTGCTGGTGACCCTCTACTGGCTGGCCTGTGGAGCATCCTATAGGGAAACAGCTTGCCAGTAAGATCTCTTACCTTCTTGTCCTTAAATAGAGCCAGCAATGACACACAATTGATACATAGATTATATTAATTGGACAGAAGATTAAGACATATCAGCATATTACCTAAATTACAAGTTAATGTTATATTTGGTACAGGTCAAGTGGAGGCACGCTACAACAGGCACCACGCCAAGGCGAGAAACATCACTGAGCGTGCCTTTGGTGGTCTGAAGACACGGTCGTTCCATCTTCTTAAGGGCGCTGGAGGTCCGCCTGACGTTTGCCCCAAAAGTAATCGCCGCCTGTCCACAATATTTGTATAGAGGCAGGGGACCAGCTTGATGTGGAGGACGAGGAGGTTGACCCAGAGGAGGACGGCCATCCGGCGGCTGAAGACAGGGAGCGGCTCCAGCTGGCTGCATGTTTAAGTGAACATGACTAAATCTGACCTAACGTAGATCAGTTGGAGTCATGTTCACATGCTGGTTCATTTCATTTTTTTCACCACCTGTAAAAATAAATTAAATAATCAGTAAATTAATTTCCATTCCAACTATTTTTTAATTGTATGTTTGTAGGCCTCGTCTATTTATATAAGATTTTAATAGGAGTTATTTCTTTGTTTTAAACCATGTTAGTAACTGTTAATAATTTGTTGAATATATTACACCTCCAATTCTGTTCCAAAGATAAAACATTTGTATAAAATAAATGTCTGTTTTTTTTCATATACTGTTACTATTGTTTTCTTTCCCTCTTTTTCCTCTCAATTCTTCGTGTCCTCACTCAGAAGAAACTCACTTAGATAGGAAAAACATTTGTAGATTTTATTTATTTATTAATTTTATATGCTGCTGTCATCCTTGGGAGACATTTACAATTTATTCCAGCAAGTATTGAGTTAATAAAGCAACACACGTCAGTCAGATAAACACAAAACAAATAAATCATAACCAGCGGTACTACGCACACTACTTGGCCGACAGAAGTCTACTACAGACGGACTAACATCAGCCCTGGCTGCCGTTTCCCTCGGAGGTCTGCGGGTCACTCTGCTCCGCTCAACGTCTGACTTTTGTTTTTTATTACACACTAACTCTGTAAACAGGCCACATAGGGAAGCTTAAAAGTATAATGTTCTCGCCTCAAACGATCTGAACACGGAATTTTGAAGAACAACAGCAGCAGAAAAGGGAATTTTTAACTTACCACTGTGAGCTCTGTTTGCGATGTCTCGAATCAAGCTGCGGCGGCCGCGGTGCATTCTGGGAAAGCGGTCAGTCAGAAGAACGCATGCGCGGCTCCTATCTCCGCACTCTGTGCTCCATTAACCAGCCTTGGAAACCGTGACGTCAGACCACTGTTGTGAATTCGTATTCTCAAAGAAAAAATCCGTATTCTCAAGCAGCCGCTGCTGTTTGTGTTCATGAAGAATAAAGCACAAATTTATAGTTGTAACTATTTAAACTGTATGTTATATCTTTTAAATGCGATTTCAATTATTATGAATTTACAAATGTTTGTTTTGCACGTCTGACTAATATGCACACAACTGTCCTTTTATGTACAAGTCTATTTTGAAAGTGATCTTACCTCATATAAATGAGTCACTGGAAATTATGCTTTCAAAGGTAACAGAAAAGTGATCAGATAGGGCAACATCAGTTACACTGACCTTAGAAATCTTTAGACCTTTAGTGATGGTCAAGTCTAAAATATGTCCCCTGTTTGTGTGTTGGCTGTTCAACATGTTGAGTTAAACCAAAGTTTCTAAGTGTGTCACACAGTTCTTTTGCACTTCTGTCTTAAGGGTTGTCAACGTGAAAGTTGAAATCTCCCACAATAACTAGACAGTCATAGTCAACGCATATCACAGACAGGAGGTCACTAAAATCATTAAAAAAGTTTTTTTGGGAAATGAAGGTGCCAGAGTCTGGAGGAAGAGTCACAGAGGCACAGAATCCGCACTGCTTGAAGTCCACTGTCAAGCTCCTACAGCCAGAGATGGTCTGGGGTGCCATGTCATCTGCTGGTTCTGGTCCACTGGATTCTCTGAAGTCCAGCCATCTAGCAGGAGCTTTCAGAGCACTGACAAGCTTTATGGAGATGCTGATTTCATTTCTCAGCAGCACTTGGTACCGGCCCACATTGCCAAAGGTAACAAAAGTCGGTCCAATAAGCATGGTGCTACTGGGCTTGATTGGCCATCAAACTCCCCGCACCATAGAGACCCCTGTTATTGTCAAGGGGAAGATGAGAGACACCGGACCCAACAAGGCAGATCAAAGCAACCTGGGCTTTCCATTAGACCTCAGCAGAACCACAGGCTGATGGCCTTATTGATGCAGTTATATCATAGGAGCCCAGACCAAGTGTAGACTGCGTAGAGATGAACATACTTTTCAGAAGCCTGACATTTTATTTTAGAATGTTGTATTATTAAAATGTTTTGAGATACTTTGGTGTGTCATCATCTGTAAGCCATAATTATCAAAATAACAAGGAATAAAGGCTTACAATATGTTTAAAGTAGGAGTCTCACTTTCTGAAATGACAAGAATTTTGAACTTTTTTATGATATTCTGTTTGGTTTGTTTCCGTATTTTAAAAGACCTCCAGTTGTAACTGCAGTGAAAAAAAATAGTAAAAGATTTTGAAATCCATGTGTCTAGTTCCTTTTACTCATCAGATGTGTGTTACCTTGTTGGTTTATCAGATGTTCTGTAGTCTTGCTGTGGGAACCTCAACATAATCTGACACAGCTGCACCATCAAACATTGTTTTATTGCATCGTGCAGTTAAATATACCTGGTTCTGCCAGATCAGCTTTAGATGCATTAGTGAAAACAAATGTGTAACGTGGAGTTAAGCTATCCTGACGGATCCAGACGACACCCAAGCATCAGATTCCCTCTTGACCTGATCTGTACAAGTTGATCCTGAGATCAGCTGTAGGTTTTACTGGCCGATTAATAAGAGTTGGACCATAAATGTGTTGGTCTGCCATCATTGGTAGGTCTAAAATACCCAACTGCTTTTTTACATTAAGAAAATTAACAGTTATTTAGTTTGTAACGTGTCAAAGACAAAATATTAAACAGAACATGAAGCAAGATACCATACCATACCAACTTTATTTATGAAGCACTTTATACACCGACAGGACCAAAGTGCTGTACACAATCATAAAATACAATGCAATTATGAAATAGAAAGAATCGAATATAAAATACATATTAGAAACAGACACAATAAAACAAAGTGAAATCTCTCAGATTGTGCCAAAAGCCAAAGAAAAAAGATGAGTCTTAAGAAGAGACTTAAAAGTAGCAAGTGAAGAGGCCTGTCTTATGCTCAAAGGCAGATCGTTCCATAGCTTAGGAGCTGCCACAGAAAAAGCACGATCCCCTCTGAGCTTGCATTTTGTCTTTGGGACCCTCAAAAGCAACTGATCAGCTGACCTGAGGGAACGGGAGGGGGTGTAAGAATGTAACAGCTCAGACAGATAGGGAGGGGCAGGGCCATTAAGAGCTTTAAAAACAAATAAGAGGATTTTAAAATCAGTCCTAAAATGCACTGGCAACCAATGTAAGGAAGCTAAAACAGGGGAAATGTGGTCAAATTTTCATGTACCTGTTAAAAGACGTGCAGCAGCATTTTGTACCCTCTGAAGCTGGGAAGTATATAAATTACTGATTCCTATATAAAGTGAGTTACAGTAATCCAGCCGTGTGGTCACAAATGCATGGATCACTGTTTCGAAGTGCTGTCTGGAAAGAACAGGTTTTACTTTGGCTAGCTGCCTTAAGTGGAAAAGGCTGGATTTTATAACGGCTCTGATGTGTGCTTCCATCTTAAGACCAGCATCCATCTTAACCCCTAAATTAGTAATAACCGGCTTAACATACTGGGCCAAAGAGCCAAGACTAGTCAAGGAATCAGCAGTGGATCTGCCAAAAACCACTACCTCTGTCTTGTCTTCATTAAGTTTCAAAAGATTTAGGGCCACCCAGGCCTTCACATCTTCCAGACATAAAAACAGAGACTGAAGAGAGGTGGAGTCTACATTCTTTAGCGGTAAATATATCTGTGTGTCATCTGCATAGCAATGAAAAGCAATCCCATATTTTCTAAAAATAGAGCCGAGAGGAAGAAGGTACAATAAGAAAAGAAGTGGGCCTAGGACTGAGCCCTGTGGGACACCACGCGACAGTGGAGCAGAGGGGAACCTATGGGCATCAAGACAGACACAAAAAGTACGCTCAGCCAAGTAAGATTTAAACCAATCCAGAGCTATGTGACCGATGCCCACTCACTGTTCCAATCGGGAAAGTAAAATGTCATGATCAACTGTATCAAAAGCAGCTGATAAATCCAACAGCACCAAAACAACAAAGTCACCAGAATCAGTTGCTAAAAGTATATCATTAAAAACTTTTAAAAGAGCTGACTCTGTGCTATGAAATGGTTTAAAACCAGACTGAAAAACCTCTAATATATTATGTTCATTAAGATAAGCCATTAGCTGATTACAGACTACCTTCTCAAGAATTTTAGAAACAAAAGGCAATAGGATCCAAAACTGGTTTCTTAAGTAGAGGCTGGAGAACTGCATGTTTCAGAGTTTTAGGAACAACACCTGAGGACAAGCTACTATTTACAAGAGCAAGGACAGAAGGACCTATAGTAGAAAAAACGTCTTTAAATAATTGGGGCGGAATAACATCATCTGGAGAACCAGTTGGCCTTAAGTGACTAACCACCTCATGCAATGATTGCAAGTTCACACATTCAAAGCTGTGGAAAACACCAGAACAAGGCACCACAACTGAAGGATCATAAGCAGAGGGGATGATCTGGGCCCTAATAGAAGCGACTTTCTCATCAAAAAAGTGTAAAAAGTTTTCACATACAGCAGGTGAGGTCTCCATAAAGCCACTATTGGAATCATTCAGAACAGAGTTAATAATTTTAAATAAGGTAGCAGGATTATGACTATTTGATACAATCAAACCTGACAGGTACTTTCTTTGGCTGCCTTTTACAATTCTTTGATAACGGCGCCAACATTCCTTTAATATTTGGAGGGACACCTGTAATTTGTCCTTTCTCCATTTGCGTTCTGCTCTGCGACAGTCTCTCCTGGCAGCCCGAGTGGCCTCATTTAACCAGGGTTCACGCTTGGATTTTGGAAGTCTAACTTTTTGTGGTGCCATCAAATCCAAGGCTGCTTTACTGGTAGAATAAAACCAGTTGCTGAGTTCCTCAGCAACTGGAGCTGTGTTATTTCCCACAGCTCCTGGGATGGTACAGTTCTGATTAAAAGCAAAAGAAAACTGACCAGCAGTAGAAGGGTTAAAAACACGACAGAGCCGAGCTGCAGCGCGAGTTTTAGCTTTTGCACAGGACAGCGTTATCTCAAATAAAACAGGCATATGGTCTGAAAAGAATGAGTCACCAATTTCTAAATTAAAAACCGGTAGACCATAAGATAAAACCAAATCAAGAGTGTGACCATGCTCATGAGTAGCACCAGTCACAGACTGTTCAAAATTAAAAGAATCAATAACATTAAGAAATGACTGAGCCATAGGTGAAGTCAGACAACAGACATGAATATTAAAATCACCAACAATGAGAACTCGGTCATATTTTGGCATGATATCAGCCAAGAAATCCGAAAAGTCATTTATAAAATTTTTGTTATACTTTGGTGGCCGATAGACTGCGGCACACAACACAGTGTGAGAGCTGCCAAGTTCAAATAGGCTAAGCTCAAAGCTACTATACGAAGGTTGAGGCAACTGCTTGCAAGTAAAACAACTTTTAAAAACAGTCACTATTCCTCCACCAGAGCCCGACATCCTTGGAGAATTAAAATAACCGCAGTTCCGCGGGACAAGTTCATTGAAAACGCTGGAGTCACCCAAACCACTTGTCCACGATTCTGTTATAAATAAAATATCTAATCCTTGAGAGGAAAAGAAATCCCTAATTACGAAAGTTTTATTTGCCAGCGACCTGGCATTTATCAAACCGATCCTGGCAGAAATCGGTGAAGCTACGTCATCAGCTGGCGTCTGGGATTCCCGGCAGAGAGGGCGTAGGTTGCTAGGATTCACCCTGCGTCTACAGGGCCGAGAAGCGCAGGGACCACGGGACTGGAATACTCCATCCTGGCTTCCACCAACAAGAACCAGACAGGAATCCACAGGATCCAATACACGAAATGGGCAGGACAGGCGAGGCACCAGCCCGCACAACCTGGAGGCGGAGAAACTGCGCCGTAGAGCAGCCTTTAATCGCACTAGCCGACCACCGCGGCTTCCGGTGGTCGGCTAGTGCGACACCAAATCAGATATATTTTATAAAATAAAAACAGGAATAGCTTGATAAAAATTTTATTATGGTGTTCATCTGGCTATCCTTAGTTTCTCTCCTACGGTTACTCGTTTAACAATATCTTCATTCCAAGTTGTTTTCTTTTCAGTAATAGAATATGTGGGATGCTTCTGTTCATACAGATGACTTTCTAAGTGCAGAATAGCCCTTATTTTTAAACTTGGCACTTCAGAATACTGACAAGACGTTTCTAAACCGTGATGATCTGTATTCTAGAGAGGCCGGCAAAACCCTGGCCTTCAAACTTGCTGTGGTCTTACCATCATCGGATCCTACAGTTAAAAGGTAGCTTCCTCTCAGTATTTATATTCGCCATTCATAGACGACTCCAGAGTCGTCTATGAATGCACCAACCAGCGTGGACCATCTTTTGATTATAGTCACATATGCTCTTTTTCCTTGTGCTCTTTTTCCTTAACTTTGACATGAAAACAGCTAGAAAAGCTTCTATTGGAGGGTCAACCAGGGTTTAAATCCAGTACTTTTCTCCAAGTACCAGCAGAGGACAATAAAACTCCACATTTCTACGTACAATTTTCAACGAAAGTAGCAAAGTAACCCTTCATTCTGGCTTTGGGAACAATTGAATTAGCCTGACATGATCGTACTCAATTCTAGTCAGAATTTGAGTCTGATACTGCTCCATAGAGCTGAAACTTCCTGTTTGCGGTAAGGCGTATTGTGTCACTTCCTGTTGTTGCTGTGTGAACGACAGATTTTTGCTCTCTCGCTTTTTATCTTTAAACCTCTTTGCTGTAACATCTGTTTCCAAACATAAGCACTTTTAAAACATTTTCTGTGGCTGCTCATCACGTTTGGGAACTCCTCGTGTTTCACACGGTTTGTTGTTTGGCGTGATAACAGGGCGCTAGCCTAGTGTTAGCCTAGCGTTAGCCAAGCCTTAGCCTCATAATGGCTTCTCCGTCTCTGACTAAGTCTCCTATCTGCTGCTCTCTGTGTCAGATGTTCAGTTATTCCTCTGCCTCCTTTAGTGATAATGGTACATGTAATAAATGTAGTATTTTTGTAGCTTTGGAGGCGAGGGTGTCGGAACTGGAGACCCGGCTCCGTGCTGTTGAAAAACCAGCTGATAGCCACTCCTTTGCTAGCGCGGAGCCACAAAGAGTAACTTCACGTAGCGAACCAACAGCCGCACTCGAACAACCGGGTAACCAGGCCGGCTGGGTGACGGTTCGTAGTAAGCATAGCTCTAGATTTCAGCCCCCAGATCACCACCAACCCGTCTGCGTTTCTAACAAATTTTCCCCTCTGAGCGACAGTCTCGCCGAGGAGCCGACCTTAATTATTGGCAGCTCTATAATAAGAAACGTGGCACTAAAGAAACCAGGGACTATAGTTAAATGCATACCAGGGGCCAGAACGGGCGACATAGAATCCTACCTAAAACTGCTGGCTAAGGATAAGCGTAAATACCGTAAAATTGTTATTCACGCTGGCGGTAATGACACCCGGTCAACTGGCAAACTTTCTGGGGAAAACCTGGTCTGATCAGGAGAGACGGCATTCATCCTGCCGTCACTTTGGATGGTGCAGCTCTTCTTTCTAGGAATCTGGCCGGATTTATTAGTTCTCCTAAATGCTGACAACCCAGGGTTCAGACCAGGAAGCAGAGCCATAGTTTAACACACCTCTCTGCAGCTTCTGTACCGTTACCCACCCATTATCCTATTGAGACGGTGTCTTTCCCACGGCCAAAACTTAACAGATCAAAAACTGATCTAAAAGGAACAAATCATAAAAATCTAATAAAAATCAATACGGTTCACCTTGAACCTAAAAAAAAAAAAAAAAAAAAAAATTTGGTCTATTAAATATAAGGTCTCTCCCTCCAAAGACTTTGTTAGTTAATTAATTGATTTCTGATAATCAGATTGATTTGTTTTGTCTCACAGAAACCTGGCTGCAAGAGGACTGCGTTAGTATAAATGAGTCAACTCCCTCCAATTATTCAAATTTCCACATTCCCAGATCTGTGGGAAGAGGAGGAGGAGTGGCAACCATCTTTCAGTCTGATTTATTAATTAGTCCCAGGCCAATTAATAATTACAGTTCTTTTGAACATTTAACCCTCCGTTTCCCTCATCCAAACTGCAAAGCAATAAAACCTCTTCTGTTTATTGTTTTGTATCGTCCACCAGGCCCTTACACTCAGTTTTTGGATCAGCTGTCAGACTTCTTATCTGATTTGGTGTTAAATACTGACAAGGTTATTATAGTGAGTGATTTTAACATCCATGTTGACACTGAATGTGATAACCTAAGGGTAGCCTTTAAAACTATCCTAGATTCAATTGGTTTAGCTCAAAATGTGCATAAGCCAACGCACTCTCGGCTCCATACTTTAGACCTTGTACTGACATATGGCATTGATTGTGAAGAATTGACAGTATTCTCTCACAACCCTGTCCTATCTGATCATTTTTAATAACATTTGATTTTAATCTAACTGAGTTCTCCACCCCCAAAAGAGGGTTCCATTATAGTAGATCTTTATCGGATAATGCTGTATCAAAACTTAGAGTCTGTCACCCTTTTAATATCCTCAGTATTGCAGAAATGCCCTGTAGATGGCGGCAATGCTGTTTCTTCCCATTCACAAATCGATACCTTTGCTAACAGTGTGACTTCCTCATTGCGTTCTGCATTAGACAATGTAGCTCCCTTGAAACAGAAGGTGACAATTCACAGGAAGCTGGCTCCCTGGTTTAATTCAGAGCGGCGTTCCTTGAAGCACAATGTTAGGAAATTGGAGAGAAAATGGCGCTCTACACACCAAGAGGAATCCTACTTAATCTGGAGGGACAGTCTATTGTTGTATAACAAGACCCTTCGCAGAGTTAGAACAGCATATTTTTCATCAAGAAGAGAGAATAAAAGAGAATAAAAATAATCCTAGATTTCTCTTTAGTACAGTTGCCAAACTTACTCAGAGTCACAGCTCCATTGATCCATCCATTCCCTTAGCTCTTAGCAGTAATGATTTTATGGGATTCTTCATAAATAAAATTGATGCCATCAAAAATAAAATAATTGGCATCCTCCCAAACATGATTACCTCATCCCCAGTAAGTAAGGCAGCATTGGAGGAATCTTTAGAACCTGCACAGTGTTTGAACTGTTTAGAAGCAGTAGAGCTTTCTGAGCTATGTAAAATCTTAGCTTCATCTAAACCTTCTACCTGTGTTAGACCCAATCCCAACCAAGTTGTTTAAGGAGATATTCCCTTTGATCAGTGGTCCTATTTTAGACATGATTAATCTATCCTTAGTAAATGGATATGTACCACAGGTTTTTAAAGTAGCTGTTATTAAACCTTTACTTAAGAAACCTTCTCTTGATCAAGATGAGCTAGTAAACTACAGACCTATATCTAATCTTCTTTTCTTATATAAAATTCTTGAGAAAGTAGTTGCTAATCAACTTTGTGAACATTTACAAAGCAATGACCTACTTGAGGAGTTTCAGTCAGGCTTCAGAGCTCATCATAGCACTGAAACAGCTCTGGTGAAGGTCACTAATGATATTCTCATGGCCTCAGATAATGGACTTGTGTCTGTACTTGTCCTGTTAGATCTCAGTGCTGCATTTGATACAGTTGATCACAATATTCTCCTACAAAGACTTGAACATACTGTAGGGATTAAGGGGAAAGCATTAGGCTGGTTTAAATCTTATCTGTCGGACAGATTCCAGTTTGTTCATGTTAATAATAAATCTTCCTCAAACTCTAGGGTCACCTGTGGAGTACCACAGGGTTCAGTCCTTGGACCAATTCTCTTTACTATATATATGCTTCCGATCGGCAAAATAATCAGACAGCATGGGATTAATTTCCACTGTTATGCTGATGACGCTCAGCTATATTTATCCATAAATCCTGATGAATCCAATCAATTACTTCGACTGCAGTCATGTCTTGATGACATCAAAAGCTGGATGACTTTAAATTTCCTGCATCTAAATTCTGACAAGACCGAAGTTGTAATCTTTGGGCCAGAGTCCTCAAAAAATAAACTTCTTAACCAATCACTTAATCTGGATGGCATTAACTTGGCCTCTGGTAATAAAGTAAAAAACCTTGGTGTTATTTTTGACCAAGACATGTCATTTAAATCCCATATTAAACAGGTTTCCAGAGTTTCCTTTTTTCACCTCTGGAATATCGCCAAAATTAGAAACATTCTGTCCAGGAGTGATGCTGAAAAACTAGTCCATGCATTTGTTACTTCAAGGCTGGACTATTGTAATTCTTTACTATCAGGAAGTCCACAAAATGCAGTTCAAAGCCTTCAGCTGATCCAAAATGCTGCAGCAAGATTTCTGATGAAAATCAACAAGTGGGATCATATTTCTCCAATTTTAGCTTCCCTTCATTGGCTTCCTGTTAAATCAAGAATAGAATTTAAAATTCTTCTTCTAACGTATAAAGCCCTTAATAATCAAGCTCCATCATATATCAGAGCTCTGATTACCCCGTATGTTCCTAACAGAGCACTTCGCTCTCAGACTGCAGGTCTGCTGGTGGTTCCTAGAGTCTCTAAAAGTAGAATGGGAGGCAGATCCTTTAGCTATCAGGCTCCTCTCCTGTGGAACCGACTCCCAGTTTTGGTCCGTGAAGCAGACACCCTGTCTACTTTTAAGACTAATCTTAAAACCTTCCTTTTTGACAAAGCTTATAACTAGAGTGGCTCATGTTACTCTGAGCTACCTTTATAGTTTTACTGCTATAGGCTTAGGCTGCTGGAGGACATCAGGATCTAATTTTCTCACTCTATAGAGTTCTACTCTTCTTCAATTATGCATTACGTGTTGTCATTTCTGCTTTAACTTTCTGTTCTCTCTCTTTTATCTTCATAGTAGGTACACCTGGTCTGGCGTTCTGTTAAATGTGACATCATCCAAAGAAGACGGCTCACCCGCTATTACCATCTAATGTAGAACAGATTACTGGATCAATGTGTGCTTCTGTGCTTTTTGTCTTTCTTGTTGTGTCTCTGCTCTGTCTTCTGTAACCCCCAGTCGGTCGAGGCAGATGACCGTTCATACTGAGCCCGGTTCTGCCGGAGGTTTTCCTTCCCGTTAATGGGGAGTTTTTCTTCCCACTGTCGCTTCATGCTTGCTCAGTATGAGGGATTGCAGCAAAGCCATGTACAATGCAGACGACTCTCCCTGTGGCTCTACGCTTCTCCAGGAGTGAATGCTGCTTGTCGGGACTTTGATGCAATCAACTGGTTTTCTTATATAGGAACATTTTTGACCAATCTGTATAATCTGACCCAATCTGTATAATATGATTGAATTTAAATTTGTAAAGTGCCTTGAGATGACATGTTTCATGAATTGGCGCTATATAAATAAAATTTAATTGAATTGATTATGGGGCGTGTTTCGAACAAACCAGGAAAAAAAATTCCTCTGCACTCAATTGGATAGACCTACAACCAATAAGAGCAACGCAGTGTGTGACGTATGTTAAGCGACGCATAGTTGTTGTCAACAGAACTCAACTGTTAGCCTAGAATAAGAAGATGAGCGTGAACGATTTTTGCCGGTGTTGCAAAAAGAATGTAAGGATCCAAGGAGTCATTCTACACACCTCAACTCTCCAGCGGCAGCCATCGTTGTTGTAAACGAATTCAACCCAAGCGCGCTTTGGTGAAGTGGTTGATTACGTTACTGTTGATCATCTGTCCATCATTGTATAAAGCCCGCCCTGACAATTTGATTGGCCCGCCAGATATTGGGCGAGCATACTCGCGCTACTATTGAGCAATGCCAGACCGAACTTCCCGACCTAAAACGTTGTGGGCGGGACTAAGTTCGGAATGGCACCCAGGCTACAATTGAATACCTGTGATTGCATTTCTGGGATTTAGAAAATAAAAATTCATTTATTTTAGTAATTCGGTTTAACTCAGTTTGTTTAAAGCTTTTGCGTCTTAAGTTTGATGAATATGTCTTATAAGAAATGAAAACTCAATTCTAGACTTCCGGCCGGAACACCGTGAAAATGGCCACTCAGTAGAGAGACTCCCCAGACGACCAGAGAAATTACTGAATTATCCCCTTCAGCTGAGTAATTTTTGCCTAGATATAGCCACCTAGAGGGGGTAAGACAATAACGAAGCCCCAACGGTAACATGATTAGAAGAGGGAGGACGATAAATTTCACGAACAGGTACAGCTAACGTTTCGTCATTGTAAGCTAACAAGACGGAATGGCTAGCCTGGAAATTCTACTTGAAGAACTGAGAGGGTTCCGCCAGGAAACCAAGGAACACCTCTCCACCATAAAAGAGGAACTACAAAAAGCGAACGCAAGGATAAGTGAAATAGAGGAGCGGTTGGGGAAGACAGAGTAGCGAGCTCAGAACACGGAGGAAGTAGTAGCTGCTAAAGCTACACATGAGCTTGGATGACAAGCTGGAGAGCCGAACCAGGAGGGAGAATGTAAGGATTTATGGCGTTCCAGAGGGCGCCGAAAAGGACTGTGAAACCGTGGCTGCATTTGTGGAAACTTTATTTAAAGAGGGACTCGGTCTGGAGGACAGCGAGCCAGATATGCAGATTGAGCGAGCGCATCGGGCGCTGGGAGCGCAGCCACTGGAGGGAGCGCCGCCACGGTCGATCGTTGTGAAATTTCAGAGCTTCAAAGTTAAAGAGCGGTTGTTTCGAGAGGCTTGGCGGCGTAAAGGTTTTGTCTGGTGTGAAAAAAGAATAAATCTGGATCACGATTACCCACCCGCCATCCTCAGGAAGTGCAGAGAATACACCGAGGCTCGGAGGGTCCTGAAGGAGAATGGAGTTCCGTTTCAGACGCTCTTTCCTGCGAGGCTGCGCGTGAAATATAAAGAAGGGTCTAAAACCTACGACACCGTAGAGGAAACCACCGAGGACTTGGCTAAAAGAGGCTACAAAGTTAAAGTCATCAGATCTCCAGCTTCTCTGAAGGAGCAGATTGAGCGGCTGTCCTGGAGCAGAAAGGAGGGGGGAAACAGAAAGGCTCCTTCCGTTCTACAAGAGGAGAAAACTACAAGGAGAGGCTCCGGGCTTTTAGAAGAACATCCCCACCTGCCACCTGAGAACTGATGGATCCATCTTTTTCCCACCTTGGATTTTCCTCTTAGAGATAAGTGTACAGAGGGCTGATTTAAAGATGATGGGGCTTAAAACAAAAAACAAAAACAAAAAAAAAAAGGTCTGTTCGGGGTTCACTCTTATTGGGGCCGCTATCACCTGTAAGGGCCCCCCTTAACGTTATGGGAGGTTTTTCCCTTCTGGGCTGCTTCCAAGTGGCCCAACAGGGTCTAATCAACAGACCCCTGCTTTGGATGCTGAACACGTTCTGTTTTTTCTTGGTTTATGTTTACATGTTTGCTTCTGGTTCACGTGTTTATATTATGTTTGCATTAGTTCTAGTGAGTGGTGGGGGATTTTCAGGGTCTTCAGTGACATGGTGGAGAAAATTAAACAAATGGGGAAGACACAGTTAAAAGTGGTTTCTTTCTATATAAATGGCATAAATAACCCAATTAAGAGATGGAGAGTTTTATATAAACTCAGGAAAGATAAAGTTCAAGTAGCAATGCTGCAGGAAACTCACCTACATGATTCTGAACATGCCAAACTGAACAAAATGGGGTTTAAATCTGTCTATTTTTCTTCCCACGGTTCCGGGAAGCGAAGAGGGGTTGCAATTTTAATATCGAGCTCCTTGTACTATGAACATGTTGCAGAACATAAAGACAGGGAGGGTCGTTATGTTTTAATTACAGGAATAATAGATGGCATCCTGATAAGTTTCGTTAATGACTACGCCCCACCCGGTAGCGACTGGGCATTTTACAAGAAATTACTAGAATTAGCAGCAACAAAAAGTCAGGGTGTAATGATCTGTGCCGGGGACTTTAATATTAGATTAAACCCAAATCTGGACTCGTCTAATGGGAAAACAAACTCAAAAAATATCAGTAAAAGAATGAAAAAAATGATGGACGATCTGGGACTGGTGGATGTATGGAGAGACAAGAATCCAACCAGTCACGACTACACACATTATTCTTCCTCTCATAATGTATACTCACGAAATGATTATTTCTTCATGTTTAAAAACGATGTGCATAGATTAGAAAGTTGGGAAATTGGCTCTAGTCCAATTTCAGACCACAGCCCAATCTATATCTCCCTTCAACTGGCTAAAAGAAGCAGATCCACATTCTGGAGACTGAATACAAACTTATTAAATAGTATAAACTTTAAGGAAAATATGAAAACTGAAATTAAACAATATCTAGAGCATAATGATAATAATGAGGTGGGTCCGGCAATACTTTGGGATGCTCTAAAGGCGGTAGTCAGGGGAAAAATAATAGTAATTTCCTCCAACGAAAAGAAAATTAGACAACAAAAACAAACTCAACTAGAACTGCAAGCAGTTATTAACGGGTTCCAAGCCCACCCACGCCCCGCCCCCTTGAGCATGTTCCTGGACTTCAGTTCAGCGTTCAACACCATTATCTTACAGCATCTGGCGGAAAAACTGAAACATCTGGGCTTCAGCAAACCCCTTCGCAACTGCCTGCTAGACTACCTCACCTCCTGACCTCATTTGGTCAGACAGAACACCTCTGATGTCATCACCCTCAGCACGGGCTCCCCTCAAGGCTGTGTCTTGAGCCCCCTGCTGTTCACCCTGATGACACACGACTGTGTCCCCAGGTTCACCACCAATCACATCGTGAAGTTTGCAGACGACACGACGGTGTTGGGCCTGATTAGAGACGACAACGACCAGGACCAGGACCAGGACTGATCCTGAACGTGGAGAAAACGAAGGAGATCATCATGGACTTCAGGAAGAAATGGCCTCGCCATGCTCCACTTCTCATTAACAGCTCAGCTGTGGAGGTGGTCAGCAGCAATAAATTCCTCGGGGTGCACATAACACACAACCTCAGCTGGTTTGTGAACACCATGTCACTGGAGAAGAGGGCACAGAAGCGCTTGCACTTACTGCGGAGGATGAGGAGAGCCCACCTGTCCCTGCCCATCCTCACGACCTTCTAGAGCAGCACCATCTATCTGCTCCCCACTCCCTTCCAATTAAGCATGTCATAATATTTATTACTTTCTTGCATTTGTCTAAAAAAAGTAGATGCAATGCAGTTTTGCATTGCATTACATTGAAATGACTGTTGTCATTTCAGTTTTTAACTTTCTGTTCTCTCTCTTTTTTCTTCATAGTAGGTACACCTGAACTGACGTTCTGTTAACTGTGACATCATCCAGAGAAGACAGATCATCCGCTATTACTATCTAATGTAGAACAGATTACTGGATCAATGTGTGCTTCTGTGCTTTTTTGTCTGTCTTGTTGTGTCTCTGCTCTGTCTTCTTTAACCCCCAGTCGGTCGAGGCAGATGACTGTTCATACTGAGCCCGGTTCTGCTGGAGGTTTTTCCTTCCCGCTAATGGGTGGTTTTTCTTTCCACTGTCGCTTCATGCTTGCTCAGTATGAGGGATTGCTGCAAAGCCATGGACAATGCAGACGTCTCTCCCTGTAGCTCTATGCTTCTCCAGGAGTGAATGCTGCTTGTCGGGACTTTGAAGCAATCAACCGGTTCCCTTATATAGGAAATTTTTGACCAATCTGTATAATATGATTGATTTTGACTTTGTAAAGTGCCTCGAGATGACATGTTTCATGAATTGGCGCTATATAAATAAAATTGAATTGAATTGAATAGAGTCCATCCGTTAAACCTTTTCTGCGTCGCACAAAGACACGATGGTTGGAACCAAAGATCTCAACTTTGGACTCATCAGACCAAAGCACAGAATTCCACTGGTCTAATGTCCATTCCTTGTGTTCTTTAGCCCAAACAATTCTCTTCTACTTGTTGCCTGTCCTTAGCAGTGGTTTCCTAGCAGCTGTTTTACCATGAAGGCCTGATTCACACAGTCTCCTAACAGTTGTTCTAGAGATGTGTCTGCTGCTAGAACTCTGTGTGGCATTGACCTGGTCTCTAATCTGAGCTGCTGTTAACCTGCGATTTCTGAGGCTGGTGACTAGGATGAATTTATCCTCCGCAGCAGAGGTGACTCTTGGTCTTCCTTTCCTGGGGCGGTCCTCGTGTGAGCCAGTTTCTTTGTAGCGCTTGATGGATTTTGCGACTGCACTTGGGGACACTTTCACAGTTTTCCCAATTTTTCGGACTGAATGACCTTCAGTTCTTAAAGTAATTATGGCCACTCGTTTTTCTTTACTTAGCTGCTTTTTTCTTGCCATAATACAAATTCTAACAGTGTATTCAGTAGGACTATCAGCTGTGTATCCACTTGACTTCTGCACAACACAACTGATGGTCCCACCCCCATTTAAGAGGCAAGACATCCCACTTATTAAACCTGACAGGGGATACCTGTGAAGGGAAAACCAGTTGGTCCCTGTGTTACTAAGAGTTTATAACAATGTACTGGCGGGGTTCGCGCACCGCCGGCGGGCGGGGTTCGCGCACCGCCGGTGTAGGCATAGACATAATATAAGAGTAGACCCCGCATTGACTGTCGCTGCGCAGGAATTACGGCAGCCATCTTGGGGCGGTCGACTTGCTACCCTAACCTGCTGATTCAAGCTGAACACACTAATGATGCCTCAGCACTGTGCGGCTCATTTTTGTTTAAATCGAGGGACTATTTACGTCAGGGCTCGAGGGATAACTTTTCACAAGTAAGATGAACAGATATCGTTTATATTTTTGATTAGAATGTGATTTTTCTAAAATTAGGCAGAGAGATATAGGTCTACACGTCCAAGTCTTTGTGACTTAGTCTCTCCAAAACCGCATCTGCTCCGTGAAGGCATCAGAGCTTTGTTAGACATTAGTGAATAAACAGCTTGTGTATATATATATATATATATATATATATATATATATATAGAGAGAGAGAGAGAGAGAGAGAGAGTGAGAGAGAGAGAGAGTTCATTTGCAAAGACAGATAACTCCGTTTTTATAGATTAAAAAAACATACTTTTTATTATTTAGTTAAGGTGATACCAGTCAAACTAACCTACCTGATGAATTTGATCAGGTAAGAGCGACATAACAAAATAATGGCATCTCAAAAATACACCTTCATTAAAAGGACCCCCCCACACACACACACGCACGCACACACGCACGCACACACACACACACACACACACACACACACACACACACACACACACACACACTTACATTTTAGTTTATTTGGCTAAAAACGGAGTTATCTGTTTTTGCAAATGAACTCTTCATATATACAGTGAACCCTCGCTATATCGCGGTTCCCCTTTCACGGTCTCGCTGCTTCACAGATTTGCATTGATGAGCCGTTCATTACAGTTCACAAACATAATCGATGGTGGCATGTCGGTTTATTCCAAAAATGAGAATCTTCACCAGCATGTCAGTTTATAAGATTCTTTTTGCCCAGAAGAACAACAACTACCGATAACTGTTTTTCTCCCTAAAACACACACCTGCAACACGGGCTTTAGAAGAAAAAAACGCTACAGAGCGGAGTCGTGATGCAGCGGCACAGTGAGAAGAGCAGTGAAATACATGTGAGTCACTATTTGTCCTACTGTACTTTGTATTTTTTTCATAATCATTTTTCATTTTCTCCCGTTCTAATACAATGACTCGGGTCGCGGTGGGGCGCTGCTGATCTCCGCAATTTGAAGCATTCAGTTCATATTGATGATCAAATTAGTATTTTACAGCACAGTAGTTATTTGTAAAAAAAAAAAAAACGTTTATTCAGTACTTTATTTGTTAAACAAATACTTGGGCCTGTAAAAAGGTTTTGTTCTTTGGTTTCAATGTACTATGGAGTATTTCATTGTATAATAATTGTAAAGAAAATAAAAGTTACTACTTCACGGATTTCGCCTACCACGGGTTCTTTTTGGAACGTATATATATATATGTATATATATATATATATATATATATATATATATATATATATATGTTTTTGTATATAGTAATAACAAAAAATTATTAAAGTGTATGAGTGGCTGTGTTTTGCAGCATACATAAATTCTGTCAGAATATTCAATTACTTTTAACCACACTAAGAACATTTAACTGCACTGAACCATTTGTTATAATAGCTATAGCTTTAAAGTTTTCAGAAAAAAAAGAACGTGAAAATTAGTTCAATAATCAGACCACCCCAAGATGGCGCCCCTAAATCTCGTCCGCGCCTATAGGCGAGAGCGGTCGATGCGGGGTCTACTCTTTATATATGTCTATGGGTGTAGGTACCAGATCGACTCGGGGTGCCAGATTGACTCGGGGGTCCTGCGCTTCCCGATGACGTCAAGAATATGGCAACTCCACTCAAACAAACTACATTGCGCCCGCGGTCTCCATTTGTTACAGATCAATTTTATTTAGTTAATTTACGGTTATTTTCCAGTAACTTAATCGAGGCATGAAAACTTTTAACATCATTTTGGAATGCTTCTGGGGTAGTCTGACAATTTAATCAGTAATTTTGCAGGATCAAAGTTACATCTTAAGAGAAAATTCCTTCCTCCAATTTAAAAAAAAAAGAGTTGTGAAGGGAAACTAAACCATAAACTCTTTTCATTTTTAATAAAAGTCTGCAGCCATTTTTTTATTTTATCACGGCATTCATCACTTTAAAATCAATAACGTTTATTCCTCGTTTTTCTACTGATATTACTCTTTTTTTCTGATCAAATTAAACATACATTCCATGGAATAAATGAAACATATTGATGTCTCTTTCACTGTTTAGGTACACCCAGAAGGCTAAAAAGAAGGCACGTGCCTCTGGAGGACCATGGAGAGCGCCCAGGAAGCCGAGTGGCTCTGCTCCTGGACAGCAGGCGGCTGAGAGGTACATGACCACAATTTGCCATCATTTTGGTTCAATACAAATCATTGATTAAGAGATGGCACGTGTCACTGTGAAAAGCATTCGTTAATTGTAAATTATTTTATTACAATTCCTATTGACATTTTCACTTGGTTCTTCATGACTTTACATCATTGTTCACAGTCCAGATCATATCATCCTTCTTTCCCACAGACTGTACATGACTCGCGGCCAAGCAGCCCAGGACCCGGAAGCACACAGGGTCAGTGAGTGTGTTTGCCTCAGACTCGCCAAAGAGTTTGAGCAGTCCCATCCCTCAGTCCATTGTCAGCGTCTACAGCCACATAAAGCAGTTGCTGGAGGACAGCAGGGTTGTCCTGGACCAGACAGACCTGGTTCTGGTACCGGTTAACAACACCACAGTCTCTTCATGGTATGTGTTATCAGTGAGAATGCTTTACAGCATTCTCACTTATTGTTTTCCTGTTTTTCTTTATTATTATTATTATTATTATTATTATTATTATTATTATTATTATTATTATTATTATTATTATTATCAGTGAGAATGCTATACAGCATTCTCACTTATTGTTTTCCTGTTTTTCTTTATTATTATTATCAGTGAGAATGCTATACAGCATTCTCACTTATTGTTTTCCTGTTTTTCTTTATTATTATTATCAGTGAGAATGCTATACAGCATTCTCACTTATTGTTTTCTTGTTTTTCTTTATTATTATTATTCCGTACGTTTTTGTGCGTCTAACTACTCTTTCAAACTTCAACCGATTTCAACGATTTTTGTATCAAAACGTACAGCTCTTTCATGACATTACTGCTATGTCTTTTCGTCATTATAACTTTTATAATAATTAAAATATTTCACTTTTTGTGAGTTTTTCGCTCTCATTGAAATGAATGGAAAATCCTTCAAATTCTTCAAATATTTCAACTTTTTGTCATCTTACTGCTTCAGCCTACTTTCACCTATAAACGCCATTCAACTTTTAAAACGTAGTGATATCTTTTGGCTATTATGGTATGTTTCAGCTTTTTCATATCTTTCACCATTTTCGTATAGTACGTCTTTAAAATAATTTTGGCTTTTCAAGAAATTCAGCAAATAACATGCGTTGCTATGGTCGTCAAGGAGCGTCGTTTAGAGTGCGCACTCTAGATATTCAACAAATTCTTCTTCTCCGAACAACTTCTTCTCACTCGCTCAAATTTCACCCTATCCACATAAATTATACATCAAAACGTAGGAATTTTTGTCTGGTTTCGGAAAATGTAACCATCATTGGTGTGGGATTTATAGATTTTTCGCAAATCACCTCAGAGCGACACTAACCCGAAACCACCACCATTCGTTTCCTATGGAGCGGTTTTCAAAAATGACACCTGGAAATCCAAAACATCACATGTTTTCGCATCGTCGCTACTCTTAAACCGTTTCATGTACAGGGATGAGACTTTCACACATTCATGTCCTGACCCTTCTGGCGCTCACAAAAGAGAAATTGTGTCGATAAATGTTACGGTATTGCCGCAGGAACAATTTGTTCGGGAGTAGCGTTTTGGGAAAATGCTAAAACAGGATCAGACTTCAATCTCCCCAAATGAGGCACTTTTCTACATCGTCGCTACTCCTAAACCGTTTTATGTACAGGTATGAGACTTTCACACATGAATGTCCCGACCCTTCTGGCACTCATAAAAAAGGAATTTTGTGGATAACTGTTACGGTTTTTCCGCAGGAACAATTTGTTCGGGAGTAGCGAATGTGCAAAATCCTTAAAACGCTTTGGAGCTTCATTCTTCCACATCATCCACTTTTTACATCGTCGCTGTGCCTACACCGATTTTTGTACAAACCTAAAAATGAACTCCATAGTCCTCAAAAGCCTGCTGATACTCAGAGTGAAAGAATTATTTTGATATCTCTTATACTTTTTCAGCTAGAGCGATTTGTTCGGGAACCTTTTTAGAGGATTTCTGAAAATCGCTAAAAATTCCCTTTATATCATAATTTTTTATGCCTTTATTAAACTTTTTCCAGCAAAAACCGATAGCATGTCTTCTTCCCCTATCCGTTAAGAATTAAACGCTGAAAAAATTACATCTCTACCATTTACGGAACAGGAGATATGGAGCGTTGTTCGAGGCAAAGTTCTCCATTATAATCCAATAGCAGCCTCTGACACAAAGTCTCTGCACTTCGGTAGACTGGCCCGCTGCAGCTGTGTCAGTGAGTTTCCATGACGACGGAACTCTGAGGGCCAGAGGCAGAAGCTCCATTCGGATAGAATGGCAACTTTCAACATCCCCTGCAGTGGCTGTGATTAATGTAGGAGCCTGAAATTCGCACAGTTACTTCCTCTTAACATTTTAAAATTTTCAAGTGACTTTCAGCGATATGTCACTTTTCTGTCCCATTTTGGATGTCACATGCTTTCCTATTGGGCCTTTGCTTCCAACAGGACCTGGGATGATGCCCAGACATGACCCAATTGGTCGTGTCTAGTTGTTCTTAATCTTCAAATTCTTCAAAATTTTTAAATTTTTCAAATTTTTCAAATTCCTTCAATTTTTTTCAAATTCTCCAAATTTCTTCAAAATTTTCAAATTCTTCAAATTTTTCAAATTCTTCAAATTTCTTCAAATTTTTTCAAATTCATGAAAATTTTCAAATTTCTTCAATTTTTTCAAATTTCTTCAAATGTTTCAAATTCTTCAAATTTTTCAAATTCTTCAAATTTCTTCAAATTCTTCAAATTTTTCAAATTCCTTCAAATTTTTCAAATTCTTCAAATTTTTTAAATTTATCAAATTTCTTCAAAATTTTCAAATTCTTCAAATTTCTTCAAAATTTTCAAATTCTTCAAATTTTTCAAATTCATGAAAATTTTCAAATTTCTTCAAATGTTTCAAATGTTTCAAATTTCTTCAAATTCTTCTAATTTCTTCAAATTTTTTCAAATTTTTTGAATTCCTTCAAATTTTTCAGATTTTTCAAATTATTCCAATTTTTTCAAATTTTTCAAATTTTTCAAATTCTTATATTTTTTCAAAAATTTCAAATTTTACAAATTTCTTCAAAAAAATTTCAAATTCTTCAAATTTTTTCAAATTCTTCTATTTGTTTCAATTCTTCAAACTTTTTCAAATTCTTCAAATTCTTTCAAATTCTTCTATTTGTTTCAATTCTTCAAACTTTTTCAAATTCTTCAAATTTAAATTTTTTTTCTAATTCCTCAAATCTGATTTCAATGTTTTCTGCATCTTCTTCTCAAATCATTCTGCAGATTAGCATTCTCACTCGCTGTTGCGTAGGAACAGCTTTTTCTAGTTATCAGTGAGAATGCTTTACAGCATTCTCACTAATCAGTGAGAATGCTATACAGCATTCTCACTTATTGTTTTCCTGTTTTTCTTTATTATTATTATTATTATTATTATTATTATTATTCCGTACGTTTTTGTGCGTCTAACTACTCCTGCATACTTCAACCGATTTCAACGATTTTCGTACCAAAACGTCCGGCTCGTTCTCGACATTACTGCTATATCTCATGGTTATGGTACCTTTTATACTTTTTAAAGTATTTGTACTTTTTGTGCGTTTTTTGTTCCCATTGAAATGAATGCAAATTCCATCAAATTCTTCAAATTTTACATATTCCTTCAAATTCCTTCAAATTCTTGTAATCGTTCTTAATGTTCAAATTGTTCAAATGGTTCAAATGGTTCAAATCTTTCAAATTTTTAATTTTTTTTCAAATTTTTCAGATTTTTTCAATTTTTTCGAATACTTCAAATACTTCAAATTCTTCAAATTTTTCAAATTCTTCAAATTCCTTCTAGTTCTTCTGATACAACTGATATTAATACTACTACTACAACAGATACTACTCCTACTACTACTACTTCTACTACTACTACTTCTACTACTACTACTACTACAACTGATACTACTACTACTGATACTATTACTACTACTACTGATACTACTACCACTACTACTACTACTAATGATACTATTGCTGCTACTGCTACTACTACTGATGCTACTGCTGATACTACAACAACTACTACTGATACTACTACTATTACTACTACTACTACTACTACTACTACTAGTAGTAGTACTACTGATACTACTACTACTACTACTACTACTACAAATTCCTTTAATTTCTTCAAATTCCTTCAAATTCTTTAAAAACTGATACTACTACTACTACTGATACTACTCCTACTGATACTTCTACTACTACTACTGATACTACTACTACTACTACTACTACTACTACTACTACTGATACTACTGATACTACTACTACTAATGATACTACTGCTGCTACTGCCACTACTATTGCTACTACAACAACTACTACTGCTACTACTACTATTACTACTACTAATACAACTACTACCACTACTAGTACTACTGATACTACTACTAATACTACTACTACAAATTCCTTCAAATTCTTTAAAAACTGATACTACCACTACTACTGATACTACTACTACTACTACTACTGATACTACTACTATTACTACTACTAATACAACAACTAGTACTACAGATACTACTGATACTACTACTACTACTACTACTACTACAAATTCCTTCAAATTCTTTAAAAACTGATACTACTACTACTACTACTGATACTACTACTACTACTGACACTACTACTATTACTACTAATACAACAACAACTACTACTACTAGTACTACTGATATTACTACTACTACTACTACAAATTCCTTCAAATTCCTCAAATTCCTTCAAATTCCTTAAAAACTGATACTACTACTACTGATACTACTACTACTACTGCTACCACTGATACTACTGATACTACTACTACTACTACTGATTCTACTGATACTACTACTACTGATAGTACTTTTACTACTACTACTACTACTACAAATTACTTCAAATTGTTCAAATTCCTTCAAATTCCTTAAAAACTGATACTACTACTACTGATACTACTACTACTACTGCTACTACTGATACTACTGATACTACTACTACTACTACTGATACTACTGATACTACTACTACTACTACTGATAGTACTTCTACTACTACTACTACTACTACTACAAATTACTTCAAATTGTTCAAATTCTTCAAATTTTTCAAATTCTTTAATATTTTTCAGCTATTTTTTCTCTTCTGCATTGATCTTCTGCATCTTCTCCTCAAATCATTCTGCAGATTAGCATTCTCACTCGCTGTTGCGTAGGAACAGCTTTTTCTAGTTATTATTATTATTATTCCGTCGGCGTCTAACTACTCCCGCATACTTCAACCAATTTCAACAATTTTGGTGTCAAAACGTTCGGCTCGTTCCCGGCATGCCTGCTATATCTCATAGTTATGCTAACTTTTATACTTTTTAAAATATTTCACTTTTTGTGCGTTTTTGGTTGCTCCCATTGAAATCAATGCAAAATCCTTCAAATTCTTCAAATTTTTCATATTCCTTCAAATTCCTTCAAATTCTTGTAATCATTCTTATTATTCAAATTGTTCAAATGGTTCAAATGGTTCAAATCTTTCAGATTTTTCAAATTTTTTCAAATTTTTCAATTTTTTTCAAATTTTTCAAATATTTCAAATACTTCAAATTCTTCAAATTTTTCAAATTCTTCAAATTTTCAAATTCCTTCTAATTCTTCTGATACAACTGATATTAATACTACTACTACTACTACTACTACTACAACAGATACTACTCTTACTACTACTACTACTACTACTACTGATACTACTACTACTGATACTACTACCACTACTACTACTACTAATGCCACTACTGCTTCTACTACTGATGCTACTGATGATACTACAACAACTACTACTGATACTACTACTATTACTACTACTACTACTACTACTACTAGTACTACTGATACTACTACTACTACTACTACTACTACTACTACTCAAAACGTTCGGCTCGTTCCCGGCATGCCTGCTATATCTCATGGTTATGCTAACTTTTATACTTTTTAAAATATTTCACTTTTTGTGCGTTTTTGGTTGCTCCCATTGAAATCAATGCAAAATCCTTCAAATTCTTCAAATTTTTCATATTCCTTCAAATTCCTTCAAATTCTTGTAATCATTCTTATTATTCAAATTGTTCAAATGGTTCAAATGGTTCAAATCTTTCAGATTTTTCAAATTTTTTCAAAATTTTCAATTCTTTTCAAATTTTTCAAATTTTTCAAATACTTCAAATTCTTCAAATTTTTCAAATTCCTTCTAATTCTTCTGATACAACTGATATTAATACTACTACTACAACAGATACTACTCTTACTACTACTACTACTACTACTACTGATACTACTACTACTGATACTACTACTACTACTACTGATACTACTACTACTACTACTACTACTAATGCAACTACTGCTTCTACTACTGATGCTACTGCTGATACTACAACAACTACTACTGATACTACTACTATTACTACTACTACTACTACTACTACTAGTACTACTGATACTACTACTACTACTACTACAAATTCCTTCAAATTCTTCAAATTCCTTCAAATTCTTTAAAAACTGATACTACTACTACTACTGATACTACTCCTACTACTACTGATACTTCTACTACTACTACTGATACTACTGATAATACTACTACTACTGATACTACTACTACTAGTACTACTGATACTACTACTACTACTACTACTACAAATTCTTTCAAATTCTTTAAAAACTGATACTACTACTACTACTGATACTACTACTACTACTACTGATACTACTACTATTACTACTACTATTACAACTACTACTACTACTAGTACTACTGATACTACTACTACTACTACTACTACTACTACAAGTTCCTTCAAATTCCTTCAAATTCTTTAAAAACTGATACTACTACTACTACTAGTGATATTACTACTACTACTACTGATACTACTACTATTACTACTAATAATACAACTACTACTACTACTACTACTACTGATACTACTACTACTACTACTACTACAAATTCCTTCAAATTCTTCAAATACCTTCAAATTCCTTCAAATTCTTTAAAAACTAATACTACTACTACTGATACTACTGATACTACTACTACTACTACTACTACTACTGATACTACTACTACTAGTACTACTGATACTACTACTACTACTACAAATACCTTCAAATTCCTTCAAATTCTTTAAAAACTAATACTACTACTACTGATACAACTACTACTACAAATTACTTCAAATTGTTCAAATTTTTCAATTTTTTTAAATTCTTCAATGTTTTTCAGCTATTTGTTTTCTTCGGCATGGATCTTCTGCATCTTCTCCTCAAATCATTTTGCAGATTAGCATTCTCACTCGCTGTTGCGTAGGAACAGCTTTTTCTAGTTGTTTTACTGTTTTTCTTTATTATTATTATTATTATTATTATTCCGTACGTTTTTGTGCGTCTAACTACTCCTGCATACTTCAACCGATTTCAACGATTTTTGTACCAAAACGTCCGGCTCGTTCTCGACATTACTGCTATATCTCATGGTTATGGTACCTTTTATACTTTTTGAAGTATTTGTACTTTTTGTGCGTTTTTTGTTCCCATTGAAATGAATGCAAATTCCTTCAATTTCTTCAAATTTTTCATATTCCTTCAAATTCCTTCAAATTCTTGTAATCGTTCTTAATGTTCAAATTGTTCAAATGGTTCAAATCTTTTAAATGTTTCAATTTTTTTCAAATTTTTCAGATTTTTTCAATTTTTTCGAATACTTCAAATACTTCAAATTCTTCTAATTTTTCAAATTCTTCAAATTCCTTCTAGTTCTTCTAGTTCTTCTGATACAACTTATATTAATACTACTACTACAACAGATACTACTCCTACTACTACTACTTCTACTACTACTACTTCTACTACTACTACTACAACTGATACTACTACTACTGATACTACTACTACTACTACTGATACTACTACCACTACTACTACTACTAATGATACTATTGCTGCTACTGCTACTACTACTGATGCTACTGCTGATACTACAACAACTACTACTGATACTACTACTATTACTACTACTACTAGTACTAGTACTACTGATACTACTACTACTACTACTACAAATTCCTTTAATTTCTTCAAATTCCTTCAAATTCTTTAAAAACTGATACTACTACTACTACTGATACTACTCCTACTGATACTTCTACTACTACTACTGATACTACTACTACTACTACTACTACTACTACTGATACTACTACTACTACTACTGATACTACTACTACTACTACTACTACTACTACTAATGATACTACTGCTGCTACTGCTACTACTACTGCTATTACAACAACTACTACTGCTACTACTACTATTACTACTACTAATACAACTACTACCACTACTAGTACTACTGATACTACTACTAATACTACTACTACAAATTCCTTCAAATTCTTTAGAAACTGATACTACCACTACTACTGATACTACTACTGATACTACTACTAATACAACAACTAGTACTACTGATACTACTGATACTACTACTACTACTACTACAAATTCCTTCAAATTCTTTAAAAACTGATACTACTACTACTGATACTACTACTACTACTACTACTACTGATACTACTACTATTACTACTAATAATATAACTACTACTACTACTACTACCAATGATACTACTGCTGCTACTGCTACTACAACAACTACTACTGCTACTACTACTATTACTACTACTATTACAACTACTAGTACTAATAGTACTACTGATACTACTACTACTACTACTACAAATTCCTTCAAATTCTTTAAAAACTGATACTACTACTACTACTATTACTACTAATACAACTACTACTACTACTACTAATACTACTGATACTACTACTACTACTACTACTGATACTACTACTACTACTTATACTACTACTACTACTGATACTACTACTACTACTACTACTACTACTACTACTACAAATTCCTTCAAATTCTTCAAATTCCTTCAAATTCTTTAAAAAACTGATACTACTACTACTACTGATACTACTACTACTACTACTGATACTACTACTACTACTGATACTACTACTACTACTACTACTACTGATACTACTACTACTACTACTACTACTACTGATAATACTACTACTACTACTACTACAAATTCCTTCAAATTCTTTAAAAACGGATACTACTACTACTACTGATACTACTCCTACTACTACTGATACTTCTACTACTACTACTGATACTACTACTACTTCTACTACTACTACTACTAATGATACTACTGCTGCTACTGCTACTACTACTGATGCTACTGTTGATACTACAACAACTACTACTGATAATACTACTATTACTACTACTAATTCAACTTCTACTACTACTAGTACTACTGATACTACTACTACTACTACAAATTCCTTCAAATTCCTTCAAATTCTTTAAAAACTGGTACTACTACTGATACTACTACTGATACTACTACTATTACTACTACTAATACAACTACTACTACTAGTACTACTGATATTACTACTACTACTACTACTACTACTACAAATTCTTTCAAATTCTTTAAAAACTGATACTACTACTACTACTGATACTACTCCTACTACTACTGATACTTCTACTACTACTACTACTGATACTACTAGTACTACTGATACTACTACTACTGATACTACTACTACTACTACTAGTACTACTGATACTACTACTAATACTACTACTATTACTACTACTACAAATTCCTTCAAATTCTTTAAAAACTGATACTACTACTACTACTGATACTACTCCTACTACTACTGATACTTCTACTACTACTACTACTGATACTACTAGTACTATTGATACTACTACTACTGGTACTACTACTACTGATACTACTATTACTACTACTAATAATAATACTTCTACTACTACTACTTATACAACTACTACTGATACTACTACTACTACTACTAATGATACTACTGCTGCTACTGCTACTACTACTGCTACTACAACAACTACTACTGCTACAACTACTTCTACTAGTACTACTGATACTACTACTACTACTACTACTACTACTACTACTACAAAGTCCTTCAAATTCTTTAAAAACTGATACTACTACTACTACTGATACTACTACTACTACTACTGATACTACTACTATTACTACTACTAATACAACTACTACAACTACTAGTACTACTACTACTACTACTACTACTACAAATTCCTTCAAATTCTTCAAATTCCTTCAAATCCTTTAAAAACTAATACTACTACTACTGATACTACTACTACTACTGATACTACTACTACTACTACTACAAATTACTTCAAATTGTTCAAATTCTTCAAATCTTTCAAATTCCTTCTAATTCTGCTGATACAACTGATATTAATACTACTACTACAACAGATACTACTCCTAGTACTACTACTACTACAACTGATACTACTACTACTGATACTACTACTACTACTACTACTGATACTACTACCACTTCTACTACTACTGATACTACTGCTGCTACTGCTACTACTACTGTTGCTACTGCTGATACTACAAGAACTACTACTGATACTACTACTATTACTACTACTACTACTACTACTAGTACTACTGATACTACTACTACTACTACTACTACTACTACTACTACAAATTACTGCAAATTCTTCAAATTCCTTCAAATTCTTTAAAAACTGATACTACTACTACTGATACTACTCCTACTACTACTGATACTTCTACTACTACTACTGATACTACTACTACTACTACTGATACTACTACTACTACTACTGATACTACTACTACTACTGATACTACTACTACTACTACTGATACTACTACTACTACTGATACCACTACTACTACTGATACTACTACTACTACTACTACTACTACTACTACTACTACTAATGATACTACTGCTGCTACTGCTACTACAACAACTACTACTGCTACTACTACTATTACTACTACGAATACAACTACTACTACTAGTAGTACTACTGATACTACTACTACTACTACTACTACAAATTCATTCAAATTCTTTAAAAACTGATACTACTACTGATACTACTACTGATACTACTACTATTACTACTACTAATACAACTACTACTACTAGTACTACTGATATTACTACTACTACAAATTCCTTCAAATTCCTTCAAATTCTTTAAAAACTGATACTACTACTACTACTGATACTACTACTACTGATACTACTACTACTACTACTACTGATACTACTACTACTACTGATACTACTACTACTACTACTACTACTGATACTACTACTAATGATACCACTGCTGCTACTGCTACTACTACTGCTACTACAACAACTACTACTGCTACTACTACTATTACCACTACTAATACTACTACTACTACTAGTAGTACTACTGATACTACTACTTCTACTACTACTACTACTATAA
Organism: Fundulus diaphanus; assembly: GCA_037039145.1. NCBI lineage: Eukaryota > Metazoa > Chordata > Actinopteri > Cyprinodontiformes > Fundulidae > Fundulus > Fundulus diaphanus. The sequence continues at coordinate 175,084 of CM073136.1, forward strand.
ATTCCTTCAAATCCTTTAAAAACTGATACTACTACTACTACTGATACAACTACTACTACTACTGATACTACTACTATTACTACTAATAATATAACTACCACTACTAGTAGTACTACTGATACTACTACTACTACTACTGATACTACTACCACTACTACTACTACTACTAATGATACTATTGCTGCTACTGCTACTACTACTGATGCTACTGCTGATAATACAACAACTACTACTGATACTACTACTATTACTACTACTACTATTACTACTAATATTACAACTACTACTACTACTAGTACTACTGATACTACTACTACTACTACAAATTCCTTCAAATTCTTTAAAAACTGATACTACTACTACTGATACTACTACTACTACTACTGATACTACTACTACTACTACTACTATTGATACTACTACTACTACTACTAATGATACTACTGCTGCTACTACTAATGATACTACTGCTGCTACTGCTACTACAACTACTACAACTACTACTGCTACTACTACTATTACTACTACTAATACAACAACTACTACTAGTACTACTGATACTACTACCACTACTACTACTACTACTACTACTACTACTACCACTACCACTACAACAAATTCCTTCAAATTATTTAAAAACTGATACTACTACTACTGATAATACTACTACTACTACTGATACTACTACTATTACTACTACTAATACAACTACTACTACTAGTAGTACTACTGATACTACTACTACTACTACTACTACAAATTCCTTCAAATTCTTCAAATTCCTTCAAATTCTTTAAAAACTGATACTACTACTGATACTACTCCTACGACTACTGCTACTACTACTATTACTACTACTAATACAACTACTACTACTACTACTACTGATACTACTACTACTACTACTACAAATTCTGTCAAATTCTTCAAATTCTTTCAAATTCTTTAAAAACTGATAAACTACTACTACTACTGATACTACTACTACTACTACTACTACTACTACTACTACTGATACTACTACTACTACTACCAATGATACTACTGCTGCTACTGCTACTACAACAACTACTACTGCTACTACTACTATTACTGCTACTATTACAACTACTAGTACTAATAGTACTACTGATACTACTACTACTACTACTACTACTACTACTGATACTACTACTATTACTACTACTAATACAACTACTACTACTACTAATACTACTGATACTACTACTACTACTACTGATACTACTACTACTACTACTACTACTGATACTACTACTACTGATACTACTACTACTACTACTACTACAAATTCCTTCAAATTCTTCAAATTCCTTCAAATTCTTTAAAAAACTGATACTACTACTACTACTGATACTACTACTACTACTACTGATACTACTACTACTACTGATACTACTACTACTACTACTACTACTACTGATACTACTACTACTGATAATACTACTACTACTACTACAAATTCCTTCAAATTCTTTAAAAACGGATACTACTACTACTACTGATACTACTCCTACTACTACTGATACTTCTACTACTACTACTGATACTACTACTGATACTACTACTACTTCTACTACTACTACTACTAATGATACTACTGCTGCTACTGCTACTACTACTGATGCTACTGTTGATACTACAACAACTACTACTGATAATACTACTATTACTACTACTAATTCAACTTCTACTACTACTAGTACTACTGATACTACTACTACTACTACAAATTCCTTCAAATTCTTCAAATTCCTTCAAATTCTTTAAAAACTGGTACTACTACTGATACTACTACTGATACTACTACTATTACTACTACTAATACAACTACTACTACTAGTACTACTGATATTACTACTACTACTACTACTACTACAAATTCCTTCAAATTCTTTAAAAACTGATACTACTACTACTACTGATACTACTACTACTGATACTACTACTACTACTACTACTACTGATACTACTACTACTACTGATACTACTACTACTACTACTACTGATACTACTACTAATGATACTAATGCTGCTACTGCTACTACTACTGCTACTACAACAACTACTACTGCTACTACTACTATTACCACTACTAATACTACTACTACTACTAGTAGTACTACTGATACTACTACTACTACTACTACTACTACTACTACAAATTCCTTCAAATTCTTTAAAAACTGATACTACTACTACTACTGATACAACTACTACTACTACTGATACTACTACTATTTCTACTAATAATATAACTACCACTACTAGTAGTACTGCTGATACTACTACTACTACTACTGATACTACTACCACTACTACTACTACTACTAATGATACTATTGCTGCTACTGCTACTACTACTGATGCTACTTCTGATACTACAACAACTACTACTGATACTACTACTATTACTACTACTACTACTAGTGGTACTACTGATACTACTACTACTACTACAAATTCCTTCAAATTCTTTAAAAACTGATACTACTTCTACTGATACTACTCCTACTACTGATACTTCTACTACTACTACTGATACTACTACTACTACTACTACTGATACCACTACTACTACTGATACTACTACTACTACTACTGATACTACTACTAATGATACTACTGCTGCTACTGCTACTACTACTGCTACTACAACAACTACTACTGCTACTACTACTATTACCACTACTAATACTACTACTACTACTACTAGTAGTACTACTGATACTACTACTACTACTACTACTACAAATTCCTTCAAATTCTTTAGAAACTAATACTACTACTACTGATACTACTATTACTACTGCTACTACTGCTACTAGTATTACTGATACTACTACTACTACTACTACTAGTACTACTGATACTACTACTACTACTACTACTATTACAAATTCCTGCAAATTCTTCAAATTCCTTCAAATTCTTTAAAAACTGATACTACTACTACTACTGATACTACTCCTACTACTACTGATACTTCTACTACTACTACTGATACTACTACTACTACTACTGATACTACTACTACTACTGATACTACTACTACTACTACTGATACTACTACTACTACTGATACTACTAGTACTACTACTACTACTACTACTACTAATGATACTACTGCTGCTACTGCTACTACAACAACTACTACTGCTACTACTACTACTATTACTACTACTAATACAACTACTACTACTAGTAGTACTACTGATACTACTACTACTACTACTACTACTACAAATTCATTCAAATTCTTTAAAAACTGATACTACTACTGATACTACTACTGATACTACTACTATTACTACTACTAATACAACTACTACTACTAGTACTACTGATATTACTACTACTACTACTACTACTACAAATTCCTTCAAATTCCTTCAAATTCTTTAAAAACTGATACTACTACTGATACTACTACTACTGATACTACTACTATTACTACTAATAATACAACTACTACTACTACTAGTACTACTGATACTACTACTACTACTACAAATTCCTTCAAATTCTTTAAAAACTGATACTACTACTACTGATATGTGGAGGATTTCTAACTGTTAAACTATATAAAAGAATGATGACACGGGAGACGAGGTCTTATCTCTGCTTGCCAACTGGGAACCCATTTATTTCAGGCTTTACCTCCTCAGCACGTACGGACGGGTGTGAGCTAGGGTTCTGACACAACATAGTGTACATGGATTTTATATGACACAGATGGGCGTGTGTTACAAATAAGATTCTACATGCATCCGTTGGTCCACGTCCTTCCAGCCTCCTTTGGCAGACATTGGTCTTATTTCTGGGAGCAGCTCCACAAACGTTGAAAAACAGACAACCTTATCTTGTCAGTTGACCTCTGTTTGGGTCACACAGGATGTCATGTCCTGGTCGTATTCTGGACTTGTGCTCCCTTCGCCTCGCTTTCAGGACAAACAGACTTCAGATGTTTTCCAAATCCTACACATCCTCCCTTGTTACGTTATTTACGTAACACTCCTAAGGAACCCTCTATATACTCTAGTACATAGACTAAACATCGTATAAAGAGAAAATCTGACTCCAAACTAATCAAGCTTAGCTGTAATGATAACACACATCTAGAAATGCAATTGCTTACACAACCAATGGATAATATACTAACGTAATCAAGGTGCCCACATAAGTGTCGATCAACAATGACTTGTAATAAATGCAGATTACAATCAATAACACATTTCAATAATCTAGAGAGAGAGAGAGAGAGAGAGAGACAGAGAGAGAGAGAGAGAGAGAGAGAGAGACAGAGAGAGAGAGAGAGAGAGACAAAAGTCATTGCTTTCACATTGGCATCAATCCAGCTAATATGGAAGCGAAAAACCCCGTTGTTGGCACTTATTCATGTACTGTTCTCAGGGGAAAAAACTCTCCCATGGATCTCGGTTCCCCATCGAGCATCCGCCAGCCAGGTCGACCGGCATCAGTTGGAAATCAGCCATGCTACTCGCAATGCAATCCACCACTTGTCATTCAAAAACATAACATAATAGAATTTATCATATACACCCAACAATCAAACAACATGTGAAATACATGGAATATATATGTATATATATGCAAATTATCTTGCTAATAATACTGATACGGAAATAATACTAAAACGAACGTTAAAATATAATGTTATGATAGATTAAACTAACCGGCCGCCTGTGCTACCTTATCTACTTAGGCTTTATTGTATTATATTTTATTCATTTAATCTTAGATTGAGTAACTTAAACAAGGTTAATAGGATTAGTCAGTCTTCAGCTCGTGTGCTTGGTTTGAATGAGTCCATGGACACGTAGCAAAACAAGCGAGTCCGTCTCGATCACGGGTTCTCCTTTCCATTTGGAATGAGTCTGTAGCATACGTGTGAGTCCATAGACGTGTCCAGGCGGCCGGGATATCAGCCCTTTCGATGGCTGCTGCCTGATGTCATCCATCTATACATCGTTCCCACAATCCACCTTTTCAAAATAGGCACAACACAACACACAAACAAAAAGATTACAATCAGCGTTATCACCAAAATTAGTCCTGTTTTAGCAGCTAAAGCGCCCCATTCCCCTAAAATTTCTTCCAGACTTTTCCACGACCAGTTGTTTCTACCAGCATTCTCTTTTACTTCTTCTTTAAGTTTCATAAGTTTTACCATTACTGCCCTAAACGAACCTTTAGGAGCTGTGTTCATGGGAATGTATGTACAGCACTGATTACCGAACATGTGACAAACACCTCCCTTAATTGCTAAAAGCCAATCTAAGGCTTGTCTGTTTTGTATTGTCATTCTACTTGTTTCATGTAATTGGTCTCCCAGTGCCATAAATCCTTCTACCGTGAAATTTATCATCCTTTGCTGATTATAGTAAATGTAATTTATCCATTCAACATTTTTATTAATAGAAATTTGAGGTAAGATAGACTCAAAACCTGCTTTAATTTCATGCTGCGCTTTAAATTCATCTGGAATTCCTCTTGGTTGACCAATAAGATCTAAATAAACTCCTTCATTTAGTCCATAATCGTCTAGACTCCGACGAGACCTATTTTTACCTATTTCTATCTGAGCTAATTCTTTTACCCCTTCATACACTAAAGTTAGCGGTACCTTCATTCGTACTAATGCACAGAGCCCTACCCACTTAAGTGGTAAGGTGTTCATTAGCATGTCGTCACCACACATCCAGTAACTGTCTGCCACTGGATAGGTTTGATCTCCTAAAAAGAAAAGTTTGGGAATCGTCATAGTTATATTTTTACAGTCCTCTTCTATAAAATCTGGGTTTTCAAACCAAACAGGCTTTGTAGCAAACACTGGTGTTACATTTGCATGCTTAAACCAGGATAACACCCAAGTTACATTACATTTTACAGTGGTGTTTCCTATATTGATTCCCTCCTTGTCCTCAAAACCTCCACTGACGAAACATTCGTAGTCTGCATCATAATCTATTTCATAATCAGTAGGTGGAACATTATCTGTAGTACTAATGTTAAATTCTGCACACAATGATTCTAATTTATACCCTTTCCACTTTTCTAAGTATTGATGAGAATTTCTTGAACCATACAAGAGTCTGCAACCCAAACCACACATAGGTAATTTAAAGAATGACACTGCGTCTTCTCTTGAAGTGAACTCACCATTCCTACATTTTTCACGTTGTACAAATGCACATTCTTTTGACGTGTATTTTTCTGGAATAACCATAGTAACTGCTCCCGGAGCAGCAGTACAGATTAAGCAATCATTTTTGGTTAACTCTCTTGCTGTATACCATGACCAGCTATACCATGTATTGCGTATGGCTCTTTGCCATAAAGGATCACCCCTTGGTCTGATTCCATGCCATTTAATATCCTGTAATTTATTTATTGCTTTTGGCATAGCTACTTTTGGATTTTGTTTTTCATAAAATTTATCTAAACCTTCAGAGAAATCTTCCCATCCTTCCTTTTCAGAGCATCCATACTGTTTTGGATCTAGTTCTGCGAATTCTAATATTAGGTTCTTGTCCTGATCTGATGTTACCTCAACCGAAGGAGGTGCCGTTGTAATTAATCTTATTAGTGAGGGTTTAGTAGTATTTAAAACTTCCTTTGTGGTTTTAATTGTATTTGAAACTATTGTCTGTAGATTTGTTTTAGTTATAACAATTGTTGGAGGTTCAGTTATATTCTCAGGTCGAATCACCGTAGGTTTTGCGTTGACCAAGTCTCTAGCAACCTCTGTAGGTTGTACTTCCATTTTACTTGTATTTACCTCTGTAATATCAACTGGGAACAAATTTGAAATTTGTATTGTGCTATTTAAAAATTTAGACGCTGATGTGACCGTTAATGTCTTTTCCGTTAAAGTTGTCGTTTTATTTAGTCCTAATTTGGTGACTGAAGTAGGTAAAGTCACATTTCCACTAGGGATAGTCATTTTCTTCACTTCTACTGTAGTTCTAGTAGCCATAGTTGTTGGGGCAAAACAATTTACATCTTCTAGTAAGGCTTCTTTTTTCGGTAAGTTAAATAATATAGTTGAATCTATTTTTCCACTCGAGGTGACGTCTTCGAATTTCAACTCGTATGTTTTGTTAATCCGGAAAGCTATTACATTTGCTTCAATAATCCATCCACAATCTGCATTCCAAACAGTCATATTACAATTAATGTTTTCTTGATTTTGACTTGATAATTGATGACTTACATTAGCATGAGAATTACACATCCTTCGTCTGTCACTTTTTTGCAGTACTCTAGAGATAATCACGTTTCTTTCAACCAAGTCATATTCATCACTGTCTGGCTCCACATGTATCCTAATCCGGTCATTAAACATTTGGACTGTAGCGTTTAACTCCTTATTTCCTATTCGTTCTAAATCACCACTTCCTGATACTACATTGTGGTTTTGTAGATTCTTCATTGTTAAGTTATATTTATAATTGTCCTCGGGATCCCTGTGAGATTCTATTTCTATTTCTACCTCAAAACCATCATCCTTTATGTACAGAATAAGTGAGCACTGATTTATCCCATATTCTGTGTATACCTTTTTGACACTTTTCCCACACAATTTTTGATCATTGTAATAAATGTTCACCTCAAACTCCGTATCTAATTTTGTACGAAATCCTGTATCGGTTACCGTTGCTTTCCATTTGAATTCAGCATGGGTCTCTCTTTTCTTGCGCAACCTTTTTGTTTTCTCTCTTAAGTGTTCTTTAAGACCTGGATGAGTCATTAACTTCAGTTCAGCTGGCAAAAACACTGGTGTGTACTTGTTCAAAAACATTAACGTTGTGTTGTACTTATCTTTTTCTGCAAAGGTGGATTTCCCTTTATAGACCGAAGTCCCACATTTCATGGTTGCATGTCGATCGTCTCGACCCTCATTACTCGTTGCTCGTTCCACTCGTGGTTGAGCTGACGTTGGCTGATGCTGTGGTGCCGTCTGCAGGCTGTGAGAGTTCATCTCCGGCCTCGCTGTTGTTAGGCTCACCACTTCTGCCAACATCCACAGGTGAAATGTCATTAATACCAGTTTCATTGCTGCAAACTTTCTGTTCACAGTCTTTTCCATTGTCTGGCTTCACAATGTCTGGCTTCACAGTGTCTCTAGCGTGTACTTTAGTACAATGAGTCAAATGATACCACGTATCACTCCCCTTTACTTGGACGGCGGTTGCGGTTGCTCGTTTGACCTCAAATGGTCCGTCCCATCTCGAGCTGTTCCATTTACGTCTGAACACCTTCACGTACACCAGGTCTCCTGGTTCGACTGGTCTCTTCGCCACCGACTCTGGACAGGAACTTCTGGCTCTTTCCTGCAGATAGCTCTATGGATAGCAGTTAGTTGATCCATATATGCTTTCAACTCTGTTTGTAGCTGTTCAAGTGCCGGGCCTTTGAATGGAAGCCTCCATTCGGGCACTGGCATCATTCTGCCTGTTAGCATTTCATGCGGGGTTAAATGTGTGCTGCGGTGCATCTGCATGCGATAGCTCATTAGCGCAAGCGGCAAAGCATCAGCCCAGTTTAGGTTAGTAGAAGCACAGATTTTATTCAGCTTAGCTTTCAAAGTCCCATTGATTCTCTCAACAATACCCTGACTCTGCGGGTGATAGACTGCTCCAAAGCGTTGTTTAATTCCTAGCTTTGACAAAACACCTTTTAACACCTTTTGGATAAACGCTGAACCATTATCTGAACTGATTTCTGATGGGATGCCAAATCTCGGAATCACCTCTCTTGTCAGAAACTTAATCACTGTATCAGCTCCCAATGTCTTTGATGGGACTGCTTCAACCCATCGGCTGAACCGATCGATCACCACCAACATGTACCTTTTTCCTTGCACTGGCTTTATCATGTCAACATAATCTATCACAAGATGTTTAAAGGGTCCCTCAGGGACCGGAATGTGACCAATCGGTGATTTTATGCCTTTTCGTACATTGTTTTCTGCACATATTTCACATTGGCTCAAGATTTCATCCACCATTGCTTGCATGTAAGGCGACCAATAACCTTGCTTTTTCAACTTCTCCATCACTTTCCCTCTACCACAGTGATCCAAACCATGTGCTTCTGAAACCAACATTGTCAACAATGGTACTGGTGCAACTAAATGTCCACTTTGTGATCTCCACAAACCACTTTCACTCATTGTCGCACCTCTCTGCGCCCAGAGAGCGTGCTCACTTGCACCTGCTTCCTGCTGCATCAAAATGATGTCTTCTGGTGTCACCATTGGTTCCAAGGTGACCACTGGTGCCAAGATAGCCATCTGGCACTTAGACGCTAGTTTTGCTGCCTCATCTGCGGCGTTGTTCCCTTTAATGACTAAATCATTACCTTTACAATGGGCGTTGCATTTGATCACTGCCAGTCTTGATGGCAGCATCATCGATGCAATCAGCTCTTTCAGCTGTTCTTGATGTAATACTGGACTGCCGTCTGCTCGTTTGAAACCTCTTTGTTTCCAAACAGCAGCAAACAGATAGCACACCCCATGGGCATAAGCCGAGTCTGTGAATATGTTTGCTACTTTTCCTTTTGCTAATTTGCATGCTTCTGTCAATGCTTTTAGTTCTGCCTTTTGGGCAGAGCATGGTTGCTCACATTTTTCTGCTTTGACTGTTACAAAATTGTCTCCTACTTGTTTAACCACAGCATAACCTGCATGGTTTCCAAGATGATCTCTGAAACATGACCCGTCAACAAAATAAGTGACTTCCGCGTTCATTATCGGAGTTGACTCTAAATCGGGTCTTAGTCTTGTGAATTTCATTGTTTCTGCAAGACACTCGTGTGGTTCTCCTTCACAGTCCAGAGGTACCATGTCAGCAGGGTTGTTCGTTGCACACCTTTGTACTGTTACATCTGGATATGTTAACAATGGCATGCACTGTAAACATCTTGCCTGAGTCATCACAAACTTTCCTTGATTTATCAGTTCCGTGATTTTGTGATGGGTCTGTATTGTTACCGGGTAACCCATAGTTATGGTTGACGCTTTTTCATAAGCGTAATAGACTGCTGCTAGACCTTGATAACATGGTGGCCAGCCTTGGGCCACATTGTCTAGTTTAGTGCTGTAATAAGCAATGGCTTGCTTTCGTCGTCCTACACAGGTTTCTTGCATTAGTACAGCTGATGCGTACATGTTTTTTCTGTTGGCTACATACAGGTCATAGTCTGGCAATGCCAAAGTTGGTGCCACTTGCATTTCCTGTTTTAGTGTTGCAAAAGCTATTTTAGCTTCTGTTGTCCATTTTAACACTGCTTTTAACGACTGGTTTCCTGTTTCTTTTATTAGTTCTCTAAGTGGTGCTGCTTTTTCCGCATAGTTTTCAATCCAGTCTGCATTGAAACCTGTCATTCCCAAAAATGTCATCATTTCGCCGACTGTTCGTGGACTTGGAGCTTTGCTGACACCTTCCAGTTGAGAAGGTGAAATGCCAACCGTTCCTTGTGATATTTGTCTTCCTAGGTAATCTACCTGTGGTTGACAATACTGTAGTTTTTGTTTGGAGACCTTGTGTCCTCCCTCTGCTAATCTTTGTAGAACTTTGATTGAGTCCTGATGACAATCATTTAGTGTGTTTCCACAGATTAACAAATCATCCACATACTGTAACACAGTTCCAGTTAAATTGAGTCCTTCCAAATCATTTTTTAGCACCTGATTAAATATGTGCGGGCTAAGTTTAAACCCTTGAGGCAATCGGGTATAACTGAGCTTTTTACCTCTGTAGGTAAATGCAAATAAATGTTGTGACTCTTCCGCTAAAGGAATGCTGAAGAATGCAGAGCAGAGATCAACCACGGTGAAAAACCGTGCTTCTGATGGTATTGAATTTAAAAGAGTATTTGGATTTGGCACGTCTGATTCTGCGTCCACTATTATCTTATTTATTTCTCTTAAGTCATGAACAAGACGGTATTTGTTTTTGTCTGCTTTCAGAACTGGAAAAATTGGAGTATTACATTGACTTTCTACTTCCACCAGCACACCTGCTTGCATCAATCCATCAATGGTTTTCTGAATGCCTTGTTCTGCTTCTGGTTTTAATGGGTATTGCTGGTGAAAAGGAAACCGTGCATTTGGTTTTATTTGAACTGAGACTGGTTCTGCAGATTTTACTAAACCCACATCTGTATCATGTTTGGACCATAAGTGCTCAGGGACATTTTTTAGCATATCCTGCATTAATGGTTGATCTTCAGAGGAACCATTTTCTTTAGACTGATCTTTAAGATCAACTGGCACTGTCACAACTTGTGGTTTTGCTGTCATTGTTGTTTTACATAGGATCTTAATCATTGTTCCATCACTCGATTGAAAAATGAATGGGTTATCTGTTTCTTCCCATGTTGCTTCTGTTGCAAGTTTCATCATTGGTCCCAGATCTTTTGCATGAAATCCTTTATTTACAAACAATGTTATGTGTGGTACTGAGTCTGAAACATTGTACCACTTTGAAATGAAATTATTTTGCTTCACATTTAAAGCTGCACCTTGTTTTCCAATAACAATACATTGTGTTTCAAGATTAACAGTTCTGTCTTTTGTAGAACTGTCCCATTTCTCTTCAAACTCCAGGCTCTTTAAAATGTCATAGGACATGGTGCAGTGGTAATCTAGAAAAGGTTTTCTAGCTTCTGGAATTTGAGCTTTAATGTAACGGCCCCATTTAGTGACTACATCTTCAACTGGGCCTGAAATGTCCCCTAGCCAATAAACATTAGCTTCATGTGTTTGCATGTACATTTGAAGATCCAGACCTGTTTTGTCAACATACACACCCTGAGGAGAACACCAGATTTTTAATTTCATTCTGCATAATGCATCTCTTCCCAACAGGTTAATTGGTGTTTGGTCAGAGACAAGGATTGGTATTCTTATCTCATCATCATCATTTGCCAGTCGTACAGGAGCTGTCATTTGTAGTAACTGTCTTGTTCCCGAGAACCCTACTGTTGAAATGAATTTATTAGACATGGGGAGGTGCTTTGCATAATTTGGACTTACACACGTGTAAGCTGCTCCTGTATCGACCAGCATCGGTGTTTCTTTTTCTTCAATTAGAATTTTTAAAATTGGTTCATTTTCAGCACCGTCACTTACGATCGGGCACTGGTTCTCCCCTGTAAGGTTCTCTGGGCACCCCTAGTAACCAAAATTTGGTGGGTTTACAGGGCGTCTTGTTGGACCTGGACGGAACCGGCTGCCTGATTGCCTGCGGTAGGTGTTGTTGCCTCTTGGGCAATGCTCAGCACGATGTCCAAGTTCATTGCATGCCCAGCATGCGCCCATTATTCCAGGTGTGCCAGGCCTGCCTCTGTTAGTCCAGGCGGGACCTCTTTGCTGCCGTCCACGAGGCCCATATGGCTGTGTATTGAATGCTTGAGGATAAACATTAACCACTGGTTGTTGTGGTTGGGTAAGTTGAGGAGCCGGAAAACTCCTTTGTATTTGATTTGTCACATCATGTATAGGATCTGAAAAACCTTGAGGTGGGGGTACATTATCAGTCACTTTAATCATTGTAGCTTGGGTTTTAGCTTTGTTTTTTTCTGATAATTCTCCAAGCTGCATTTGTGCCAGTTTTCTTTGTACATTTTTATCATATTCTGCACTCCTACTTTCTTCTCTTCTGTACTTCTCCACTGCATGTATCACATGATCACGGAACTCTCTGTGAGGCATTGATGTCAGAGCCACCACATCCTCGAGCCTGCTTCTCACAGGATCAGGCATTGCTTCAATGATGGAGTTCCGGAACAGAGTTGTCAGCACAGGGCTCTTATCAACTTCCTCTTCTGTTTCCTGTTTCCATCTTTTTAGCTGCTTTGCAATATAAGACGCTGGATTTTCTGCATTATCGATTGGATCTCCTCTTAATGCTTTTGGGTCAATCTTAGTGGGATATTCTTTTCGCAGTGCTTCCCACAGTGCTGTGCGAAATAAATTGAAGCCGATTCCATCAGCTCTCTGTTGGAGCATCCACGCGAAACGTTCTTTTAGGACGTTTTCCATAGCAGGTGTTCCCAGGCACTGTGCAAAAACAGCTTTTAAGTCACCAAGAGCTAGCATTTTTCCAACAGTTTCCTCCTCAAACACCTTTATCCACTTGCTGGCACCCTCATTTATGTCTGGCAATCTGCCAACCAGGCCGATCAGGTCTTGAGACCCCCAAGGTGCGTATTGAGCAATGTTCCCTTTTACAAGTATGGGTAACTGTTTGTTATCTGTGTATCTGTCAGGTGCATGTATGTGAGGTCTTAAATCATAATCACTGCTCCTGCCAGTAGCTGTTTGTGTTCCTCCTGTAGGGCCCTTCACTGCCTCTTGTTCTAAAAGCTTACTGGCATTTTCTAGTACAATATTTTGTCTTATGGCTTCCTCATCAATTTCCTTTTCTATTGCCTCAATTATGGTGCGATCAATTTCTCTTTGCAAACTTAACCCTTCATGATCTAGGTTTACCCAAAATGAATCACCCTTTGGTTTCATTACGTAGTCTGCATAACAATCAACTCCACCCATAGGCTTCAGGGTCAACGACCTTCTCTGATCCCCAGATGTTTGTTTTTTCGCAGTGCTACAATGACTAGGTGCAAGATCCTGCACGTTTACAGGGGAATCTGAGTTCATTGGGCCTGCAGTGTTCTGATGCATTGCAACCGAAGCACCAGGAGAACTTGATTTATGCAAAGACGAATATATGTTTACTAGGGCATGATCATTTTGCTGTGTTGCAGGTACATTTTGGTTAGGCGACCCTCCTGCGTTTGTAAAACTGATATGTGAGGCCTTTGTCATGATTTCTTTATGTTCTGTTGAATCGTTTTGGCTTCCATCCTCTGCAGCTGCATCTATGATCAGACTATTCTTGTCCTTGTATTGGAAATCTCCATTTATGTTAACTGTACCACTTAAAGATGGGTAAAGTCCTGCAGCTTTTGAATATTCTGATTTACCATTTGCAGATTGCTGTCTTATTTCCTTAAGCTTCTGTTTTAATGCACTTCTATAGGCCTGACCTTCTTCCTTGAAAAGGTTTAGAATTTTTAACTCAAGCTCACGTTTTTCTGTTCTCTTTTTTGAATTATTATTAGCCTTGTAATCCATGATTCTCACTTCCATTTGTTCGCAAAGAGATGTATCAAAGCAACCTTGCTCCGGCCAGGGGGAGGTTTATTTCTGAGTCCTTCTGTGCCATTTCTTAGAAATTTTGGGAATTTGTGAAGCAAATTCGGGGTATTTCAACCCAATAATAACAATAGGAATGTTTGCCATTTTGCTCTGTATTAGTTAAACCAAATTTAAGAAAACCAAAAATTTAAAATGTACTACAGGGTTACTTGTCTTGCAGAATCAATAAATCCCTGCAAACTGATAAACTGTTACCACTCAGAGATTTGTTTGCTTTCCTCCGGGCGGGGCTGCGCTCCGCTCTAAAGGGACTGTACTTTGCTCTCTCTTAGCTGAAGCAAAGGGAGGGAGGGGGAGAGGGGGTGGACTGTGTGTGTATTGGCACGAGTCACGTGGACTCTGGCCGTCAATCGATAACCAGGGTGCTCACTGACAGGCAAAATTAAAAATAAAAAAACAACAGCAGACAAGCTTGCAGGTTCTATAGCTGAAAAGTTTTTCCAACAACACACCTTTTATTTATTAAAATAACAGCACACCGTCAGGAACAGGCAGACGCCACTGCCACCAGCGAACCCACTGCACAACTATTGGTAAACCTTCAAACCCAGTTTACGTAACTGTACCCACATCTTTCCAACACTGCAGCTCAACACGCACACACACCTCGGTTCAGCAGATTTCTTTACAAAAAATAAAAGTTTTCCATGCACTTTTGCTTTCTCAAATTAGACACACTTTACCATTACTCCTGATCACAGGACTTTGACGAGGAAAAAACAAAGCGACAGCAAACAAAGCAGTTTCATACAAGCATTTTTAGTCAAACAACAGAGCTCTAATCACTTAAACTCACACATAGACGTCTGACACACAACACATCCAAAACACTCTTTCACTCACTCATTTCTCACTCTCCCGGGAACTTAGTATTTTCTCTAATAATGGTCCAGATGCCCAATATTCCTGGATTTTTACTGTGCGCACATATAATTTAAACCATATTTATTGGACCCATAGCAAAAAGTAAATATTTATATTTCACGTGCTCCAGAACAGGCCTTCTATTTCAAATTTGATTTCACCTCGTTACCTAAACCAGAGTACCCAAACAACCCAGACTGCAGTTAACTCTAAGACACACTGATGATCCAAGAGAAACCTCATTTCTCTTTTACAAGCGCTTACAACTAGGGCCTCGCCCAAAAAAAAAAAAAAATCTGCATGCACCAAACAGGCCTACTATTTCAAAATTTAACCGGAGGTTTTTCTCACCTCAAAGCCTAAACCAGAGATCTCAGCTTCACAAAACAACTGCAGTTCACTAAGGCCACATCTCATTGGAGTCACTCGCAAGTCGAACCTCCAATCGGCCATGTACAGCGCTTCACGCTTCACTTCTCAAAGAGGCTCTACCTCTTAATACTCCGACCAGCCGGACATTTATGAAACCAACCTTTTACAATGATTCCTTTATTCTAAAAAGATATATATATTAGAAGACTTCAGCTTAAACCGTTATGGTCCGATTCATCTTCTATTCGTCGTCATACTAGCGTTTTCTAACGAGACGTACGATTAAAGCGGCTGGGAGTCACAAGTCACTTCTTTTAAGTTGTCTTCTTGTAGTCAATTGTGTAGCAATTCTAAGAATTTTTAAGACAACTCTTTCCTCACGTGGGAAATAATGACAGAAGGCAAAACAGAGAGACGACCTCTCCCAATTGTCAAACAATCAATAAACACACTCTTCCCAAATCAAACTTCACAGATGGCAATTTTTGTCATTATCAAGCAGAGAAAGAAAGAGAGCAGTATAAAAAAAACATTTACACTTACCCCCTGTCTTTCTCCGTATCTGTGTGTCCCGGCGCAAAGTGGCCAGCTTGCACCGAAAGCCTTGCCGTCTGGGGAAAGAGGACCTCCCTCTCTATGCAAAATCACGTCGAAAGGTCACCAATTATGTGGAGGATTTCTAACTGTTAAACTATATAAAAGAATGATGACACGGGAGACGAGGTCTTATCTCTGCTTGCCAACTGGGAACCCATTTATTTCAGGCTTTACCTCCTCAGCACGTACGGACGGGTGTGAGCTAGGGTTCTGACACAACATAGTGTACATGGATTTTATATGACACAGATGGGCGTGTGTTACAAATAAGATTCTACATGCATCCATTGGTCCACGTCCTTCCAGCCTCCTTTGGCAGACATTGGTCTTATTTCTGGGAACAGCTCCACAAACGTTGAAAAACAGACAACCTTATCTTGTCAGTTGACCTCTGTTTGGGTCACACAGGATGTCATGTCCTGGTCGTATTCTGGACTTGTGCTCCCTTCGCCTCGCTTTCAGGACAAACAGACTTCAGATGTTTTCCAAATCCTACAGATACTACTACTACTACTACTGATACTACTACTACTACTACTAATGATACTACTGCTGCTACTACTAATGATACTACTGCTGCTACTGCTACTACTACTACTACAACTACTACTGCTACTACTACTATTACTACTACTAATACAACAACTACTACTAGTACTACTGATACTACTACCACTACTACTACTACTACTACTACTACTACCACTACAAAAAATTCCTTCAAATTATTTAAAAAATGATACTACTACTACTGATACTACTACTACTACTACTGATACTACTACTATTACTACTACTAATACAACTACTACTAGTAGTAGTACTACTGATACTACTACTACTACTACTACTACAAATTCCTTCAAATTCTTTAAAAACTGATACTACTACTACTACTGATACTACTCCTATGACTACTGCTACTACTACTATTACTACTACTAATACAACTACTATTATTACTACTGATACTACTACTACTACTACAAATTCCTTCAAATTCTTCAAATTCCTTCAAATTCTTTAAAAACTGATAAACTACTACTACTACTGATACTACTACTACTACCAATGATACTACTGCTGCTACTGTTACTACAACAACTACTACTGCTACTACTACTATTACTACTACTATTACAACTACTAGTACTAATAGTACTACTGATACTACTACTACTACTACTACTACTACTACTACAAATTCCTTCAAATTCTTTAAAAACTGAAACTACTACTACTACTACTACTACTGATACTACTACTACTACTACTACTACTACTACTACAAATTCCTTCAAATTCTTCAAATTCCTTCAAATTCTTTAAAAAGCTGATACTACTACTACTACTGATACTACTACTACTACTGATACTACTACTACTACTACTACTACTACAAATTCCTTCAAATTCTTCAAATTCCTTCAAATTCTTTAAAAAACTGATACTACTACTACTATTGATACTACTACTACTACTACTGATACTACTACTACTACTGATACAACTACTGATACTACTGATACTACTACTACTGATACAACTACTGCTACTACTACTACTGCTAATACTACTACTACTACTACTGATACTACTGCTACTAATACTGATACTACTACAACTACTACTGATACTACTACTACTACTGATAATACTACTATTACCACTACTACTACTGCTACTACTGATACTACTACTACGACCACTACTACTACTGCTACTACTGATACTACTACTGCTACTACTACTACCACCACTACTACTGCTACTACTACTGATACTACTGCTACTACTACTACTACTGCTACTACTACTACTGATACTTCTACTACTACTGATACTACTACTACTAATGATACTACTACTACTACTACTGATACTACTACTACTACTACAAATTCTGTCAAATTCTTCAAATTCCTTCAAATTCCATAAAACTGATAAACTACTACTACTGATACTACTACTACTACTACTACTACTACTACTACTGATACTACTACTACTACTACCAATGATACTACTGCTGCTACTGCTACTACAACAACTACTACTGCTACTACTACTATTACTACTACTCTTACAACTACTAGTACTAATAGTACTACTGATACTACTACTACTACTACAAATTCCTTCAAATTCTTTAAAAACTGATACTACTACTACTACTACTACTACTGATACTACTACTATTACTACTACTAATACAACTACTACTACTACTAATACTACTGATACTACTACTACTACTGATACTACTACTACTACTACTGATACTACTACTACTACTGATACTACTACTACTACTACTACTACAAATTTCTTCAAATTCTTCAAATTCCTTCAAATTTTTCTGATACTACTACTACTACTGATACTACTACTACTACTGATACTACTACTACTACTGATACTACTACTACTACTACTACTACTACTACTACTACTGATACTACTACTACTACTACTACTGATACTACTACTACTACTACTACAAATTCCTTCAAATTCTTTAAAAACTGATACTACTAATACTACTGATACTACTCCTACTACTACTGATACTTCTACTACTACTACTGATACTACTACTGATACTACTACTACTTCTACTACTACTACTACTAATGATACTACTGCTGCTACTGCTACTACTACTGATGCTACTGTTGATACTACAACAACTACTACTGATACTACTACTATTACTACTACTAATACAACTACTACTACTACTAGTACTACTGATACTACTACTACTACTACTACAAATTCCTTCAAATTCTTCAAATTCCTTCAAATTCTTTAAAAACTGATACTCCTACTACTATTGATACTTCTACTACTACTGATACTACTACTACTGATACTACTATTACTACTACTACTAATACTTCTACTACTACTACTGATACAACTACTACTGATACTACTACTACTACTAATGATACTACTGCTGCTACTGCTACTACTACTGCTACTACAACAACTACTACTGCTACAACTACTTCTACTAGTACTACTGATACTACTACTACTACTACTACTACAAAGTCCTTCAAACTCTTAAAAAACTGATACAACTACTACTACTACTGATACTACTACTACTACTACTGATACTACTACTATTACTACTACTAATACAACTACTACAACTACTAGTACTACTACTACTACTACTACTACTACAAATTCCTTCAAATCCTTTAAAAACCAATACTACTACTACTGATACTACTACTACTACTGATACTACTGATACTACTACTACTACTACAAATTACTTCAAATTGTTCAAATTCTTCAAATCTTTCAAATTCCTTCTAATTCTTCTGATACAACTGATATTAATACTACTACTACAACAGATACTACTCCTAGTACTACTACTACTACAACTGATACTACTACTACTGATACTACTACTACTACTACTGATACTACTACCACTTCTACTACTACTAATGATACTACTGCTGCTACTGCTACTACTACTGTTGCTACTGCTGATACTACAAGAACTACTACTGATACTACTACTATTACTACTACTACTACTACTAGTACTACTGATACTACTACTACTACTACTACTACTAGTACTACTGATACTACTACTACTACTACTACTACTACAAATTCCTGCAAATTCTTTAAATTCTTTAAAAACTGATACTACTACTACTACTGATACTACTCCTACTACTACTGATACTTCTACTACTACTACTGATACTACTACTACTACTACTGATACTACTACTACTACTGATACTACTACTACTACTACTACTACTACAAATTCCTTCAAATTCTTCAAATTCCTTCAAATTCTTTAAAAAACTGATACTACTACTACTATTGATACTACTACTACTACTACTACTGATACTACTACTACTACTGATACAACTACTGATACTACTGATACTACTACTACTGATACAACTACTGCTACTACTACTACTGCTAATACTACTACTACTACTACTGATACTACTGCTACTAATACTGATACTACTACAACTACTACTGATACTACTACTACTACTGATAATACTACTATTACCACTACTACTACTGCTACTACTGATACTACTACTACGACCACTACTACTACTGCTACTACTGATACTACTACTGCTACTACTACTACCACCACTACTACTGCTACTACTACTGATACTACTGCTACTACTACTACTACTGCTACTACTACTACTGATACTTCTACTACTACTGATACTACTACTACTAATGATACTACTACTACTACTACTGATACTACTACTACTACTACAAATTCTGTCAAATTCTTCAAATTCCTTCAAATTCCATAAAACTGATAAACTACTACTACTGATACTACTACTACTACTACTACTACTACTACTGATACTACTACTACTACTACCAATGATACTACTGCTGCTACTGCTACTACAACAACTACTACTGCTACTACTACTATTGCTACTACTCTTACAACTACTAGTACTAATAGTACTACTGATACTACTACTACTACTACAAATTCCTTCAAATTCTTTAAAAACTGATACTACTACTACTACTACTACTACTGATACTACTACTATTACTACTACTAATTCAACTACTACTACTACTAATACTACTGATACTACTACTACTACTGATACTACTACTACTACTACTGATACTACTACTACGGATACTACTACTACTACTGATACTACTACTACTACTACTACTACAAATTTCTTCAAATTCTTCAAATTCCTTCAAATTTTTTAAAAAACTGATACTACTACTACTACTGATACTACTACTACTACTGATACTACTACTACTACTGATACTACTACTACTACTGATACTACTACTACTACTACTACTGATACTACTACTACTACTACTACAAATTCCTTCAAATTCTTTAAAAACTGATACTACTAATACTACTGATACTACTCCTACTACTACTGATACTTCTACTACTACTACTGATACTACTACTGATACTACTACTACTTCTACTACTACTACTACTAATGATACTACTGCTGCTACTGCTACTACTACTGATGCTACTGTTGATACTACAACAACTACTACTGATACTACTACTATTACTACTACTAATACAACTACTACTACTACTAGTACTACTGATACTACTACTACTACTACTACAAATTCCTTCAAATTCTTCAAATTCCTTCAAATTCTTTAAAAACTGATACTCCTACTACTATTGATACTTCTACTACTACTAATACTACTACTACTGATACTACTATTACTACTACTACTAATACTTCTACTACTACTACTGATACAACTACTACTGATACTACTACTACTACTAATGATACTACTGCTGCTACTGCTACTACTACTGCTCCTACAACAACTACTACTGCTACAACTACTTCTACTAGTACTACTGATACTACTACTACTACTACTACTACAAAGTCCTTCAAACTCTTAAAAAACTGATACAACTACTACTACTACTGATACTACTACTACTACTACTACTGATACTACTACTATTACTACTACTAATACAACTACTACAACTACTAGTACTACTACTACTACTACTACTACAAATTCCTTTGAATTCTTCAAATTCCTTCAAATTCCTTCAAATCCTTTAAAAACCAATACTACTACTACTGATACTACTACTACTACTGATACTACTGATACTACTACTACTACTACAAATTACTTCAAATTGTTCAAATTCTTCAAATCTTTCAAATTCCTTCTAATTCTTCTGATACAACTGATATTAATACTACTACTACAACAGATACTACTCCTAGTACTACTACTACTACAACTGATACTACTACTACTGATACTACTACTACTACTACTGATACTACTACCACTTCTACTACTACTAATGATACTACTGCTGCTACTGCTACTACTACTGTTGCTACTGCTGATACTACAAGAACTACTACTGATACTACTACTATTACTACTACTACTACTACTACTAGTACTACTGATACTACTACTACTACTACTACTAGTACTACTGATACTACTACTACTACTACTACTACTACAAATTCCTGCAAATTCTTTAAATTCTTTAAAAACTGATACTACTACTACTACTGATACTACTCCTACTACTACTGATACTTCTACTACTACTACTGATACTACTACTACTACTACTGATACTACTACTACTACTGATACTACTACTACTACTACTACTACTACTGATACTACTACTACTACTACTACAAATTCCTTCAAATTCTTTAAAAACTGATACTACTACTACTACTGATACTACTCCTACTACTACTGATACTTCTACTACTACTACTGATACTACTACTGATACTACTACTACTTCTACTACTACTACTACTAATGATACTACTGCTGCTACTGCTACTACTACTGATGCTACTGTTGATACTACAACAACTACTACTGATACTACTACTATTACTACTACTAATACAACAACTACTACAACTAGTACTACTGATACTACTACTACTACAAATTCTTCAAATTCCTTCAAATTCTTTAAAAACTGATACTCCTACTACTATTGATACTTCTACTACTACTGATACTACTACTACTGATACTACTATTACTACTACTACTAATACTTCTACTACTACTACTGATACAACTACTACTGATACTACTACTACTACTAATGATACTACTGCTGCTACTGCTACTACTACTGCTACTACAACAACTACTACTGCTACAACTACTTCTACTAGTACTACTGATACTACTACTACTACTACTACTACAAAGTCCTTCAAATTCTTTAAAAACTGATACTACTACTACTACTACTGATACTACTACTACTACTACTGATACTACTACTATTACTACTACTAATACAACTACTACAACTACTAGTACTACTACTACTACAAATTCCTTTGAATTCTTCAAATTCCTTCAAATTCCTTCAAATCCTTTAAAAACTAATACTACTACTACTGATACTACTACTACTACTGATACTACTGATACTACTACTACTACTACTACAAATTACTTCAAATTGTTCAAATTCTTCAAATCTTTCAAATTCCTTCTAATTCTTCTGATACAACTGATATTAATACTACTACTACAACAGATACTACTCCTAGTACTACTACTACTACAACTGATACTACTACTACTGATACTACTACTACTACTACTGATACTACTACCACTTCTACTACTACTAATGATACTACTGCTGCTACTGCTACTACTACTGTTGCTACTGCTGATACTACAAGAACTACTACTGATACTACTACTATTACTACTACTACTACTACTAGTACTACTGATACTACTACTACTACTACTACTAGTACTACTGATACTACTACTACTACTACTACTACTACTACAAATTCCTGCAAATTCTTCAAATTCCTTCAAATTCTTTAAAAACTGATACTACTACTACTACTGATACTACTCCTACTACTACTGATACTTCTACTACTACTACTGATACTACTACTACTACTACTGATAATACTACTACTACTGATACTACTACTACTACTACTACTACTACTACTGATACTACTACTACTACTACTACTGATACTACTACTACTACTACTACTACAAATTCCTTCAAATTCTTTAAAAACTGATACTACTACTACTATTGATACTACTCCTACTACTACTGATACTACTACTGATACTACTACTACTTCTACTACTACTACTACTAATGATACTACTGCTGCTACTGCTACTACTACTGATGCTACTGTTGATACTACAACAACTACTACTGATACTACTACTATTACTACTACTAATACAACTACTACTACTACTAGTACTACTGATACTACTACTACTACTACAAATTCCTTCAAATTCTTCAAATTCCTTCAAATTCTTTAAAAACTGATACTCCTACTACTATTGATACTTCTACTACTACTGATACTACTACTACTGATACTACTATTACTACTACTACTAATACTTCTACTACTACTACTGATACAACTACTACTGATACTACTACTACTACTAATGATACTACTGCTGCTACTGCTACTACTACTGCTACTACAACAACTACTACTGCTACAACTACTTCTACTAGTACTACTGATACTACTACTACTACTACTACTACAAAGTCCTTCAAATTCTTTAAAAACTGATACTACTACTACTACTACTACTGATACTACTACTACTACTACTACTGATACTACTACTATTACTACTACTAATACAACTACTACAACTACTAGTACTACTACTACTACTACTACTACAAATTCCTTTGAATTCTTCAAATTCCTTCAAATTCCTTCAAATCCTTTAAAAACTAATACTACTACTACTGATACTACTACTACTACTGATACTACTGATACTACTACTACTACTACTACTACAAATTACTTCAAATTGTTCAAATTCTTCAAATCTTTCAAATTCCTTCTAATTCTTCTGATACAACTGATATTAATACTACTACTACAACAGATAATACTCCTAGTACTACTACTACTACAACTGATACTACTACTACTGATACTACTACTACTACTACTGATACTACTATCACTTCTACTACTACTAATGATACTACTGCTGCTACTGCTACTACTACTGTTGCTACTGCTGATACTACAAGAACTACTACTGATACTACTACTATTACTACTACTACTACTACTAGTACTACTGATACTACTACTACTACTACTAGTACTACTGATACTACTACTACTACTACTACTACTACTACAAATTCCTGCAAATTCTTCAAATTCCTTCAAATTCTTTAAAAACTGATACTACTACTACTACTGATACTACTACTATTACTACTAATATTACAACTACTACTACTACTAGTACTACTGATACTACTACTACTACAACAAATTCCTTCAAATTCATTAAAAACTGATACTACTACTACTGATACTACTACTACTACTACTGATAATACTACTACTACTACTACTACTGATACTACTACTACTACTACTAATGATACTACTGCTGCTACTACTAATGATACTACTGCTGCTACTGCTACTACTACTACTACAACTACTACTGCTACTACTACTATTACTACTACTAATACAACAACTACTACTAGTACTACTGATACTACTACCACTACTACTACTACTACTACTACTACTACTACTACCACTAGAACAAATTCCTTCAAATTATTTAAAAACTGATACTACTACTACTGATACTACTACTACTACTGATACTACTACTATTAATACTACTAATACAACTACTACTACTAGTAGTACTACTGATACTACTACTACTACTACTACTACAAATTCCTTCAAATTCTTCAAATTCCTTCAAATTCTTTAAAAACTGATACTACTACTACTACTACTGATACTACTCCTACGACTACTGCTACTACTACTATTACTACTACTAATACAACTACTACTACTACTACTGATACTACTACTACTACTACAAATTCTGTCAAATTCTTCAAATTCCTTCAAATTCCATAAAAACTGATAAACTACTACTACTGATACTACTACTACTACTACTACTACTACTACTGATACTACTACTACTACTACCAATGATACTACTGCTGCTACTGCTACTACAACAACTACTACTGCTACTACTACTATTACTACTACTCTTACAACTACTAGTACTAATAGTACTACTGATACTACTACTACTACTACTACTACTACAAATTCCTTCAAATTCTTTAAAAACTGATACTACTACTACTACTACTACTACTACTACTACTGATACTACTACTATTACTACTACTAATACAACTACTACTACTACTACTAATGATAGTATTGCTGCTACTGCTACTACTACTGATGCTACTGCTGATACTACAACAACTACTACTGATACTACTACTATTACTACTACTACTACTAGTGGTACTACTGATACTACTAGTACTACTACTACTACAAATTTCTTCACATTCTTTAAAAACTGATACTACTACTACTACTGATACTACTCCTACTACTACTGATACTTCTACTACTACTACTGATACTACTACTGATACTACTACTACTTCTACT
Organism: Fundulus diaphanus; assembly: GCA_037039145.1. Classification (NCBI taxonomy): domain Eukaryota; kingdom Metazoa; phylum Chordata; class Actinopteri; order Cyprinodontiformes; family Fundulidae; genus Fundulus; species Fundulus diaphanus. The sequence continues at coordinate 201,313 of CM073136.1, forward strand.
ACTACTACTACTAATGATACTACTGCTGCTACTGCTACTACTACTGATGCTACTGTTGATACTACAACAACTACTACTGATACTACTACTATTACTACTACTAATACAACTACTACTACTACTAGTACTACTGATACTACTACTACTACTACAAATTCCTTCAAATTCTTCAAATTCCTTCAAATTCTTTAAAAACTGATACTCCTACTACTATTGATACTTCTACTACTACTGATACTACTATTACTACTACTACTAATACTTCTACTACTACTACTGATACAACTACTACTGATACTACTACTACTAGTAATGATACTACTGCTGCTACTGCTACTACTACTGCTACTACAACAACTACTACTGCTACAACTACTTCTACTAGTACTACTGATACTACTACTACTACTACTACAACAAAGTCCTTCAAATTCTTTAAAAACTGATACTACTACTACTACTACTGATACTACTACTACTACTACTGATACTACTACTATTACTACTACTAATACAACTACTACAACTACTAGTACTACTACTACTACTACTACTACTACAAATTCCTTTGAATTCTTCAAATTCCTTCAAATTCCTTCAAATCCTTTAAAAACTAATACTACTACTACTGATACTACTACTACTACTGCTACTACTGATACTACTGATACTACTACTACTACTACTACTACTACTACAAATTACTTCAAATTGTTCAAATTCTTCAAATCTTTCAAATTCCTTCTAATTCTTCTGATACAACTGATATTAATACTACTACTACAACAGATACTACTCCTAGTACTACTACTACTACAACTGATACTACTACTACTGATACTACTACTACTACTACTGATACTACTACCACTTCTACTACTACTAATGATACTAGTGCTGCTACTGCTACTACTACTGTTGCTACTGCTGATACTACAAGAACTACTACTGATACTACTACTATTACTACTACTACTAGTACTACTGATACTACTACTACTACTACTACTACTACCACAAATTCCTGCAAATTCTTCAAATTCCTTCAAATTCTTTAAAAACTGATACTACTACTACTACTGATACTACTCCTACTACTACTGATACTTTTACTACTACTACTGATACTACTACTACTACTACTACTACTGATACTACTACTACTACTACTGATACTACTACTACTGATACTACTACTACTACTACTACAAATTCCTTCAAATTCTTCAAATTCCTTCAAATTCTTTAAAAAACTGATACTACTACTACTACTGATACTACTACTACTACTACTGATACTACTACTACTACTACTACTACTGATACTACTACTACTGATACTACTACTACTACTACTACAAATTCCTTCAAATTCTTCAAATTCCTTCAAATTCTTTAAAAAACTGATACTACTACTACTACTGATACTACTACTACTACTACTGATACTACTACTACTACTGATACTACTACTACTACTGATACTACTACTACTACTACTACTACTGATACTACTACTACTACTACTACTGATAATACTACTACTACTACTACAAATTCCTTCAAATTCTTTAAAAACGGATACTACTACTACTACTGATACTACTCCTACTACTACTGATGCTTCTACTACTACTACTGATACTACTACTGATACTACTACTACTTCTACTACCACTACTACTAATGATACTACTGCTGCTACTGCTACTACTACTGATGCTACTGTTGATACTACAACAACTACTACTGATAATACTACTATTACTACTACTAATACAACTACTACTACTACTAGTACTACTGATACTACTACTACTACTACAAATTCCTTCAAATTCTTCAAATTCCTTCAAATTCTTTAAAAACTGATACTACTAGTACTACTACTGATACTACTACTACTACTGATACTACTACTACTACTGATACTACTACTACTATTACTACTACTACTACTAATAATAATAATACTACTGCTGCTACTGCTACTACAACAACTACTACTGCTACTACTACTATTACTACTACTAATACAACTACTACTACTAGTAGTACTACTGATACTACTACTACTACTACTACTACTACTACTACAAATTCATTCAAATTCTTTAAAAACTGATACTACTACTGATACTACTACTACTGATACTACTACTACTACTGATACTACTTCTACTACTGATACTACTACTACTACTACTACCACTAATGATACTACTGCTGCTACTGCTACTACTACTGCTACTACAACAACTACTTCTGCTACTACTACTATTACTACTACTAATACAACTACTACTGATACTTCTACTACTACTACTGATACTACTACTACTACTACTACTGATACTACTACTACTACTACTACCACTAATGATACTACTGCTGCTACTGCTACTACTACTGCTACTACAACAACTACTACTGCTACTACTACTATTACTACTACTAATACAACTACTACTACTACTAGTACTACTGATACTACTACTAATACTACTACTACTACTACTACTACTACTACTACCACAAATTCCTGCAAATTCTTCAAATTCCTTCAAATTCTTTAAAAACTGATACTACTACTACTACTGATACTACTCCTACTACTACTGATACTTCTACTACTACTACTGATACTACTACTACTACTACTGAATCTACTACTACTACTGATACTACTACTACTACTGATACTACTACTACTACTGATACTACTACTACTATTACTACTACTACTACTACTAATGATACTACTGCTGCTACTGCTACTACAACTACTACTGCTACTACTACTATTACTACTACTAATACAACAACTACTACTAGTAGTACTACTGATACTACTACTACTACTACTACTACAAATTCATTCAAATTCTTTAAAAAATTATACTACTACTGATACTACTACTACTGATACTACTACTACTACTACTGATACTACTACTACTACTGATACCACTACTACTACCACTAATGATACTACTGCTTCTACTGCTACTACTACTGCTACTACAACAACTACTACTGATACTACTACTATTACTGATACTACTCCTACTACTACTGATACTTCTACTACTACTACTGATACTACTACTACTACTGATACTACTACTACTACTACTACTACCACTAATGATACTACTGCTGCTACTGCTACTATTACTGCTACTACAACAACTACTACTGCTAGTACTACTATTACTACTACTAATACAACAACTACTACTACTAGTACTACTGATACTACTACTAATACTACTACTACTACTACTACAAATTCCTTCAAATTCTTTAAAAACCGATACTACTACTACTGATACTACTCCTACTACTACTACTACCACTAATGATACTACTGCTGCTACTGCTACTACTACTGCTACTACAACAACTACTACTGCTACTACTACTATTACTACTACTAATACAACTACTACTGATACTTCTACTACTACTACTGATACTACTACTACTACTGATACTACTACTACTACTACTACCACTAATGATACTACTGCTGCTACTGCTACTACTACTGCTACTACAACAACTACTACTGCTACTACAACTATTACTACTACTAATACAACTACTACTACTACTAGTACTACTGATACTACTACTAATACTACTACTACTACTACTACTACCACAAATTCCTGCAAATTCTTCA
>CM073136.1:207500-242500 GCA_037039145.1 Fundulus diaphanus
AATTCCTTCAAATTCTTTAAAAAACTGATACTACTACTACTACTGATACTACTACTACTACTACTGATACTACTACTACTACTGATACTACTACTACTACTACTACTACTACTACTACTGATACTACTACTACTACTACTGATACTACTACTACTACTACTACAAATTATTTCAAATTCTTTAAAAACTGATACTACTACTACTACTGATACTACTCCTACTACTACTGATACTACTACTGATACTACTACTACTTCTACTACTACTACTACTAATGATACTACTGCTGCTACTGCTACTACTACTGATGCTACTGTTGATACTACAACAACTACTACTGATACTACTACTACTATTACTACTACTAATACAACTACTACTACTACTAGTACTACTGATACTACTACTAATACTACTACTACTACTACCACAAATTCCTGCAAATTCTTCAAATTCCTTCAAATTCTTTAAAAACTGATACTACTACTACTACTGATACTACTCCTACTACTACTGATACTTCTACTACTACTACTGATACTACTACTACTACTACTGATACTACTACTACTACTGATACTACTACTACTATTACTACTACTACTACTACTAATGATACTACTGCTGCTACTGCTACTACAACAACTACTACTGCTACTACTACTATCACTACTACTAACACAACTACTACTACTAGTAGTACTACTGATACTACTACTACTACTACTACTACAAATTCATTCAAATTCTTTAAAAACTGATACTACTACTGATACTACTACTACTGATACTACTACTACTACTGATACTACTACTACTACTGATCCTACTACTACTACTGATACTACTCCTACTACTACTGATACTTCTACTACTACTACTACTAATGATACTACTGCTGCTACTGCTACTACAACAACTACTACTGCTACTGCTACTATTACTACTACTAATACAACTACTACTACTAGTAGTACTACTGATACTACTACTACTACTACTACTACAAATTCATTCAAATTCTTTAAAAACTGATACTACTACTGATACTACTACTACTGATACTACTAGTACTACTGATACTACTACTACTACTGATCCTACTACTACTACTGATACTACTCCTACTACTACTGATACTTCTACTACTACTACTACTACTACTAATGATACTACTGCTGCTACTGCTACTACAACAACTACTACTGCTACTACTACTATTACTACTACTAATACAACTACTACTACTAGTAGTACTACTGATACTACTACTACTACTACTACTACAAATACCTTCAAATTCCTTCAAATTCTTTAAAAACTGATACTACTACTACTACTGATACTACTACTATTACTACTAATATTACAACTACTACTACTACTAGTACTACTGATACTACTACTACTACTACAAATTCCTTCAAATTCTTTAAAAACTGATACTACTACTACTGATACTACTACTACTACTACTGATAATACTACTACTACTACTACTACTGATACTACTACTACTACTACTAATGATACTACTGCTGCTACTACTAATGATACTACTGCTGCTACTGCTACTACTACTACTACTACTACTACTGCTACTACTACTATTACTACTACTAATACAACAACTACTACTACTACTACTGATACTACTACTACTACTGATACTACTACTACTACTACTACTACTACTACTACTACTACAAATTCCTTCAAATTCTTTAAAAAACTGATACTACTACTACTACTGATACTACTACTACTACTACTGATACTACTACTACTACTGATACTACTACTACCAATGATACTACTGCTGCTACTGCTACTACAACAACTACTACTGCTACTACTACTATTACTACTACTATTACAACTACTAGTACTAATAGTACTACTGATACTTCTACTACTACTACTACTACTACAAATTCCTTCAAATTCTTTAAAAACTGATACTACTACTACTACTACTACTACTACTGATACTACTACTATTACTACTACTAATACAACTACTACTACTACTAATACTACTGATACTACTACTACTACTACTACTACTACCACAAATTCCTTCAAATTCTTCAAATTCCTTCAAATTCTTTAAAAAACTGATACTACTACTACTACTGATACTACTACTACTACTGATACTACTACTACTACTACTACTACTACTACTACAAATTCCTTCAAATTCTTCAAATTCCTTCGAATTCTTTAAAAAACTGATACTACTACTACTATTGATACTACTACTACTACTGATACTACTACTACTACTACTACTACTAATGATACTATTGCTGCTACTGCTACTACTACTGATGCTACTGCTGATACTACAACAACTACTACTGATACTACTACTATTACTACTACTACTACTAGTGGTACTACTGATACTACTACTACTACTACTACTATTACTACTACAAATTCCTTCAAATTCTTTAAAAACTGATACTACTTCTACTGATACTACTCCTACTACTGATACTTCTACTACTACTACTGATACTACTACTACTACTACTACTGATACTACTACTACTACTACTACTGATACTACTACTAATGATACTACTGCTGCTACTGCTACTACTACTGCTACTACAACAACTACTACTGCTACTACTACTATTACCACTACTAATACTACTACTACTAGTAGTAGTACTACTGATACTACTACTACTACTACTACTACAAATTCCTTCAAATTCCTTCAAATTCTTTAAAAACTGATACTACTACTACTACTGATACTACTACTATTACTACTAATATTACAACTACTACTACTACTAGTACTACTGATACTACTACTACTACTACAAATTCCTTCAAATTCTTTAAAAACTGATACTACTACTACTGATACTACTACTACTACTACTGATAATACTACTACTACTACTACTACAGATACTACTACTACTACTACTACTAATGATACTACTGCTGCTACTACTAATGATACTACTGCTGCTACTGCTACTACTACTACTACTACTACTGCTACTACTACTATTACTACTACTAATACAACAACTACTACTACTACTACTGATACTACTACTACTACTGATACTACTACTACTACTACTACTACTACTACAAATTCCTTCAAATTCTTTAAAAAACTGATACTACTACTACTACTGATACTACTACTACTACTACTGATACTACTACTACTACTGATACTACTACTACTACTACTACTACTACTACTACTGATACTACTACTACTACTACTGATACTACTACTACTACTACTACAAATTATTTCAAATTCTTTAAAAACTGATACTACTACTACTACTGATACTACTCCTACTACTACTGATACTACTACTGATACTACTACTACTTCTACTACTACTACTACTAATGATACTACTGCTGCTACTGCTACTACTACTGATGCTACTGTTGATACTACAACAACTACTACTGATACTACTACTACTATTACTACTACTAATACAACTACTACTACTACTAGTACTACTGATACTACTACTAATACTACTACTACTACTACCACAAATTCCTGCAAATTCTTCAAATTCCTTCAAATTCTTTAAAAACTGATACTACTCCTACTACTGATACTACTCCTACTACTACTGATACTTCTACTACTACTACTGATACTACTACTACTACTACTGATACTACTACTACTACTGATACTACTACTACTATTACTACTACTACTACTACTAATGATACTACTGCTGCTACTGCTACTACAACAACTACTACTGCTACTACTACTATCACTACTACTAACACAACTACTACTACTAGTAGTACTACTGATACTACTACTACTACTACTACTACAAATTCATTCAAATTCTTTAAAAACTGATACTACTACTGATACTACTACTACTGATACTACTACTACTACTGATACTACTACTACTACTGATCCTACTACTACTACTGATACTACTCCTACTACTACTGATACTTCTACTACTACTAATGATACTACTGCTGCTACTGCTACTACAACAACTACTACTGCTACTACTACTATTACTACTACTAATACAACTACTACTACTAGTAGTACTACTGATACTACTACTACTACTACTACTACAAATTCATTCAAATTCTTTAAAAACTGATACTACTACTGATACTACTACTACTACTACTGATACTACTACTACTACTGATACTACTACTACTACTACTACTACCACTAATGATACTACTGCTGCTACTGCTACTACAACAACTACTACTGCTACTACTGCTATTACTACTACTAATACAACTACTACTACTAGTAGTACTACTGATACTACTACCACTACTACTACTACAAATTCCTTCAAATTCTTTAAAAACCGATACTACTACTACTGATACTACTCCTACTACTACTGATACTTCTACTACTACTACTGATACTACTAGTACTACTAATACTACTACTACTGATACTACTACTACTACTGCTACTACTGATACTACTGATACTACTACTACTACTACTACAAATTACTTCAAATTGTTCAAATTCTTCAAATCTTTCAAATTCCTTCTAATTCTTCTGATACAACTGATATTAATACTACTACTACAACAGATACTACTCCTAGTACTACTACTACTACAACTGATACTACTACTACTGATACTACTACTACTACTACTGATACTACTACCACTTCTACTACTACTAATGATACTACTGCTGCTACTGCTACTACTACTATTGCTACTGCTGATACTACAAGAACTACTACTGATACTACTACTATTACTACTACTACTAGTACTAGTACTACTGATACTACTACTACTACTACTACCACTACTACAACTACTACTACTACAAATTCCTGCAAATTCTTCAAATTCCTTCAAATTCTTTAAAAACTGATACTACTACTACTACTGATACTACTCCTACTACTACTGATACTTCTACTACTACTACTACTACTACTACTGATACTACTACTACTACTGATACTACTACTACTACTGATACTACTACTACTACTAATGATACTACTGCTGCTACTGCTACTACAACAACTACTACTGCTACTACTACTACTACTACTACAAATTCCTTCAAATTCTTTAAAAACCGATACTACTACTACTGATACTACTCCTACTACTACTGATACTTCTACTACTACTACTGATACTACTAGTACTACTGATACTACTACTACTGTTACTACTACTAGTACTACTACTACTACTAGTACTACTGATACTACTACTAATACTACTACTATTAGTACTACTACAAATTCCTTCAAATTCTTTAAAAACTGATACTACTACTACTGATACTACTACTACTACTACTGATACTACTACTATTACTACTACTAATACATCTACTACAACTACTAGTACTACTACTACTACTACTACTACTACTACAAATTCCTTCGAATTCTTCAAATTCCTTCAAATTCCTTCAAATCCTTTAAAAACTAATACTACTACTACTGATACTACTACTACTACTGCTACTACTACCACTACTACTACTACTACTAATGATACTATTGCTGCTACTGCTACTACTACTGATGCTACTGCTGATACTACAACAACTACTACTGATACTACTACTATTACTACTACTACTACTAGTGGTACTACTGATACTACTACTACTACTACTACAAATTCCTTCAAATTCTTTAAAAACTGATACTACTTCTACTCATACTACTCCTACTAATGATACTTCTACTACTACTGATACTACTACTACAACTACTACTGATACTACTACTACTACTACTGATACTACTACTACTACTACTACTGATACTACTACTAATGATACTACTGCTGCTACTGCTACTACTACTGCTACTACAAAAACTACTACTGCTACTACTACTATTACCACTACTAATACTACTACTACTACTAGTAGTACTACTGATACTACTACTACTACTACTACTAGTACAAATTCCTTCAAATTCTTTAAAAACTGATACTACTACTACTACTGATACAACTACTACTACTACTGATACTACTCCTACTACTACTGATACTACTACTGATACTACTACTACTTCTACTACTACTACTACTAATGATACTACTGCTGCTACTGCTACTACTACTGATGCTACTGTTGATACTACAACAACTACTACTGATACTACTACTACTATTACTACTACTAATACAACTACTACTACTACTAGTACTACTGATACTACTACTAATACTACTACTACTACTACCACAAATTCCTGCAAATTCTTCAAATTCCTTCAAATTCTTTAAAAACTGATACTACTCCTACTACTGATACTACTCCTACTACTACTGATACTTCTACTACTACTACTGATACTACTACTACTACTACTGATACTACTACTACTACTGATACTACTACTACTATTACTACTACTACTACTACTAATGATACTACTGCTGCTACTGCTACTACAACAACTACTACTGCTACTACTACTATCACTACTACTAACACAACTACTACTACTAGTAGTACTACTGATACTACTACTACTACTACTACTACAAATTCATTCAAATTCTTTAAAAACTGATACTACTACTGATACTACTACTACTGATACTACTACTACTACTGATACTACTACTACTACTGATCCTACTACTACTACTGATACTACTCCTACTACTACTGATACTTCTACTACTACTAATGATACTACTGCTGCTACTGCTACTACAACAACTACTACTGCTACTACTACTATTACTACTACTAATACAACTACTACTACTAGTAGTACTACTGATACTACTACTACTACTACTACTACAAATTCATTCAAATTCTTTAAAAACTGATACTACTACTGATACTACTACTACTACTACTGATACTACTACTACTACTGATACTACTACTACTACTACTACTACCACTAATGATACTACTGCTGCTACTGCTACTACAACAACTACTACTGCTACTACTGCTATTACTACTACTAATACAACTACTACTACTAGTAGTACTACTGATACTACTACCACTACTACTACTACAAATTCCTTCAAATTCTTTAAAAACCGATACTACTACTACTGATACTACTCCTACTACTACTGATACTTCTACTACTACTACTGATACTACTAGTACTACTAATACTACTACTACTGATACTACTACTACTACTGCTACTACTGATACTACTGATACTACTACTACTACTACTACAAATTACTTCAAATTGTTCAAATTCTTCAAATCTTTCAAATTCCTTCTAATTCTTCTGATACAACTGATATTAATACTACTACTACAACAGATACTACTCCTAGTACTACTACTACTACAACTGATACTACTACTACTGATACTACTACTACTACTACTGATACTACTACCACTTCTACTACTACTAATGATACTACTGCTGCTACTGCTACTACTACTATTGCTACTGCTGATACTACAAGAACTACTACTGATACTACTACTATTACTACTACTACTAGTACTAGTACTACTGATACTACTACTACTACTACTACCACTACTACAACTACTACTACTACAAATTCCTGCAAATTCTTCAAATTCCTTCAAATTCTTTAAAAACTGATACTACTACTACTACTGATACTACTCCTACTACTACTGATACTTCTACTACTACTACTACTACTACTACTGATACTACTACTACTACTGATACTACTACTACTACTGATACTACTACTACTACTAATGATACTACTGCTGCTACTGCTACTACAACAACTACTACTGCTACTACTACTACTACTACTACAAATTCCTTCAAATTCTTTAAAAACCGATACTACTACTACTGATACTACTCCTACTACTACTGATACTTCTACTACTACTACTGATACTACTAGTACTACTGATACTACTACTACTGTTACTACTACTAGTACTACTACTACTACTAGTACTACTGATACTACTACTAATACTACTACTATTAGTACTACTACAAATTCCTTCAAATTCTTTAAAAACTGATACTACTACTACTGATACTACTACTACTACTACTGATACTACTACTATTACTACTACTAATACATCTACTACAACTACTAGTACTACTACTACTACTACTACTACTACTACAAATTCCTTCGAATTCTTCAAATTCCTTCAAATTCCTTCAAATCCTTTAAAAACTAATACTACTACTACTGATACTACTACTACTACTGCTACTACTACCACTACTACTACTACTACTAATGATACTATTGCTGCTACTGCTACTACTACTGATGCTACTGCTGATACTACAACAACTACTACTGATACTACTACTATTACTACTACTACTACTAGTGGTACTACTGATACTACTACTACTACTACTACAAATTCCTTCAAATTCTTTAAAAACTGATACTACTTCTACTCATACTACTCCTACTAATGATACTTCTACTACTACTGATACTACTACTACAACTACTACTGATACTACTACTACTACTACTGATACTACTACTACTACTACTACTGATACTACTACTAATGATACTACTGCTGCTACTGCTACTACTACTGCTACTACAAAAACTACTACTGCTACTACTACTATTACCACTACTAATACTACTACTACTACTAGTAGTACTACTGATACTACTACTACTACTACTACTAGTACAAATTCCTTCAAATTCTTTAAAAACTGATACTACTACTACTACTGATACAACTACTACTACTACTGATACTACTACTATTACTACTAATAATATAACTACTACTGCTAGAAGTACTACTGATACTACTACTACTACAAATTCCTTCAAATTCTTCAAATTCCTTCAAATTCTTTAAAAACTAATACTACTACTACTGATACTACTATTACTACTGCTACTACTGCTACTACTGATACTGCTACTAGTACTACTACTATTGCTACTACTGATACTACTACTACTACTACTAATGATACTACTGCTGCTACTGCTACTACTACTGCTACTACAACTACTGCTACTACTACTATTACTACTACTAATACAATAACTACTACTATTAGTACTTCTGATACTACTACTACTACTACTACTACAAATTCCTTCAAATTCTTCAAATTCCTTCAAATTCTTTAAAAACTGATACTACTACTATTACTGATACTACTCCTACTACTACTGATACTTCTACTACTACTACTGATACTACTACTACTACTGATACTACTACTACTACTACTACTACCACTAATGATACTACTGCTGCTACTGCTACTACTACTGCTACTACAACAACTACTACTGCTACTACTGCTATTACTACTCCTAATACAACTACTATTACTACTAGTACTACTGATACTACTACTAATACTACTACTACTACTACTACAAATTCCTTCAAATTCTTTAAAAACCGATACTAGTACTACTGATACTACTCCTACTACTACTGATACTACTAGTACTACTGTTACTACTACTAATACTACTACTATTACTACTACTACAAATTCCTTCAAATTCTTTAAAAACTGATACTACTACTACTACTGTTACTACTACTACTGATACTACTACTACTACTACTAGTAGTACTACTGATACTACTACTAATACTACTACTACTACTACAAATTACTTCAAATTGTTCAAATTCTTAAAATCTTTCAAATTCTTTCTAATTCTTCTGATACAACTGATATTAATACTACTACTACAACAGATACTACTCCTAGTACTACTACTACTACAACTGATACTACTACTACTGATACTACTACTACTACTACTACTGATACTACTACCACTTCTACTACTACTAATGATACTACTGCTGCTACTGCTACTACTACTGTTGCTACTGCTGATACTACAAGAACTACTACTGATACTACTACTATTACTACTACTACTAGTACTAGTACTACTGATACTACTACTACTACTACTACTACTACCACAAATTCCTGCAAATTCTTCAAATTCCTTCAAATTCTTTAAAAACTGATACTACTACTACTACTGATACTACTCCTACTACTACTGATACTTCTACTACTACTACTGATACTACTACTACTACTGATACTTATACTACTACTGATACTACTACTACTACTGATACTACTACTACTACTACTACTACTGATACTTCTACTACTACTGATACTACTACTACTACTACTGATACTACTACTACTACTACTGATACTACTACTACTACTGACACTACTACTACTACTACTACTACTACTACTACTAATGATACTACTGCTGCTACTGCTACTACAACAACTACTACTGCTACTACTACTATTACTACTACTAATACAACTACTACTACTAGTAGTACTACTGATACTACTACTACTACTACTACTACAAATTCATTCAAATTCTTTAAAAACTGATACTACTACTGATACTACTACTACTACTAATACTACTACTAGTACTACTACTACTACCACTAATGATAGTACTGCTGCTACTGCTACTACTACTGCTACTACAACAACTACTACTGCTACTACTACTATTACTACTACTAATACAACTACTACTGATACTTCTACTACTACTACTGATACTACTACTACTACTACTGATACTACTACTACTACTACTACTACCACTAATGATACTACTGCTGCTACTGCTACTACTACTGCTACTACAACAACTACTACTGCTACTACTACTATTACTACTACTAATACAACTACTACTACTACTAGTACTACTGATACTACTACTAATACTACTACTACTACCACAAATTCGTGCAAATTCTTCAAATTCCTTCAAATTCTTTAAAAACTGATACTACTACTACTACTGATACTACTCCTACTACTACTGATACTTCTACTACTACTACTGATACTACTACTACTACTACTGATACTACTACTATTACTACTACTAATACAACTACTACTACTAGTAGTACTACTGATACTACTACTACTACTACTACTACTACAAATTCATTCAAATTCTTTAAAAACCGATACTACTACTGATACTACTACTACTGATACTACTACTACTACTACTGATACTACTACTACTACTGATACTACTACTACTACTACTACTACCACTTATGATACTACTGCTGCTACTGCTACTACTACTGCTACTACAACAACTACTTCTGCTACTACTACTATTACTACTACTAATACAACTACTACTGATACTTCTACTACTACTACTGATACTACTACTACTACTACTGATACTACTACTACTACTACTACTACCACTAATGATACTACTGCTGCTACTGCTACTACTACTGCTACTACAACAACTACTACTGCTACTACTACTATTACTACTACTAATACAACTACTACTACTACTAGTACTACTGATACTACTACTAATACTACTACTACTACCACAAATTCGTGCAAATTCTTCAAATTCCTTCAAATTCTTTAAAAACTGATACTACTACTACTACTGATACTACTCCTACTACTACTGATACTTCTACTACTACTACTGATACTACTACTACTACTACTGATACTACTACTATTACTACTACTAATACAACTACTACTACTAGTAGTACTACTGATACTACTACTACTACTACTACTACTACAAATTCATTCAAATTCTTTAAAAACCGATACTACTACTGATACTACTACTACTGATACTACTACTACTACTACTGATACTACTACTACTACTGATACTACTACTACTACTACTACTACCACTTATGATACTACTGCTGCTACTGCTACTACTACTGCTACTACAACAACTACTTCTGCTACTACTACTATTACTACTACTAATACAACTACTACTGATACTTCTACTACTACTACTGATACTACTACTACTACTACTGATGCTACTACTACTACTACTACTACCACTAATGATACTACTGCTGCTACTGCTACTACTACTGCTACTACAACAACTACTACTGCTACTACTACTATTACTACTACTAATACAACTACTACTACTACTAGTACTACTGATACTACTACTAATACTACTACTACTACTACTACTACTACTACCACAAATTCCTGCAAATTCTTCAAATTCCTTCAAATTCTTTAAAAACTGATACTACTACTACTACTGATACTACTCCTACTACTACTGATACTTCTACTACTACTACTGATACTACTACTACTACTACTGAATCTACTACTACTACTGATACTACTACTACTACTGATACTACTACTACTACTGATACTACTACTACTATTACTACTACTACTACTACTAAAGATACTACTGCTGCTACTGCTACTACAACAACTACTACTGCTACTACTACTATTACCACTACTAATACAACTACTACTACTAGTAGTACTACTGATACTACTACTACTACTACTACTACAAATTCCTTCAAATTCTTTAAAAACTGATACTACTACTACTGATACTACTACTACTGATACTACTACTACTACTACTGATACTACTACTACTACTGATACTACTACTACTACTACTACTACCACTAATGATACTACTGCTTCTACTGCTACTACTACTGCTACTACAACAACTACTACTGCTACTACTACTATTACTACTACTAATACAACTACTACTGATACTTCTACTACTACTACTGATACTACTACTATTACTGATACTACTCCTACTACTACTGATACTTCTACTACTACTACTGATACTACTACTACTGATACTACTACTACTACTACTACCACTAATGATACTACTGCTGCTACTGCTACTACTACTGCTACTACAACAACTACTACTGCTACTACTACTATTACTACTACTAATACAACTACTACTAGTAGTAGTACTACTGATACTACTACTACTACAAATTCATTCAAATTCTTTAAAAACTGATACTACTACTGATACTACTACTGATACTACTACTATTACTACTACTAATACAACTACTACTACTAGTACTACTGATATTACTACTACTACTACTACTACAAATTCCTTCAAATTCCTTCAAATTCTTTAAAAACTGATACTACTACTACTACTACTGATACTACTACTACTGATACTACTACTATTACTACTAATAATACAACTACTACTACTACTAGTACTACTGATACTACTACTACTACTACAAATTCCTTCAAATTCTTTAAAAACTGATACTACCACTACTGATACTACTACTACTACTACTACTGATACTACTACTACTACTACTACTACTGATACTACTACTACTACTACTACTAATGATACTACTGCTGCTACTACTAATAATACTACTGCTGCTACTGCTACTACTACTACAACTACTACTGCTACTACTACTATTACTACTACTAATACAACAACTACTACTAGTACTACTGATACTACTACTACTACTACAAATTCCTTCAAATTCTTTAAAAACTGATACTACTACTACTGATACTACTACTACTACTACTACTACTACTGATACTACTACTACTAATGATACTACTGCTGCTACTACTAATGATACTACTGCTGCTACTGCTACTACTACTACTACAACTACTACTGCTACTACTACTATTACTACTACTAATACAACAACTACTACTAGTACTACTGATACTACTACCACTACTACTACTACTACTACCACTACAACAAATTCCTTCAAATTATTTAAAAACTGATACTACTACTACTGATACTACTACTACTACTACTGATACTACTACTATTACTACTACTAATACAACTACTACTACTAGTAGTACTACTGATACTACTACTACTACTACTACTACAAATTCCTTCAAATTCTTCAAATTCCTTCAAATTCTTTAAAAACTGATACTACTACTACTACTGATACTACTCCTACGACTACTGCTACTACTACTATTACTACTACTAATACAACTACTACTACTACTACTGATACTACTACTACTACTACAAATTCTGTCAAATTCTTCAAATTCCTTCAAATTCTTTAAAAACTGATAAACTACTACTACTACTGATACTACTACTACTACTACTACTGATACTACTACTACCAATGATACTACTAATGCTACTGCTACTACAACAACTACTACTGCTACTACTACTATTACTACTACTATTACAACTACTAGTACTAATAGTACTACTGATACTACTACTACTACTACTACTACTACAAATTCCTTCAAATTCTTTAAAAACTGATACTACTACTACTACTACTACTACTACTACTACTACTACTACTACTATTACTACTACTAATATAACTACTACTACTACTAATACTACTGATACTACTACTACTACTACTACTACTACTACTGATATTACTACTACTACTACTGACACTACTACTACTACTGATACTACTACTACTACTGATACTACTACTACTACTACTACTACAAATTCCTTCAAATTCTTCAAATTCCTTCAAATTCTTTAAAAAACTGATACTACTACTACTACTGATACTACTACTACTGTGGAGGATTTCTAACTGTTAAACTATATAAAAGAATGATGACACGGGAGACGAGGTCTTATTTCTGCTTGCCAACTGGGAACCCATTTATTTCAGGCTTTACCTCCTCAGCACGTACGGACGGGTGTGAGCTAGGGTTCTGACACAACATAGTGTACATGGATTTTATATGACACAGATGGGCGTGTGTTACAAATAAGATTCTACATGCATCCATTGGTCCATGTCCTTCCAGCCTCCTTTGGCAGACATTGGTCTTATTTCTGGGAACAGTTCCACAAACGTTGAAAAACAGACAACCTTATCTTGTCAGATGACCTCTGTTTGGGTCACACAGGATGTCATGCCCTGGTCATACTCTGGGCTTCTGCTCTCTTCGCCTCGCTGGCAGGACACACAGACTTCAGATGTTTTCCAAATCCTACACATCCTCCCTTGTTACGTTATTTACGTAACACTCCTAAGGAACCCTCTATATACTATAGTACATAGACTAAACATCGTATAAAGAGAAAATCTGACTCCAAACTAATCAAGCTTAGCTGTAATGATAACACACATCTAGAAATGCAATTGCTTACACAACCAATGGATAATATACTAACGTAATCAAGGTGCCCACATAAGTGTCGATCAACAATGACTTGTAATAAATGCAGATTACAATCAATAACACATTTCAATAATCTAGAGAGAGAGAGAGAGAGAGAGAGAGAGACAGAGAGAGACAGAGAGACAGAGAGAGACAGAGACAAAAAGTCATTGCTTTCACATTGGCATCAATCCAGCTAATATGGAAGCGAAAAACCCCGTTGTTGGCACTTATTCATGTACTGTTCTCAGGGGAAAAAACTCTCCCATGGATCTCGGTTCCCCATCGAGCATCCGCCAGCCAGGTCAACCGGCATCAGTTGGAAATCAGCCATGCTACTCGCAATGCAATCCACCACTTGTCATTCAAAAACATAACATAATAGAATTTATCATATACACCCAACAATCAAACAACATGTGAAATACATGGAATATATATGTATATATATGCAAATTATCTTGCTAATAATACTGATACGGAAATAATACTAAAACGAACGTTAAAATATAATGTTATGATAGATTAAACTAACCGGCCGCCTGTGCTACCTTATCTACTTAGGCTTTATTGTATTATATTTTATTCATTTAATCTTAGATTGAGTAACTTAAACAAGGTTAATAGGATTAGTCAGTCTTCAGTTCGTGTGCTTGGTTTGAATGAGTCCATGGACACGTAGCAAAACAAGCGAGTCCGTCTCGATCACGGGTTCTCCTTTCCATTTGGAATGAGTCTGTAGCATACGTGTGAGTCCATAGACGTGTCCAGGCGGCTGGGATATCAGCCCTTTCGATGGCTGCTGCCTGATGTCATCCATCTATACATCGTTCCCACAATCCACCTTTTCAAAATAGGCACAACACAACACACAAACAAAAAGATTACAATCAGCGTTATCACCAAAATTAGTCCTGTTTTAGCGGCTAAAGCGCCCCATTCCCCTAAAATTTCTTCCAGACTTTTCCACAACCAGTTGTTTCTACCAGCATTCTCTTTTACTTCTTCCTTAAGTTTCATAAGTTTTACCATTACTGCCCTAAACGAACCTTTAGGAGCTGTGTTCATGGGAATGTATGTACAGCACTGATTACCGAACATGTGACAAACACCTCCCTTAATTGCTAAAAGCCAATCTAAGCCATTCTACTTGTTTCATGTAATTGGTCTCCCAGTGCCATAAATCCTTCTACCGTGAAATTTATCATCCTTTGCTGATTATAGTAAATGTAATTTATCCATTCAACATTTTTATTAATATTAATTTGAGGTAAGATAGACTCAAAACCTGCTTTAATTTCATGCTGCGCTTTAAATTCATCTGGAATTCCTCTTGGTTGACCAATAAGATCTAAATAAACTCCTTCATTTAGTCCATAATCGTCTAGACTCCGACGAGACCTATTTTTACCTATTTCTATCTGAGCTAATTCTTTTACCCCTTCATACACTAAAGTTAGCGGTACCTTCATTCGTACTAATGCACAGAGCCCTACCCACTTAAGTGGTAAGGTGTTCATTAGCATGTCGTCACCACACATCCAGTAACTGTCTGCCACTGGATACGTTTGATCTCCTAAAAAGAAAAGTTTGGGAATAGTCATAGTTATATTTTTACAGTCCTCTTCTATAAAATCTGGGTTTTCAAACCAAACGGGCTTTGTAGCAAACACTGGTGTTACATTTGCATGCTTAAACCAGGATAACACCCAAGTTACATTACATTTTACAGTGGTGTTTCCTACATTGATTCCCTCCTTGTCCTCAAAACCTCCACTGATGAAACATTCGTAGTCTGCATCATAATCTATTTCATAATCAGTAGGTGGAACATTATCTGTAGTACTAATGTTAAATTCTGCACACAATGATTCTAATTTATACCCTTTCCACTTTTCTAAGTATTGATGAGAATTTCTTGAACCATATAAGAGTCTGCAACCCAAACCACACATAGGTAATTTAAAGAATGACACTGCGTCTTCTCTTGAAGTGAACTCACCATTCCTACATTTTTCACGTTGTACAAATGCACATTCTTTTGACGTGTATTTTTCTGGAATAACCATGGTAACTGCTCCCGGAGCAGCAGTACAGATTAAGCAATCATTTTTGGTTAACTCTCTTGCTGTATACCATGACCAGCTATACCATGTATTGCGTATGGCTCTTTGCCATAAAGGATCACCCCTGGGTCTGATTCCATGCCATTTAATATCCTGTAATTTATTTATTGCTTTTGGCATAGCTACTTTTGGATTTTGTTTTTCATAAAATTTATCTAAACCTTCAGAGAAATCTTCACATCCTTCCTTTTCAGAGCATCCATACTGTTTTGGATCTAGTTCGGCGAATTCTAATATTAGGTTCTGGTCCTGATCTGATGTTACCTCAACCGAAGGAGGTGCCGTTGTAATTAATCTTATTAGTGAGGGTTTAGTAGTATTTAAAACTTCCTTTGTGGTTTTAATTGTATTTGAAACTATTGTCTGTAGATTTGTTTTAGTTATAACAATTGTTGGAGGTTCAGTTATGTTCTCAGGTCGAATCACCGTAGGTTTTGCGTTGACCAAGTCTCTAGCATCCTCTGTAGGTTGCACTTCCATTTTGCTTGTATTTACCTCTGTAATATCAACTGGGAACAAATTTGAAATTTGTATTGTGCTATTTAAAAATTTAGACGCTGATGTGACCGTTAATGTCTTTTCCGTTAAAGTTGTCGATTTATTTAGTCCTAATTTGGTGACTGAAGTAGGTAAAGTCACATTTCCACTAGGGATAGTCATTTTCTTCACTTCTACTGTAGTTCTAGTAGCCATAGTTGTTGGGGCAAAACAATTTACATCTTCTAGTAAAGCTTCTTTTTTCGGTAAGTTAAATAATATAGTTGAATCTATTTTTCCACTCGAGGTGACGTCTTCGAATTTCAACTCGTATGTTTTGTTAATCCGGAAAGCTATTACATTTGCTTCAATAATCCATCCACAATCTGCATTCCAAACAGTCATATTACAATTAATGTTTTCTTGATTTTGACTTGATAATTGATGACTTACATTAGCATGAGAATTACACATCCTTCGTCTGTCACTTTTTTGCAGTACTCTAGAGATAATCACGTTTCTTTCAACCAAGTCATATTCATCACTGTCTGGCTCCACATGTATCCTAATTTGGTCATTAAACATTTGGACTGTAGCGTTTAACTCCTTATTTCCTATTCGTTCTAAATCACCACTTCCTGATACTACATTGTGGTTTTGTAGATTCTTCATTGTTAAGTTATAATTATAATTGTCCTCGGGATCCCTGTGAGATTCTATTTCTATTTCTACCTCAAAACCATCATCCTTTATGTACAGAATAAGTGAGCACTGATTTATCCCATATTCTGTATATACCTTTTTGACACTTTTTCCACACAATTTTTGATCATTGTAATAAATGTTCACCTCAAACTCCGTATCTAATTTTGTACGAAATCCTGTATCGGTTACCGTTGCTTTCCATTTGAATTCAGCATGGGTCTCTCTTTTCTTACGCAACCTTTTTGTTTTTTCTCTTAACTGTTCTTTAAGACCTAGATGAGTCATTAACTTTAGTTCAGCTGGCAAAAACACTGGTGTGTACTTTGTCAAAAACATTAACGTTGTGTTGTACTTATCTTTTTCTGCAAATGTGGATTTCCCTTTATAGACCGAAGTCCCACATTTCATGGTTGCATGTCGATCGTCTCGACCCTCATTACTCGTTGCTCGTTCCACTCGTGGTTGAGCTGACGTTGGCTGATGCTGTGGTGCCGTCTGCAGGCTGTGAGAGTTCATCTCCGGCCTCGCTGTTGTTAGGCTCACCACTTCTGCCAACATCCACAGGTGAAATGTCATTAATACCAGTTTCATTGCTGCAAACTTTCTGTTCACAGTCTTTTCCATTGTCTGGCTTCACAATGTCTGGCTTCACAGTGTCTCTAGCGTGTACTTTAGTACAATGAGTCAAATGATACCACGTATCACTCCCCTTTACTTGGACGGCGGTTGCGGTTGCTCGTTTGACCTCAAATGATCCATCCCATCTCGAGCTGTTCCATTTACGTCTGAACACCTTCACGTACACCAGGTCTCCTGGTTCGACTGGTCTCTTCGCCACCGACTCTGGACAGGAACTTCTGGCTCTTTCCTGCAGATAGCTCTATGGATAGCAGTTAGTTGATCCATATATGCTTTCAACTCTGTTTGTAGCTGTTCAAGTGCCGGGCCTTTGAATGGAAGCCTCCATTCGGGCACTGGCATCATTCTGCCTGTTAGCATTTCATGCGGGGTTAAATGTGTGCTGCGGTGCATCTGCATGCGATAGCTCATTAGCGCAAGCGGCAAAGCATCAGCCCAGTTTAGGTTAGTAGAAGCACAGATTTTATTCAGCTTAGCTTTCAAAGTCCCATTGATTCTTTCTACAATACCCTGACTCTGCGGGTGGTAGACTGCTCCAAAGCGTTGTTTAATTCCTAGCTTTGACAAAACACCTTTTAACACCTTTTGGATAAACGCTGAACCATTATCTGAACTGATTTCTGATGGGATGCCAAATCTCGGAATCACCTCTCTTGTCAGAAACTTAATCACTGTATCAGCTCCCAATGTCTTTGATGGGACTGCTTCAACCCATCGGCTGAACCGATCGATCACCACCAACATGTACCTTTTTCCTTGCACTGGCTTTATCATGTCAACATAATCTATCACAAGATGTTTAAAGGGTCCCTCAGGGACCGGGATGTGACCAATCGGTGATTTTATGCCTTTTCGTACATTGTTTTCTGCACATATTTCACATTGGCTCAAGATTTCATCCACCATTGCTTGCATGTAAGGCGACCAATAACCTTGCTTTTTCAACTTCTCCATCACTTTCCCTCTACCACAGTGATCCAAACCATGTGCTTCTGAAACCAACATTGTCAACAATGCTACTGGTGCAACTAAATGTCCACTTTGTGATCTCCACAAACCACTTTCACTCATTGTCGCACCTCTCTGCGCCCAGAGAGCGTGCTCACTTGCACCTGCTTCCTGCTGCATCAAAATGATGTCTTCTGGTGTCACCATTGGTTCCAAGGTGACCACTGGTGCCAAGATAGCCATCTGGCACTTAGACGCTAGTTTTGCTGCCTCATCTGCGGCGTTGTTCCCTTTAATGACTAAATCATTACCTTTACGATGGGCGTTGCATTTGATCACTGCCAGTCTTGATGGCAGCATCATCGATGCAATCAGCTCTTTCAGCTGTTCTTGATGTAATACTGGACTGCCGTCTGCTCGTTTGAAACCTCTTTGTTTCCAAACAGCAGCAAACAGATAGCACACCCCATGGGCATAAGCCGAGTCTGTGAATATGTTTGCTACTTTTCCTTTTGCTAATTTGCATGCTTCTGTCAATGCTTTTAGTTCTGCCTTTTGGGCAGAGCATGGTTGCTCACATTTTTCTGCTTTGACTGTTACAAAATTGTCTCCTACTTGTTTAACCACAGCATAACCTGCATGGTTTCCAAGATGATCTCTGAAACATGACCCGTCAACAAAATAAGTGACTTCCGCGTTCATTATCGGAGTTGACTCTAAATCGGGTCTTAGTCTTGTGAATTTCATTGTTTCTGCAAGACACTCGTGTGGTTCTCCTTCACAGTCCAGAGGTACCATGTCAGCAGGGTTGTTCGTTGCACACCTTTGTACTGTTACATCTGGATATGTTAACAATGGCATGCACTGTAAACATCTTGCCTGAGTCATCACAAACTTTCCTTGATTTATCAGTTCCGTGATTTTGTGATGGGTCTGTATTGTTACCGGGTAACCCATAGTTATGGTTGACGCTTTTTCATAAGCGTAATAGACTGCTGCTAGACCTTGATAACATGGTGGCCAGCCTTGGGCCACATTGTCTAGTTTAGTGCTGTAATAAGCAATGGCTTGCTTTCGTCGTCCTACACAGGTTTCTTGCATTAGTACAGCTGATGCGTACATGTTTTTTCTGTTGGCTACATACAGGTAAAATTGTTTGTCATAGTCTGGCAATGCCAAAGTTGGTGCCACTTGCATTTCCTGTTTTAGTGTTTCAAAAGCTATTTTAGCTTCTGTTGTCCATTTT
Organism: Fundulus diaphanus; assembly: GCA_037039145.1. Lineage (NCBI taxonomy): Eukaryota > Metazoa > Chordata > Actinopteri > Cyprinodontiformes > Fundulidae > Fundulus > Fundulus diaphanus. The sequence goes on from CM073136.1 coordinate 228,740, forward strand.
AACACTGCTTTTAACGACTGGTTTCCTGTTTCTTTTATTAGTTCTCTAAGTGGTGCTGCTTTTTCCGCATAGTTTTCAATCCAGTCTGCATTGAAACCTGTCATTCCCAAAAATGTCATCATTTCGCCGACTGTTCGTGGACTTGGAGCTTTGCTGACACCTTCCAGTTGAGAAGGTGAAATGCCAACCGTTCCTTGTGATATTTGTCTTCCTAGGTAATCTACCTGTGGTTGACAATACTGTAGTTTTTGTTTGGAGACCTTGTGTCCTCCCTCTGCTAATCTTTGTAGAACTTTGATTGAGTCCTGATGACAATCATTTAGTGTGTTTCCACAGATTAACAAATCATCCACATACTGTAACACAGTTCCAGTTAAATTGAGTCCTTCCAAATCATTTTTTAGCACCTGATTAAATATGTGCGGGCTAAGTTTAAACCCTTGAGGCAATCGGGTATAACTGAGCTTTTTACCTCTGTAGGTAAATGCAAATAAATGTTGTGACTCTTCCGCTAAAGGAATGCTGAAGAATGCAGAGCAGAGATCAATCACGGTGAAAAACCGTGCTTCTGATGGTATTGAATTTAAAAGAGTATTTGGATTTGGCACGTCTGATTCTGCTTCCACTATTATCTTGTTTATTTCTCTTAAGTCATGAACAAGACGGTATTTGTTTTTGTCTGCTTTCAGAACTGGAAAAATTGGAGTATTACATTGACTTTCTACTTCCACCAGCACACCTGCTTGCATCAATCCATCAATGGTTTTCTGAATGCCTTGTTCTGCTTCTGGTTTTAATGGGTATTGCTGGTGAAAAGGAAACCGTGCATTTGGTTTTATTTGAACTGAGACTGGTTCTGCAGATTTTACTAAACCCACATCTGTATCATGTTTGGACCATAAGTGCTCAGGGACATTTTTTAGCATATCCTGCATTAATGGTTGATCCTCAGAGGAACCATGCTCCTCAGACTGATCTTTTAGATCAACAGGCACTGTCACAACTTGTGGTTTTGCTGTCATTGTTGTTTTACATAGGATCTTAATCATTGTTCCATCACTCGATTGAAAAATGAATGGGTTATCTGTTTCTTCCCATGTTGCTTCTGTTGCAAGTTTCATCATTGGTCCCAGATCTTTTGCATGAAATCCTTTATTTACAAACAATGTTATGTGTGGTACTGAGTCTGAAACATTGTACCACTTTGAAATGAAATTATTTTGCTTCACATTTAAAGCTGCACCTTGTTTTCCAATAACAATACATTGTGTTTCAAGATTAACAGTTCTGTCTTTTGTAGAACTGTCCCATTTCTCTTCAAACTCCAGGCTCTTTAAAATGTCATAGAACATGGTGCAGTGGTAATCTAGAAAAGGTTTTCTAGCTTCTGGAATTTGAGCTTTAATGTAACGGCCCCATTTAGTGACTACATCTTCAACTGGGCCTGAAATGTCCCCTAGCCAGTAAACATTAGCTTCATGTGTTTGCATGTACATTTGAAGATCCAGACCTGTTTTGTCAACATACACACCCTGAGGAGAACACCAGATTTTTAATTTCATTCTGCATAATGCATCTCTTCCCAACAGGTTAATTGGTGTTTGGTCAGAGACAAGGATTGGTATTCTTATCTCATCATCATCATTTGCCAGTCGTACAGGAGCTGTCATTTGTAGTAACTGTCTTGTTCCCGAGAACCCTACTGTTGAAATGAATTTATTAGACATGGGGAGGTGCTTTGCATAATTTGGACTTACACACGTGTAAGCTGCTCCTGTATCGACCAGCATCGGTGTTTCTTTTTCTTCAATTAGAATTTTTAAAATTGGTTCATTTTCAGCACCGTCACTTATGATCGGGCACTGGTTCTCCCCTGTAAGGTTCTCTGGGCACCCCTAGTAACCAAAATTTGGTGGGTTTACAGGGCGTCTTGTTGGACCTGGACGGAACCGGCTGCCTGATTGCCTGCGGTAGGTGTTGTTGCCTCTTGGGCAATGCTCAGCACGATGTCCAAGTTCATTGCATGCCCAGCATGCGCCCATTATTCCAGGTGTGCCAGGCCTGCCTCTGTTAGTCCAGGCGGGACCTCTTTGCTGCCGTCCACGAGGCCCATATGGCTGTGTATTGAATGCTTGAGGATAAACATTAACCACTGGTTGTTGTGGTTGGGTAAGTTGAGGAGCCGGAAAACTCCTTTGTATTTGATTTGTCACATCATGTATAGGATCTGAAAAACCTTGAGGTGGGGGTACATTATCAGTCACTTTAATCATTGTAGCTTGGGTTTTAGCTTTGTTTTTTTCTGATAATTCTCCAAGCTGCATTTGTGCCAGTTTTCTTTGTACATTTTTATCATATTCTGCACTCCTACTTTCTTCTCTTCTGTACTTCTCCACTGCATGTATCACATGATCACGGAACTCTCTGTGAGGCATTGATGTCAGAGCCACCACATCCTCGAGCCTGCTTCTCACAGGATCAGGCATTGCTTCAATGATGGAGTTCCGGAACAGAGTTGTCAGCACAGGGCTCTTATCAACTTCCTCTTCTGTTTCCTGTTTCCATCTTTTTAGCTGCTTTGCAATATAAGACGCTGGATTTTCTGCATTATCGATTGGATCTCCTCTTAATGCTTTTGGGTCAATCTTAGTGGGATATTCTTTTCGCAGTGCTTCCCACAGTGCTGTGCGAAATAAATTGAAGCCGATTCCATCAGCTCTCTGTTGGAGCATCCACGCGAAACGTTCTTTTAGGACGTTTTCCATAGCAGGTGTTCCCAGGCACTGTGCAAAAACAGCTTTTAAGTCACCAAGAGCTAGCATTTTTCCAACAGTTTCCTCCTCAAACACCTTTATCCACTTGCTGGCACCCTCATTTATGTCTGGCAATCTGCCAACCAGGCCGATCAGGTCTTGAGACCCCCAAGGTGCGTATTGAGCAATGTTCCCTTTTACAAGTATGGGTAACTGTTTGTTATCTGTGTATCTGTCAGGTGCATGTATGTGAGGTCTTAAATCATAATCACTGCTCCTGCCAGTAGCTGTTTGTGTTCCTCCTGTAGGGCCCTTCACTGCCTCTTGTTCTAAAAGCTTACTGGCATTTTCTAGTACAATATTTTGTCTTATGGCTTCCTCATCAATTTCCTTTTCTATTGCCTCAATTATGGTGCGATCAATTTCTCTTTGCAAACTTAACCCTTCATGATCTAGGTTTACCCAAAATGAATCACCCTTTGGTTTCATTACGTAGTCTGCATAACAATCAACTCCACCCATAGGCTTCAGGGTCAACGACCTTCTCTGATCCCCAGATGTTTGTTTTTTCGCAGTGCTACAATGACTAGGTGCAAGATCCTGCACGTTTACAGGGGAATCTGAGTTCATTGGGCCTGCAGTGTTCTGATGCATTGCAACCGAAGCACCAGGAGAACTTGATTTATGCAAAGACGAATATATGTTTACTAGGGCATGATCATTTTGCTGTGTTGCAGGTACATTTTGGTTAGGCGACCCTCCTGCGTTTGTAAAACTGATATGTGAGGCCTTTGTCATGATTTCTTTATGTTCTGTTGAATCGTTTTGGCTTCCATCCTCTGCAGCTGCATCTATGATCAGACTATTCTTGTCCTTGTATTGGAAATCTCCATTTATGTTAACTGTACCACTTAAAGATGGGTAAAGTCCTGCAGCTTTTGAATATTCTGATTTACCATTTGCAGATTGCTGTCTTATTTCCTTAAGCTTCTGTTTTAATGCACTTCTATAGGCCTGACCTTCTTCCTTGAAAAGGTTTAGAATTTTTAACTCAAGCTCACGTTTTTCTGTTCTCTTTTTTGAATTATTATTAGCCTTGTAATCCATGATTCTCACTTCCATTTGTTCGCAAAGAGATGTATCAAAGCAACCTTGCTCCGGCCAGGGGGAGGTTAATTTCTGAGTCCTTCTGTGCCATTTCTTAGAAATTTTGGGAATTTGTGAAGCAAATTCGGGGTATTTCAACCCAATAATAACAATAGGAATGTTTGCCATTTTGCTCTGTATTAGTTAAACCAAATTTAAGAAAACCAAAAATTTAAAATGTACTACAGGGTTACTTGTCTTGCAGAATCAATAAATCCCTGCAAACTGATAAACTGTTACCACTCAGAGATTTGTTTGCTTTCCTCCGGGCGGGGCTGCGCTCCGCTCTAAAGGGACTGTACTTTGCTCTCTCTTAGCTGAAGCAAAGGGAGGGAGGGGGAGAGGGGGTGGACTGTGTGTGTATTGGCACGAGTCACGTGGACTCTGGCCGCCAATCGATAACCAGGGTGCTCACTGACAGGCAAAATTAAAAATAAAAAAAACAACAGCAGACAAGCTTGCAGGTTCTATAGCTGAAAAGTTTTTCCAACAACACACCTTTTATTTATTAAAATAACAGCACACCGTCAGGAACAGGCAGACGCCACTGCCACCAGCGAAACCACTGCACAACTATTGGTAAACCTTCAAACCCAGTTTACGTAACTGTACCCATATCTTTCCAACACTGCAGCTCAACACGCACACACACCTCGGTTCAGCAGATTTCTTTACAAAAAATAAAAGTTTTCCATGCACTTTTGCTTTCTCAAATTAGACACACTTTACCTTTACTCCTGATCACAGGACTTTGACGAGGAAAAAACAAAGCGACAGCAAACAAAGCAGTTTCATACAAGCATTTTTAGTCAAACAACAGAGCTCTAATCACTTAAACTCACACATAGACGTCTGACACACAACACATCCAAAACACTCTTTCACTCACTCATTTCTCACTCTCCCGGGAACTTAGTATTTTCTCTAATAATGGTCCAGATGCCCAATATTCCTGGATTTTTACTGTGCGCACATATAATTTAAACCATATTTATTGGACCCATAGCAAAAAGTAAATATTTATATTTCACGTGCTCCAGAACAGGCCTTCTATTTCAAATTTGATTTCACCTCGTTACCTAAACCAGAGTACTCAAACAACCCAGACTGCAGTTAACTCTAAGACACACTGATGATCCAAGAGAAACCTCATTTCTCTTTTACAAGCGCTTACAACTAGGGCCTCGCCCGAAAAAAAAAAATCTGCATGCACCAAACAGGCCTACTATTTCAAAATTTAACCGGAGGTTTTTCTCACCTCAAAGCCTAAACCAGAGATCTCAGCTTCACAAAACAACTGCAGTTCACTAAAGCCACATCTCATTGGAGTCACTCGCAAGTCGAACCTCCAATCGGCCATGTACAGCGCTTCACGCTTCACTTCTCAAAGAGGCTCTACCTCTTAATACTCCGACCAGCCGGACATTAATGAAACCAACCTTTTACAATGATTTCTTTATTCTAAAAAGATATATATATTAGAAGACTTCAGCTTAAACCGTTATGGTCCGATTCATCTTCTATTCGTCGTCATACTAGCGTTTTCTAACGAGACGTACGATTAAAGCGGCTGGGAGTCACAAGTCACTTCTTTTAAGTTATCTTCTTGTAGTCAATTGTGTAGCAATTCTAAGAATTTTTAAGACAACTCTTTCCTCACGTGGGAAATAATGACAGAAGGCAAAACAGAGAGACGACCTCTCCCAATTGTCAAACAATCAATAAACACACTCTTCCCAAATCAAACTTCACAGACGGCAATTTTTGTCATTATCAAGCAGAGAAAGAAAGAGAGCAGTATAAAAAAAAACATTTACACTTACCCCCTGTCTTTCTCCGTATCTGTGTGTCCCGGCGCAAAGTGGCCAGCTTGCACCGAAAGCCTTGCCGTCTGGGGAAAGAGGACCTCCCTCTCTATGCAAAATCACGTCGAAAGGTCACCAATTATGTGGAGGATTTCTAACTGTTAAACTATATAAAAGAATGATGACACAGGAGACGAGGTCTTATTTCTGCTTGCCAACTGGGAACCCATTTATTTCAGGCTTTACCTCCTCAGCACGTACGGACGGGTGTGAGCTAGGGTTCTGACACAACATAGTGTACATGGATTTTATATGACACAGATGGGCGTGTGTTACAAATAAGATTCTACATGCATCCATTGGTCCACGTCCTTCCAGCCTCCTTTGGCAGACATTGGTCTTATTTCTGGGAACAGCTCCACAAACGTTGAAAAACAGACAACCTTATCTTGTCAGATGACCTCTGTTTGGGTCACACAGGATGTCATGCCCTGGTCATACTCTGGGCTTCTGCTCTCTTCGCCTCGCTGGCAGGACACACAGACTTCAGATGTTTTCCAAATCCTACACTACTACTACTGATACTACTACTGATACTACTACTACTACTACTACTACTACTACTACTACTGATACTACTACTACTACTACTACTGATACTACTACTACTACTACTACAAATTCTTTCAAATTCTTTAAAAACTGATACTACTACTACTACTGATACTACTGCTACTACTACTGATACTACTACTGATACTACTACTACTTCTACTACTACTACTACTAATGATACTACTGCTGCTACTGCTACTACTACTGATGCTACTGTTGATACTACAACAACTACTACTGATACTACTACTATTACTACTACTAATACAACTACTACTACTACTAGTACTACTGATACTACTACTAATACTACTACTACTACTACTACTACCACAAATTCCTGCAAATTCTTCAAATTCCTTCAAATTCTTTAAAAACTGATACTACTACTGATACTACTCCTACTACTACTGATACTTCTACTACTACTACTGATACTACTACTACTACTACTGATACTACTACTACTACTGATACTACTACTACTATTACTACTACTACTACTACTAATGATACTACTGCTGCTACTGCTACTACAACAACTACTACTGCTACTACTACTATTACTACTACTAACACAACTACTACTACTAGTAGTACTACTGATACTACTACTACTACTACTACTAGTACTACTGATACTACTACTATTACTACTACTACAAATTCCTTCAAATTCTTTAAAAACTGATACTACTACTACTACTGATACTACTACTACTACTACTGATACTACTACTATTACTACTACTAATACAACTACTACAACTACTAGTACTACTACTACTACTACTACTACAAATTCCTTCGAATTCTTCAAATTCCTTCAAATTCCTTCAAATCCTTTAAAAACTAATACTACTACTACTGATACTACTACTACTACTGCTACTACTGATACTACTGATACTACTACTACTACTACTACTACTACTACTACAAATTACTTCAAATTGTTCAAATTCTTCAAATCTTTCAAATTCCTTCTAATTCTTCTGATACAACTGATATTAATACTACTACTACAACAGATACTACTCCTACTACTACTACTACTACAACTGATACTACTACTACTGATACTACTACTACTACTACTGATACTACTACCACTTCTACTACTACTAATGATACTACTGCTGCTACTGCTACTACTACTATTGCTACTGCTGATACTACAAGAACTACTACTGATACTACTACTATTACTGCTACTACTAGTACTAGTACTACTGATACTACTACTACTACTACTACTACTACAAATTCCTGCAAATTCTTCAAATTCCTTCAAATTCTTTAAAAACTGATACTACTACTACTACTGATACTACTCCTACTACTACTGATACTTCTACTACTACTACTGATACTACTACTACTACTACTGATACTACTACTACTACTGATACTACTACTACTACTGATACTACTACTACTACTAATGATACTACTGCTGCTACTGCTACTACAACAACTACTACTGCTACTACTACTACTACTACTACAAATTCCTTCAAATTCTTTAAAAACCGATACTACTACTACTGATACTACTCCTACTACTACTGATACTTCCACTACTACTACTGATACTACTAGTACTACTGATACTACTACTGCTGATACTACTACTACTACTACTACTAGTACTACTGATACTACTACTAATACTACTACTATTAGTACTACTACAAATTCCTTCAAATTCTTTAAAAACTGATACTACTTCTACTACTGATACTACTACTACTACTACTACTGATACTACTACTATTACTACTACTAATACAACTACTACAACTACTACTACTACTACTACTACAAATTCCTTCGAATTCTTCAAATTCCTTCAAATTCCTTCAAATCCTTTAAAAACTAATACTACTACTACTGATACTACTACTACTGCTACTACTACCACTACTACTACTACTACTAATGATACTATTGCTGCTACTGCTACTACTACTGATGCTACTGCTGATACTACAACAACTACTACTGATACTACTACTATTACTACTACTACTACTAGTGGTACTACTGATACTACTACTACTACTACTACAAATTCCTTCAAATTCTTTAAAAACTGATACTACTTCTACTCATACTACTCCTACTAATGATACTTCTACTACTACTACTGATACTATTACTACTACTACTACTGATACTACTACTACTACTACTGATACTACTACTACTACTACTACTACTGATACTACTACTAATGATACTACTGCTGCTACTGCTACTACTACTGCTACTACAACAACTACTACTGCTACTACTACTATTACCACTACTAATACTACTACTACTACTAGTAGTACTACTGATACTACTACTACTACTACTACTACTACTACTACTAGTACAAATTCCTTCAAATTCTTTAAAAACTGATACTACTACTACTACTGATACAACTACTACTACTACTGATACTACTACTATTACTACTAATAATATAACTACTACTGCTAGTAGTACTACTGATACTACTACTACTACATATTCCTTCAAATTCTTCAAATTCCTTCAAATTCTTTAAAAACTAATACTACTACTACTGATACTACTATTACTACTGCTACTACTGCTACTACTGATACTGCTACTAGTACTACTACTACTGCTACTACTGATACTACTGATACTACTACTACTACTACTTCTACTAATGATACTACTGCTGCTACTGCTACTACTACTGCTACTACAACAACTACTGCTACTACTACTATTACTACTACTAATACAACTACTACTACTATTAGTACTACTGATACTACTACTACTACTACTACTACTACTACAAATTCCTTCAAATTCTTCAAATTCCTTCAAATTCTTTAAAAACTGATACTACTACTATTACTGATACTACTCCTACTACTACTGATACTTCTACTACTACTACTGATACTACTACTACTACTGATACTACTACTACTACTACTACTACCACTAATGATACTACTGCTGCTACTGCTACTACTACTGCTACTACAACAACTACTACTGCTACTACTACTATTACTACTACTAATACAACTACTACTACTACTAGTACTACTGATACTACTACTAATACTACTACTACTACTACTACTACTACTACAAATTCTTTAAAAACCGATACTACTACTACTGATACTACTCCTACTACTACTGATACTACTAGTACTACTGATACTACTACTACTGATACTACTACTACTACTACTACTACTAGTACTACTGATACTACTACTACTACTACTACTATTACTACTACTACAAATTCCTTCAAATTCTTTAAAAACTGATACTACTTCTACTACTGATACTACTACTACTACTACTGATACTACTACTATTACTACTACTAATACAACTACTACAACTACTACTACTACTACTACTACTACTACTACTACTACTACTACAAATTCCTTCGAATTCTTCAAATTCCTTCAAATTCCTTCAAATCCTTTAAAAACTACTACTACTACTGATACTACTACTACTCCTGCTACTACTGATACTACTGATACTACTACTACTACTACTACTACTACTACTACAAATTACTTCAAATTCTTCAAATTCTTCAAATCTTTCAAATTCTTTCTAATTCTTCTGATACAACTGATATTAATACTACTACTACAACAGATACTACTCCTAGTACAACTACTACTACAACTGATACTACTACTACTGATACTACTACTACTACTACTGATACTACTACCACTTCTACTACTACTAATTATACTACTGCTGCTACTGCTACTACTACTGATACTACTACTACTACTGATACTACTACTACTACTACTGATACTACTACTAATGATACTACTGCTGCTACTGCTACTACTACTGCTACTACAACAACTACTACTGCTACTACTACTATTACCACTACTAATACTACTACTACTACTAGTAGTACTACTGATACTACTACTACTACTACTACTACAAATTCCTTCAAATTCTTTAAAAACTGATACTACTACTACTACTGATACAACTACTACTACTACTGATACTACTACTATTACTACTAATAATATAACTACCACTACTAGTAGTACTACTGATACTACTACTACTACTACTGATACTACTACCACTACTACTACTACTACTAATGATACTATTGCTGCTACTGCTACTACTACTGATGCTACTGCTGATACTACAACAACTACTACTGATACTACTACTATTACTACTACTACTACTAGTGGTACTACTGATACTACTACTACTACTACTACTACAAATTCCTTCAAATTCTTTAAAAACTGATACTACTTCTACTGATACTACTCCTACTACTGATACTTCTACTACTACTACTGATACTACTACTACTACTACTACTGATACTACTACTACTACTGATACTACTACTACTACTGATACTACTACTACTACTACTACTACTGATACTACTACTAATGATACTACTGCTGCTACTGCTACTACTACTGCTACTACAACAACTACTACTGCTACTACTACTATTACCACTACTAATACTACTACTAGTAGTACTACTGATACTACTACTACTACTACTACAAATTCCTTCAAATTCTTTAAAAACTGATACTACTACTACTACTGATACAACTACTACTACTACTGAAACTACTACCATTACTACTAATAATATAACTACTACTGCTAGTAGTACTACTGATACTACTACTACTACTACAAATTCCTTCAAATTCTTCAAATTCCTTCAAATTCTTTAAAAACTAATACTACTACTACTGATACTACTGATACTACTACTACTACTACTACTACTGCTACTACTGATACTACTGATACTACTACTACTACTACTACTACTACTAATGATACTACTGCTGCTACTGCTACTACTACTGCTACTACAACAACTGCTGCTACTACTACTATTACTACTACTAATACAACTACTACTAATATTAGTACTACTGATACTACTACTAATACTACTACTACTACTACTACAAATTCCTTCAAATTCTTCAAATTCCTTCAAATTCTTTAAAAACTGATACTACTACTATTACTGATACTACTCCTACTACTACTGATACTTCTACTACTACTACTGATACCACTACTACTACTGATACTACTACTACTACTACTACTACCACTAATGATACTACTGCTGCTACTGATACTACTACTACTACTACTACTACCACTAATGATACTACTGCTGCTACTGCTACTACTACTACTACTACAACAACTACTACTGCTACTACTACTATTACTACTACTAATACAACTACTACTACTACTAGTACTACTGATACTACTACTAATACTACTACTACTACTACTACAAATTCCTTCAAATTCTTTAAAAACCGATACTACTACTACTGATACTACTCCTACTACTACTGATACTTCTACTACTACTACTGATACTACTAGTACTACTGATACTACTACTACTGATACTACTACTACTACTACTAGTAGTACTACTGATACTACTACTAATACTACTACTATTACTACTGCTACAAATTCCTTCAAATTCTTTAAAAACTGATACTACTACTACTACTGATACTACTACTACTACTACTACTGATACTACTACTATTACTACTACTAATACAACTACTACAACTACTAGTACTACTACTACCACTTCTACTACTACTAATGATACTACTGCTGCTACTGCTACTACTACTGTTGCTACTGCTGATACTACAAGAACTACTACTGATACTACTACTATTACTACTACTACTAGTACTAGTACTACTGATACTACTACTACTACTACTTCTACTACTACTACCACAAATTCCTGCAAATTCTTCAAATTCCTTCAAATTCTTTAAAAACTGATACTACTACTACTACTAATACTACTCCTACTACTACTGATACTTCTACTACTACTACTACTGATACTACTACTACTACTACTGATACTACTACTACTACTGATACTACTACTACTACTGATACTACTCCTACTACTACTGATACTTCTACTACTACTACTGATACTACTAGTACTACTGATACTACTACTACTGATACTACTACTACTACTACTACTACTACTACTGATACTACTACTAATACTACTACTATTACTACTACTACAAATTCTTTCAAATTCTTTAAAAACTGATACTACTACTACTACTAAAACTACTACTACTACTACTGATACTACTACTATTACTACTACTAATACAACTACTACAACTACTAGTACTACTACTACTACTACTACAAATTCCTTCAAATTCTTCAAATTCCTTCAAATTCTTTAAAAAACTGATACTACTACTACTACTGATACTACTACTACTACTACTGATACTACTACTACTACTGATACTAGTACTACTACTGATACTACTACTACTACTACTACTACTACTACTACAAATTCCTTCAAATTCTTCAAATTCCTTCAAATTCTTTAAAAAACTGATACTACTACTACTACTGATACTACTACTACTACTACTGATACTACTACTGATACTACTACTACTACTGATACTACTACTACTACTACTACAAATTCCTTCAAATTCTTTAAAAACTGATACTACTACTACTACTGATACTACTCCAACTACTACTGATACTTCTACTACTACTACTGATACTACTACTACTACTACTACTGATACTACTACTACTACTACTACTAATGATACTACTGCTGCTACTGATCTACTACTGCTACTACAACAACTACTACTGCTACTACTACTATTACTACTACTAAAAAAACTACTACTAGTAGTACTACTGATACTATTACTAATACTACTACTACTACTACTACTACTAAAAATTCTTTAAATTCTTTAAAAACTGATACTACTACTACTACTGATACTACTCCTACTACTACTGATACTTCTACTACTACTACTGATACTACTACTACTACTACTACTGATACTACTACTACTACTACTACTACTACTGATACTACTACTACTACTGATACTACTACTAGTACTACTACTACTGATACTACTACTAATGATACTACTGCTGCTACTGCTACTACTACTGCTACTACAACAACTACTACTGCTACTACTACTATTACCACTACTAATACTACTACTACTACTAGTAGTACTACTGATACTACTACTAATACTACTACTACTACTACAAATTCCTTCAAATTCTTTAAAAACTGATACTACTACTACTGATACAACTACTACTACTACTGATACTACTACTATTACTACTAATAATATAACTACCACTACTAGTAGTACTACTGATACTACTACTACTACTACTGATACTACTACCACTACTACTACTACTACTAATGATACTATTGCTGCTACTGCTACTACTACTGATGCTACTGCTGATACTACAACAACTACTACTGATACTACTACTATTACTACTAC